>CM043785.1:42741454-42788954 GCA_023974075.1 Chaenocephalus aceratus | reverse complement strand
GGTCTTTGGGCGCTTTGACTGGTTTTCAAGCTTTAAAGTTTAGTTGAACAAATGATCAGTCATTAAAATAGTGCCAGGGACCCGAGTTGTTTGCCGTTGGACACACGCATGCATCGAGAGCTGCTGAGGAAGGGTTTCCTAATTATACTTTCTAATGTTGAATAACAAACTAAATACGGCATCACGTTTAAACTTGAATCTTTTACAGACTGGTTTTAAAGTAAGGCTGGGTATCATTTAAAATGTTTTGATTCAAGATGATACCTGACTTTTAATACTTTGTTTAACTCTGGCTTTAAACGTTTTGGTTTTCGAGCTTCAGACGTAATTAAGTATTTATCCGCAGTGAGTGACGGTGGATCTTTCCCTTTAACCCTCTTGATAAAACAACATGGCCGCTCTGCATGAAGACATGTCTAACATAGAGCTGACTCTACTCTTCTGACACTGCTGCACGTTTCTGGTTTCTTCTCTCTGTGTGTGTGTGTGTGTGTGTGTGTGTGTGTGTGTGTGTGTGTGTGTGTGTGATTAACCCTGTGCAGCCAGCGGAGGCTCTTCTCTGTTAAATCTGGATTTCTTTGGTCCTGTGGAGGATTCAGGCTCCAGCAGCTCTCCCTCCATCCCAGGTCAGCAGCTGATCCCTGCCTCCTCCTCCTCCTCCTCTTCCTCTTCCTCTTCTTCCTCCTCCTCCTCCTCCTCTTGATATTAACCACACATCTCCGCTTTCTGCTGTTTCATGACTCCCATAATAAGTGCTTATCATGTGGAGTCAGATCAAGAGTTGACTTGGTAATAAGTACTTTTTCACATCCACAAATGATACTTTGTGTTTGGGTTAGGGGTTATCTCCATAACGATAAACATAGTAAGAGGAGATAACAAAAATAAGTACGAAAAATAGGAACAATAAAAAAACTACAGTATTTGAAATATGTGTATACCAAAAAACTCCAGGACATGGAACATTTAAAAAAAAAAAAAGTATAGAAAACAAACATGTTAATGTTTTTGACGTACAGGAAAATAAGAAGAATACTTAGTTTTATTCAAAGTGGGAAGGAGTGTCGCTTTGCGCCACCTGCCGCTCCTTTAAAAAGAGACGCAATACTTCACACATGGAATAAATAAAATAGTGACACAATAATGCAAGAAAAGTGAGTTTTTCTCAAAGTGAGAAGCTAACTGTCTGCTTTTTTCAATTCTCCTTTTAACTGAACGGTACATTAAGAGTTTTGCTCACTTCCTGTGAAGCTTCATAAACACTACAAATGAAAACAACCTTGAATGACAAGAAAACGTTTGCTTTGACTCTCCGCGTCCTCCTCCCAGTAGGCGTGGACCCGGAGCTGTACGAGCTGACGACGGCGAAGCTGGACTCGAGCGGCTCGGGGAGTCGAGTCGCCGACGCCTTCGCCCGCCTGATGTCCACCATGGAGAAGACCAGCACCTCCACCAGGTCAGAGAGGAGGAGGGGTCATGTGATGCTTCCTGCATTTAGCTGACGCAACGTGTTTATGGTTAGAGGCCGGAAAGAGGTTCTCTGGTTAATACACGTGGAGAGATTTTCCCGTTTTATTTACAAACATAAAGTACTCGGTAAATACCCACTGTGAATAAAAAAAACGTTAGCTGCTAACATTTATCTAAATGAGACGACTTAACGTCATCACGCCAACATTAGCTGCCGTTAGCTTAGCGGTGGTGGTGTGAAGTCATGAGACCGTGCTGTAGTTCCTTTATAGCCCAACATTAGCCACTTTAGCTTAGCGGTGGTGGTGTGAAGTCAGGTGACCGTGCTGTAGTTCCTTTATAGCCCAACATTAGCACCTTTAGCTTAGCGGTGGTGACGTGAAGTCATGTGACCGTGCTGTAGTTCCTTTATAGCCCAACATTAGCCACCTTTAGCTTAGCGGTGGTGGTGTGAAGTCATGTGACCGTGCTGTAGTTCCTTTATAGCCCAACATTAGCCCCTTTAGCTTAGCGGTGGTGACGTGAAGTCATGTGACCGTGCTGTAGTTCCTTTATAGCCCAACATTAGCCACCTTTAGCTAGCGGTGGTGGTGAAGTCATGTGACCGTGCTGTAGTTCCTTTATAGCCCAACATTAGCCACCTTTAGCTTAGCGGTGGTGACGTGAAGTCATGTGACCGTGCTGTAGTTCCTTTATAGCCCAACATTAGCCACCTTTAGCTTAGCGGTGGTGGTGTGAAGTCATGTGACCGTGCTGTAGTTCCTTTATAGCCCAACATTAGCCACCTTTAGCTTAGCGGTGGTGACGTGAAGTCATGTGACCGTGCTGTAGTTCCTTTATAGCCCAACATTAGCTTTTCAGCTAAATCTAACAGTTTTTATTGTTATATATGTTGTATCCTTCATCACTGCAGCACTCTTCCTGCTCAGGGTGTATTCAATGTGTGTGTGGTAACGTGGTGTGTGTGTGTGTGTGTGACAGGAAGCCGAGGAAGGAGGAGAATCTGAGCGACGAGGCGTCCAAAGTGATCTCCCTTCTGCCCGACCTCTCCTTCATGCAGGCCAAAGTTTTGATGTTTCCCGCCACGCTGACGCCGCTCGGCTGCCAGGCAACCACAGACTAAAGCCCCGCCCCCTCAACGACATCATCAACCGACACCTAAGCCCCGCCCCCTGACTCGTCCCATTTTAACCAGTTTCTCGTTGTATTCTTCTTTTTCCCGCGGCCTCAGTTCCTCCCTTTCATACTTTTTTTATTTTACTAAGTTGCGCTTTTTCTTTTATGATCACAGGAAACGGGGGGGGAGCGCTCAGACGACGACCTGCACAGAATAGGAGATTAATTAATTTATAGAGTTGCTAATTTATAGAGGAAGGTGTAGAAGTGTTCTAGAAGAAATCGCATGTATATAATCAGGGATTCGATGTTTAATTTCCTTTCTTTTTTATTCTGAATGATTTCTGGATGATTTGAGTGTCTGTGAAGGAGACACTGGCCGAATCAAAGTGAAGTGGTATATATGTTTAATTAATACATTTATAAACATATATATAAAATCTATATATATATATATTTATCGACTTGAAACCACACTGCCTGCAGAATCCAGCTGATCGTCTTGTGTTTAAAGGCCTTAGTTTTACCCGAGATTTTAACGTTTCTTTACACCCGCTCTGTGTCTTTCTTTCTGTTTGTAATTGAACAGCTTTTTAACGTAAATTATTCATTCACCCCCATTTACTTTTTCCAGTCTTTCCCCCGTTTCTAGAACTGAAGGACGACTGTGTATCTTTGCTTTGGGGGCCGACTAACGCTGGTGTGTCTTTTCATTTTTATTCCACGTTAATTTTTTCTACACATTCCAGCGTTTGGATATAAAACAAGTTCCTTCCGTTTGTGGGGCCGCACTCACTGTTCTCAGTTGTTGTTGTTTTGGGGGTGGGGGGGTTAAAACAGGACTTTTTTTTTGGGGTAAAAACCACTTTAACTTAAGGTTTCTCGCCAGTGAAGGCGACTCGAATCAGAAGGGAATTAAGGGACCAATGTCTGCTTCCTCGTGTCGGGTTTTGTTCTCTGTTCCTAATATGAAGTGCTTTTTGTTGTTGCCCGCTCATGTTTTGTTGTTGGTTTGCTCATACTACTGTCAGCCCCGTCTCCCAGGAGGATTTTGCACATTGTAAAGATGAAATGGATGTAATCATAGTTTCACTGTGGCTTTAGACTGTGTACAGTTAAACTATGGACTGTCAGATGTTACGGGAAAAATTCCTATGGAAAAAAGACTGAATCACTTGAAGAGCCTGTCAAAACGGTTTTCGTGCATGCCCGGGTTCTTTTGAGACTATAAGTGTGTAAATTTTACTTTTAGTGTACACAAGAAATTAAAATAGTTATCTTCTCCGCTCGCGTCTGTTTCTTTCGGACGCACATGAACACTTTCATCAACCAAGGCTTGTTTTATTTAAGGAGTTTTCAGACATGCAGGAAAATATGTTATCAATTCTGGCCAAAATGTTAAAGGTGGGGGGGGGGGGGGTAGGGTGTTCACTTCAGAAAACACTTTGTGATATTCCATGGATGCTCTTAACATCCCGATAGCAATGAATATCTTAAATGCTTTGACAATAAATACATACAAACATTTCATCTGTGGAAGCCGTAGTACTGTAAAAGCACGACCAATCATCTGAGCCGGCTAAAGTAACTGGATGGCCTACCTGCCTGTCAGCCTTCCATCTGGGCACAAAGTTATCTCGTGCCCTCATTGGTCATGTGTGTGTTGGAGGAGGGGCTCTGTGAGGAAGTCTGAAGGAAGGGGCAGACTACTGCGTACTTTCAAATTCTAGCGCACTCGAGCTGGGGGGTATACTACGAAGCAGGATTTTCGCTTAGCCGGCTAAACTTCAGGAAACTCGGGGTTTTCTGGTCCTACGAAGCTGATTCTCTTTTTAGGCAGACTAGATCTCCATGGTAACTTATGCTGTGCGGCTAACCTGGGGGGTATACTACGAATCTAGTTCAACCTATCCTGGATATGTTTTAGTTAGCCGGTTGACTTAATCCAAAACAAAGCTGCTCGCTAAACTGTACTACGACGCTGGCTATCACCACTCGTGCGCTCAAGCCAGCCGTGTCCTATCTAGTTAGGTGCACGTTCACATGAAGGGGTGGTATCTGGAGCATTCGACCAATCACAAACATGGAGAAGCGCACTGACAGCGCAGCGTCATACTTCCTGAATGAAAAGTCAACTTTAATATTAGACATATGAAGAAGTTAAACTTTAAACATCCATGACTTAACACGTTATCAGGATCAAAGCCACAGAGCTGCACCTGCAAGGTGAATACAGCTGGGAACAGAACAAGTGTTTGAATGCGTACAGTAACAGGTTTATGATACACTCACTGCCCCGTCTAAAACATCTGACTTTAATTACATTTAACTCGAGTGTTTTCGTCAACTTAATGTGTTGCTTAAAATAATACTTCTGCATACAGTATGTGACGCTGTGAGTGTTGCACGGCCAGATACGGCTCAGCTGACTCAGATAAGGAGATATATGATACATTATGATGTGATATGAATGATAATGGGACACATCGACGTCTGCACTCAAAGTGCCGCGGACTGTCGGCTACGTAATGTTACTTTGATCCGGTTACTTATGTTGTGGCAGATATTTAAGTAAGATTTCTTTAACGCTAAATGTAATGCTATAATAGTCAGATTGCTCTGAAGGTGGGAGGTGATATTCTATTCATGTTCACGTTCACACAGACGGTTTTTGAACTGCAACAGTTTGAACTGTATTTCCTTTATCCTGTAATAGGACTTGATCGCTTTAAAACTCTGCACACGGTTGTTATCAGCTGTTCCACCATGGTTTCTACCTCACCCTGTAATAGACTTATCCTTATTGAAACGGTTACATTAAAATGAAAAAATCAAATCAATATGCAAGCTTACGTGAACACTGTTCTACATGAACATATACATTAAATAAATCAACAGTATAGTGGCGATATGCTCCAAGTGGAAGCGATTCGCCATTAAAGCAAAGAAGAAGAACTCCGCACAGTTGATCTCTTATCCTGGAACATATCCTGCTTCGGGGCACAGACTAGGTTTCCAGGATAAGTCACCATGGAGATCTAGCCCGCTAAAAGTAAACTTCTTAGCTTCTTAGTACCGGAAATCCCAGAAGTTATCTTGCTAAACGAAAATCCTGCTTCGTAGTATACCCCCCAGGTTAGGTTGCAGGCTAAGAGATCAACTCGGTGAAAGCACTGCCTGCTGACCAATCAGAGCTCAGTGTGCGGAGTTTAAAGCGATCAAGTCATATTACAGGAGAAAGGAAATACAGAAAAACTGCCGTCGCAGGAAAGACGGCCGGCAAAAATCACCGACTGTGTGAACGTGAACATTAATAGAATATCACCTCCATCTTCAGAGCAATCTGACTATTATAACATTAGCGTTAAGAATATGGGCTCAGAACAGTCTCATAATACACACATGCACACAGAAGGATTCAAACTTGTATTTCCGGATCCATACTTTGTTTTTCAAAACACAAACAAATGTATTCCGTTTCATATACATGTAAATAAAATCCAAATACAGAAAAAAGTTTTACATATGTATTTTTGATCCTCACTTATTAGTTTCCCGTTTAATCCCCTGCACCTGCAAACACAAACAGCGTTCTGTGCACGGATCGCTGTGCATTCCTGTGTGGGTTTTTTGAGACTTCCCCTGACGGTCAGCCGATTCGTACTTGTAATTTTTTCTATCTATAGCCAATCAGATGTCTCCTTCATTCTAAACCAATCACACGAGCGCGCCCCCACGAGGGTAAGATTACTTCATATACGCATTTTGCGCAGTCCGGTCAGCTCGCTAAACAGAGGGCGGAGCATCAGGTGATCATGCAGAGCAGCGTGTCTCCGTCAGACTCAGCAGCTGATCTGATCTCTCTCTCGCGTCCGGTTACACTTCACTCGCGTTTATGTCCATATCGATCATATCCAGCTCTCCTGATCGGCCTTTATAGAGAGCACCGATCAAACTATTAAGAGTGAATATCGGCCGATAATGACCGGCGGGCTCCCCCCGTTAACAGGTCACTGTCTAGCACTGGCTTCGTAGTGCACTGATCGATTAGGCTAAGCTAACCTGTAGCTGCTCCCTCCACACTCACAACAACTTCATACAGACATAAATAAAGCAGCTGTATTCGCCACACAGGAAACACACATTTAAAACGGTTTTGCCTGCCGTGTTTGTGTACACAAGCATTCATCAATGGTTCGGAAAGTGGCGCTGTACCTTAATAATATAAAGGCTTGTATTTGCTGCATTTCCTGTTCGGAAAGTGGCGCTGTCCTGAGAGTGGAGGGTGTTCTGACATCAGCGCCTGCAGGCAGGCTCCACGGATCCGTCAACTCCGGACTGCGCAAAATGCGTACATGAAGCACTACGTCATGAACGCAAGAAATCATACCCTCGTGGGGCGCGCTCATGTGATTGGCTTAGAATTGAGGAGACATCTGATTGGCTATAGATAGAAATAATTACAAGTACGAATCGGCTGACCGTCAGGGGAGTCTCAAAAAACCCACACACGAATGCACAGCGATCCGTGCACAGAAAGCTGTTTGTGTTTGCAGGTTCAGAGGATTTAAACGGAAAACAAATATGTGAGGATCAAAATACACATGTACAACTTTTTTCTGTATTTGGATTTTATTTACATGTATATGAAACGGAATACATTTGTGTGTGCATTGAAAAACACAAGTGTGGATCCGGAAATACAAGTTTGAATCCTTTTGCGGATCATGAAATACAAGTGTGAATCCTTCTGTGCGCATGTGTGTATTATGAGACTGTTCTGAGCCCATACCAGAAAGCTTACTTAAATATCTGCCACAACATAAGTAACCGGATCAAAGTAACAGAACAGTCCGCGGCATATCACTTCATAATGTATCATATCTCTCCTTATCTGAGTCAGCTGAGCCGTATCTGGCCGTGCAACACTCAGTGTCACATACTGGATACAGAAGTATTATTTTAAGCAACACATTAAGTTGACGAAACACTCGAGTTAAATGTAATTAAAGTCAGATCGTGTGTTAGACGGGGCAGTGATATCATAAACCTGTTAATGTACGCATTCAAACACTTGTTCTTTTGCCAGCTGTATTCACCTTGCAGGTGCAGCTCTGTGGCTTTGATCCTGGATCAAGTGTTTGAGTCATGGATGTTTAAAGTTTAACTTCTTCATTTTTGACTAGTATTAAAGTTCACTTTTCATTCAGGAAGTATGACGCTGCGCTGTCAGTACGCTTCTCCATGTCTGTGATTGGTCGAATGCTCCAAATACCACCCCTTTCATGTGAACGCGCACCTAACTAGATAGGACACGGCTGGCTTGAGCGATCCACTTGATAACCAGCGTCGTAGGACCGTTTAGCGAGAGCGCGTATGTTTTGGATTAGGCCAACCGGCTAACTCAAACATATCCAGGTTAGGTTGAACCAGCTTCGTAGTACAGGCCCCAGGTTTCTCCTTTCTTACCTACTCTACCTTTAATAGAGGCTAACTTGTGCTAACAAATAAATAGACATTACATTGTTTATACATTAAATTAACCTGTAAAGAAAAATGCCAAAAACATTTGCATATGTTTGAAGAAATGCATTAAATTCACTGTAAAATATTAATGATAGAAATATAAAATGTACAAATTAATTTAGTCTTTAAATGATAAAATTATGTTAAAAAGGCTTTAAATGTAACCTATTTTTATTTAATTACACTATTAACTAGCGTAGCCAATTTTTTTTATTATTTGTACAAGTTATTTAACATTTAGAGACTGAATAATTAAGAATGCTACTATACCATTACTAAAATTAGGTAATATCAATAAAATGTTTATTTTCTTTTTTAAATTTGTTTTTATTAAATCAAATTAAAATGCCTAAGTTATTTATTAGTTTAAATCAAACAGTTCCTCTCACCTCTACTCTCACATATCCTCTCAAATTAAAAAAATGTAATCAATCGAGATAAAATGTGTTACAAATAAAAGACAGGAAGACAAAGATGAGATCATTTTCATTTAATGTATAAAATAAAATTACTAAAGTGCCCCCCCCCCCCCTCAGAGCTGAATCCTCATCACATTCAAATAATAATAATAATAATAATCGCCGTCAGAAGGAAACATGATGTATTGCATAGGAGAAGGCACCGATGTACAGAATCACTTCATCCCTCCCTTTAATGTCCAGTACAAACCTGCAGAGCCACAGAGCTGCTACAAACAACAACAACAACAACATAATACAAACATTTGGTTTGATGAGAACAACCAATCTTTCATTCTCTGGATGGAAACAGACAGAAGAGTCAGGATAAACAACATGGAGCCAGTTTAAAATGATTAAATCGATTAAATCTAAATAAAATATTTTTATAGTAAAAATGTGCAAATTTAGAACCAAAGAAGAAGAGTTTAATAAACACACAGCACCATTTAACTTATTCTTCATAAAAAACAGTGTGTAATGTAAATATTTTATTAATTGATATCCCTAATTTAGATCCCTGTCTCTTAAGTTTTAAATACTGATCAACAACAGGTGGATGCTTACACTGGAAATGTGTTACAAGTGATTTGAAGCTGTAAAAATAAATAACTACAGTGTGAATAGTGGAGGAACAACTCATCTTGAATCTTAAAAACCATATTGGATGTTGAATTAAATGTTATTTTTTCACATAAGGACACATGCAGTACTACTCACTGGTGTAACTCCCTGCTGTTACCGCATCTGTCCAGCAGGGGGCGACACAGTTCAGCTTTAACACTGCGTTTAACTGCCATTTTCCACTTTTACTGAGTTAGATCTCTTTACCAGCTTCAGCTCAGATAGATTCCAAACAGAAATACCAGATATTTATAAAGGTTATTTAAATGCAAGTTTGTTTACATAATGCCATTTTTGGTGTAAAACACACAACATGCGAGGGGGATTTGTTTCATATATCAATGGTTAGCAACATTGATTTTAAAGCATTGCAATAACTTAACATTTAAAATGTATTGGGCCACAGATATTTAGATCTAGGCACATCAGCAAGTGTAATCCCGGTTGAACTAATATTTTAAGTTTCTATTTAGATTTACTCATTTGAAACTGGCCCACTGTTTATACAACTCTCTCTCACACGCGCACACACACACACACACACACACACACACACACACACACACACACACACACACACACACACACACACACACACACACACACACACACACCACACACACACACACACACACACACACACACACACACACACACACACACACACACACACACACACACACACACACACACACACACACACACACACACACACACACACACACACACACACACACACACACACACACACACACACACACACACACACACACAAGTGGCATAGGTTGAATTGAGCGCGTATGCATTGCTGAAATCATATATTACATAGTATTAAAAAAAACCTCCGATCATTTATTAAATGACGGAATATTTCATAGACTTCCACCCAAAAGGACCTCTGAGTTAAGCCTGCACTGAGAGGGCAGCCTTGGTGGAGAAATCCTTTACAAAGAATACATATTTATGTTTCTGTACAAACCAAATATTAGTGTCCAGAGATACAATAAATACACACGGAGCCGCGGGGTAATAAATAATTCATAGAGTTATTTCTGGTAAAGGGAACGTGAATGGTGAAACTTCACCATTTTGCTACAAACCATCAACAACATACTTTCTATTTTTACCAAATGTGAGTTTTATTAACTCCAGGTTGAAATGTGGCTCTTTTATTTTTAGAAAGATACAATTTCATTGGTTGAGTTTAAAGTGAGCGCTGACACACATATATAATTGATTTGAGTGTTGTTGGTGTGGGTATTAGCTTAAAAACAGCCAACGTCTGTCAAGTGTAATGAAAAAATACATTATACACGTATTAGGAGGGAAAGTGTCTCCATGGTTATTCATCCTTTTCTTCCTGCTATTCTCTTAGATTAAAGCTGGGGTGTCAAACTCAAGGCCCGGGGGCCAAATCCGGCCTGCGACTTCATTTGCTGTGGCCCCGCAAGAGCTTGCAAAGAATATAATACGTTTATTATACGCCACTTTAAAGAAGCAGGTTGCCCATAAACTACATGTCCCACAATGCATCTCGTTTTGTGACATGCACTGAAGAGACTTGCAATTATTTGCCCTGGACTTCTGCTTTCAGACGTAGTTAAGTTATATCCTATCCGATAATAATCCAATTCAGAGGCAATCATGTAATACATTATTTTATACATTATATATTTATATAGTTACAACCGGCCCTTTGAGTGCAACCTTTATGCGAATGTGGCCCGCGATGAAATTGAGTTTGACACCCCTCGATTAAAGTCAAGAATTTAAGTGAAAAAACCTTTTTGTCGAGTAAGATGAAATGATTACCTTTCTTTTTAAATAATATTTATAATGGAGTTACTTGATTTTCAGCTAATTTACACTTCCTAGTTTAGCTCAGGTTTGAACTCAACCAATAAGATGCTTTACTCTTTGTGTTTCCAAAAGTAAAGGTTGTTTTAAAACCAGAAACTGTGACAGACTAACAACAACAACAACAACAACAACAGCAGTGATAACTGTTCAGACACAAAGTCGTAGGCAGGAAGTAAGTTGGTCATTATGAGCAACACACCGGCTAAAGAAAATGAAAACTAGAAACTCCAGTCTGCTGCTGTTATATATGTTTCCTGTTTTCAAATCCAAAACACAAATAAATAAAACGTGTTTTTTTCCTTGGATTTGTGGGAAAATACATAAAAACATCAGACGTTATGTTTCCGTTTGAAAAACAACAATAGAAATAGCTCAACATTCACACACGTCGAGATGCTCTCACACTCGTTCTGGACCGAAGTATCTCTGCAGGCGGGATCCTCTTCAAAAGGTATAACATGATGCATTGTGGGTAATTAAGAACAGGTATTGCTTCGTGACGAGCGACAGCAAGACGTGACGGCGTGATCGAGGTTTTAGAAAAAGGCACTGGATTGTTTTTTATTTATAAATGCTATTGAGATTTCTGTCTTCGTCTCAGATCTGTGGAAACATGCAGCGGCGGTAGAAAAAAAGTCTCTTTTTGATCTTTACAATTTCTCGGACAGCGGCAGGAAACGGGACTTCAGGCCGGAGGTATCGGAGCTGGAAGACAAACTCCGAGCTCTTGTGTCTCTGAGAGGGAGTCATCCACACGGCGGGTCCTCCGTGTGGAGCTCAGGGTTCTCAATGCTCAGGGCTTAACGCGTTGGTATGTTGGTCTCATCTGCGTCACACACCAAAGGCCTGGTCAATCATTGCTTCACAATCTGCAGGACAATCAGTAAATCCACACCAAGTGAAACTCAATTTGGACATTATTGTTTGCACCATGGACAAATAGCAAGCTGTCTTGGCACGAAGGATGCTATCGTAGCTTATTAGCTATTTTCCTTTATCCAGTTCATTAAATGTCCTCTTTCAGGATATACAACGTTTAGGAGAGTAAACTTCGGATAATCTCCACATGTCTACCCTACTTTTATAATCTTCAAATCATAAATTAGATTTATGATTCGAGAATTAGAAAAGTAGGGTAGACATGTGGAGATTATCCGGCTGAACAAAAGGTGATCCGTCTCTTCAACGTGTCGCAACCACAGACCTTATTTCCAGCTATCGTCCTAAATCCTATGGAGAGATTGCTTTTTGTCGAAGGAACCGGAAGTGGTCAAATGCTAACTTACTTCCGGGTTTTAGGACGCGTCACTGCGGCCCTCTATTTACGAGGAGGAATAACTGTGAGGATGTTCTGCCTGATAGCAGCTTAGCTAACATGTTTGTTATGCAGTTAGCAAGCTAGCTCGTTCAAGCCCTGAGAACCAGCAGCTCCGTGGCGTTTGTAGCGGCTAAGTGGTAGCATTTAGGCTAAAGTAAAACAAGGCTCTTGTGAAAGATAGCCTTGTTTTATTTAGAGGTCGTTGGTTTTGGTCAAAGCACCAACAAGAGCTGGCAGACCTTTTTCTTTCTCCCCGTAGCTCTGCACAAACGAGCGTCACATCACTGAGCTTCAAAACCAAATGTTGACCAGGCCTTTGTATCGTGTTTTACTGCTTTTGAACTTGTGTTTAAGTTTCGTTAATACAACCACCTGCCTGAAACCTGCAGTGGATTTCTCTCCGTGTGAAATCCAGCTCGAGTGATCCAGCAGCTGTGATCCTGCAGACGCCCCAGAGTGAAGCCCGTTGTTACTTTGAAAACTGTACAAAATGAACAAAGCGTCACTCGGTTCTGCTCAGCTGCCCACCAGCACCTCCATGATGTGGTCCAGCTCGGCCAGGTCCATTTTGAACGGCTGGTTCTGACCGCTCGTCGCTCCGAAACCCGACATCGAACGCACCAGATCGTCCGCCGTCACCATGGGGGCCATCTTGGACGGAGGGGCTCCCGAGGGGCCGAGGTCGTACATCGACGTGTCAATGTCTGTGAAGAGGACGTCGTCCAGGGTGAAGTCAGTGAGGAAGGAGTGGGACTGGGAGGGAGGAGGAGGAGGAAGAGGAAGAAGGGGAGGAAGAGGAGGAAGAGAAGGAGGAAGAGGAGGAGGTTTACTCTCCACCTCTTCCTCCTTCATGATAACGTCAAATAAAACCTGAGCAGGAGGCGGTGATGGCGACTCGGAGGAGGAGGAGGAGGAGGAGGAGGAGGAGGAGGAGGAGGAGGAAGGACAGAGTTCCTCGATTTCCTCCAGGGCCGAGGAGAAGCTGTCTTTGGGGGACGGAGAGGGCGATGGTGGCGTCCTGGGGGAGAGGAGCAGGTGCTGGGAGGAGGAAGAGGAGGAGGAGGAAGAGGAGGGAGGCAGAGTGAAGAACATGGGAAGATCCTCCTCCAGCAGCGAGGCGGGGGGTGAGGCAGGAGTCCGTCAGCAGTCCGGACATCGAGGAGGAGAGGATGCTGAAGGAGGAAGAAGAGGAGGAGGAGGAAGAAGAGGAGGAGGAGGAAGAAGGAGGCTGATGGAAGCTCTCGTCCTCGCTCACAGTCGATGAAGAGGAGAAGAAGAGCGCCCCGACGCCCCCCCCCTCCTGCCTGAAGTCTCTGTGGATGCGCTGGATGACGTTGTTGATGAGCACGCGGCGCTGCAGGCGGAGGTCAGCGGGCCGCGGGCCGTACAGCTTCATCAGAGACATGTTGAGGAGAGTCTGCCGGGTGGAGGAGGTCTGGAACACAACGCCTCCGGAGGGGGGGCGCCGCTCTTCCTCCAGGACGTCCTCATCGTCGTCAAGTTTACGCTTCACCCCGTTACCCAACATGGATCTGAGG
This sequence comes from Chaenocephalus aceratus, assembly GCA_023974075.1. NCBI lineage: Eukaryota > Metazoa > Chordata > Actinopteri > Perciformes > Channichthyidae > Chaenocephalus > Chaenocephalus aceratus. The sequence continues at coordinate 42,775,044 of CM043785.1, read as the reverse complement.
AGAGAGACGGAGATCAGAGAGGCCACAAGAATAATAGTAATAATTCATTAAGACATTTATTACAGCGATTACGCAGCGGCGGCGAGGCGGGTTTCGAACTAGAGTCCCACAACGCCCCTTGACCTGGTGATCAACGCTCTAGCCCACTGCGCCAACATCATACATGAGAGCGAGCTGCAGAGTATCAAAGATTAACGGACGAAGAAACTGAAATGTGGCAACGACAGATATTGAAAAGAAATATGATATACTCGGGAAGCACAATTGACCGTATTTTATGAAATCTCAATATTCAAGTTGCAGGAAGCACAATATAGGAACCCAACATGGATCTGAGGAGAGGAGACCGAAACAGATCAGAGAGAGGAAATAAGGAAGCTGCACTGCAAAAAATGACAGTGAATAATAAAAAAAATAAAAATTATTTAATTTTTTGTATCTTTAATTAAACAAAGTGTGCATGCTTCTGAGGTAACATTAAGCTGTCTTTGGCTCTTTGCTGCTGTAATACATTTCCCCTCTGTGGGACTAAAGGTATTCTGATTCGGAGAGAGTAAAGAAATACGATGTACTCGGGATGCACAATTGACCGTATTTGAGCAAAATCTTAATATGGAAAGTTGCAATATTCAAGTTGCAGGAAGCACAATATTTAGTAAAAGCTAAATATGCAAAAAATATTGTGGTTCATCAAGTGCTTCAAAGTGCTGGCTGCAAAAGTATTCTACAGACTATTTAAACAGATCCATCAATATCAAAATAATCACATTGTGATCGTTTTATTTTATTTTCAAACCGATCATTACCTCCAATATCGTGAATCCCTTCTTTGTTCACAGCAAAGCATTGACTTTACGCAACATGACACGTTTTAAAAAAGGGTATTGAATACTTTGGAAAGTATAAATAGTAGTTTTGAGTGTTTTGAGGCAAACAGTTCATGTTAAGGGTTTTTCTTAGGCTTTGAAACTTTGGAGAAATCAAATCTGGATGATGAGCGGCCTCCTCACAAACTGTGATGAGAAATGTGTGTGTGTGTGTGTGTGAGCAGTCAGCTGACCTGCTCCCATGTGACCCTCAGTCAGCTGACTGGGTGGGAGTCAGTCTGACACCTTCTGACTCCCTGAACAACAAAACACAGGAAACAGGCCACTTCCCCACACACACACACACACACACACACACACACACACACACACACACACACACACACACACACACACACACACACACACACACACACACACACACACACACACACACACACACACACACACACACACACACACACACACACACACACACACACACACACACACACACACACACACACACACACACACACACACACACACACACACACACACACACACACACACACACACACACACACACACACACACACACACACACACAAATGTCATGACCTTCACATGAATGTTAGGGGTCGTAACAAAGTGTGAACAACGACACACCTTCCTCACTATTACACACCTCTGGATGTTATGCACAATAAGAATATAACATAGTTGTATCAGATTTAGAAACTGACGGTAGAGGGATTTAAAGGGGGACGGTTTGAAGTGAGGGGAAACCCCCCAAAAGGTCTCACATATATTATATGCTAATAAAGGAACATCGGATGAGTACTTGGTAGTGTGTACTTCTTCACTCTGAGTGCAGATGAAGCAGCTGTGGGGGGGTTTGAACCGGTGACCTCGCTATTTCTCGGCCAACAGGGGTCTGAAAGTGCTGAGAGAGATTGAAAGAGGCAGCACGCGCACGCGCACGCACGCGCACGCACACACACACACACACACACACACACACACACACACACACACACACACACACACACACACACACACACACACACACACACACACACACACACACACACACACACACACACACACACACACACACCACACACACACACACACACACACACACACACACACACACACACACACACACACACACACACACACACACACACACACACACACACACACACACACACACACACACACACACACACACACACACACACACACACACACACACACACACACACACACACACACACACACACACACACTTCTTATATATGATTATTCATGTGCTCGCCCGCCTCCTCTCTGCTTTAGACCCTTGTGGGGCCCCTCAGAGGCCATCTGCTCCGACACCCAGAGGACGAGGTGAGGGGGTGATGGGCGAGACAGAGAGAGAGTGAGGTAGAGAGAGAGAGAGATGTTTTCCTCCCCCCTGTCTGTCTGTAATTTTCATAATGAAACTGAACTGTGATCGAGCATCCTTTCAAATCAAGACTGAATCTTGTGACTGACAGAGGTTCAAAAATGTTACACCACCCCCCCCCCCCCTCTCTCTCTCCTCCCCCATTCTCCCCCTCTGGCAGCTGTCTGTCTGATGAAGGAAAAATCCCAAAATAGTTTCAGAAACTCTGCATTTGTGTCTTTGTGATGAAGATCTGAGTGTGTGTGTGTGAGTGTATGGTTGTGTGTGTATGGTTGTGTGTGTGTGGTTGTGTGTGTGTATGGTTGTGTGTGTGTGTGTGTGTGTGTGTGTGTGTGTGTATGGTTGTGTGTGTATGGTTGTGTGTGCGTGTGTGTATGGTTGTGTGTGTGTATGTATGGTTGTGTGTGTATGGTTGTGTGTGTGTGTGTGTGTGTATGGTTGTGTGTGTGTGTGTATGTATGGTTGTGTGTGTATGGTTGTGTGTGTGTGTGTGTGTGTATGTATGGTTGTGTGTGTATGGTTGTGTGTGTGTGTGTGTGTTGCATACCTTTCCATTGAGTAAACGATCAGAGCTGGTGTTGTGTTACAGCGCTCTGCTCTCACGGTGCAGAGGGAGACTCAGTGTATAAACTCTGGAGGTCACATGACCTCCTGTCCCGGTGACCTCAGGTACCTGGATCCACTTGTTTTTAAATCTACGGTGAGTTGATGTAGTGATTTCAGTTTTTACCTCCAGTTACGTGCGCAAATATCGATAGTTTTCTATTAGCTGATTAGTTTCAGGCTTTCCATTTCCTCGAGACATAAGCATCGTCATCAAATGTCCAAAACCCAAAGATATCAAAGACACTTCACTGTTAAGACCAAACTAGTCAACGCACCGTTTGCGTTTTCAAAAAAGTATTCCGTTCACACGCATTCGATTCATTTAACGTGTCCGTTCACACGAGAGCGCCGGAGACGCTGTAGTACATATGCCGGGCCTGTAAGTGGCGCTGCTGCCGCCACAAAATACACCAAAAGCAGCGAAGAAGACCCCGAGCATGGTTGCTATGGTTGCCCTTCTGTTTATGCCCCGCGGTGGATTTAGCAACATGTAGTTCATGTAGTTCTCCATGTCCACGTGTTGCCGGTGGTTGCGGTAGAGGAGCTGTAGATGTTCTGTAGCATCAGTAGCACGGTCAGTAGCGGGCGGGGCTGTGGCTTCATCTACCGGGAAACGATCGTATAGGGCGTACACACGGAGCCGTTTGCCCCCCCAGATCCACCTTGGCATCCGTTATCGTTTGCGGGGTCCGTTCCGTTCTCGTGTGAACGAAAGCGCTATACGCGAGAGAAACTATGCGGATACAACCCGTTTCGTCCTCGTGTAAACGGGGTCTTAGTCAGTACACTTTAATTACAAAAGAATACTGAAATCGATTTTGCCGCCGATATTCAATGAGACGTGTGGAGAGGGACACGTTAAAAACAAACTGCTGCATGTGTCCAACCTGCTGGAGGACATCTGTGTTCTGGTGTTCGACCTTCATCCGGCCGACGCAGTGACTGTTTGAAACAATGCATTATAATCTCACGTAGCTGCCGATTGATTTTCTATCAATTAATTCAATCAGTTTATGATTGCCGCTCTGTTATGCGTCGTTCAGGGTGAGAATGACAAACGTTTTCTGATGTATAGATACTCTGTGAGTTCTCTTAAACACTCAACATCGTGACTGATGTTTTTCTCCCGTTTGTGATCAAATAGGACGAAGAAAAGCAGCACATGTTCACATTTAAGGAGCTGGAAGAATCAAATCTCAGGTACGTTTGATTTAAAAATGACTTCAAACTATTGAACTTCAAAGTTCTGCCAACATATGTAATGACTTTTGGCTTCCCACTGATCACCTTCAGAGTGGTTTAACATTCTGCATATCTTCCTTCTGAATCTTCCAGAGACCGCTGACACACCTGTAACAACTCAACTGTGGCGTGAGAAACATTCATTAACATAACATTGGAATACAGTTAGTCACGGCACACGCCAAAGGCGAAACCAGCAACCTCAGAGTCATGTGACTTGACTTGTTTCAGCTGCTCCAGCGTAAATGAAACCAAAATCAGCAGAGACACTTTTCTAATGTAAGAGGTAGGGCTCCTTTCAGCGTGATGTCACATGCAGACACCTGGTGTGTGTGACACCTTGTGATGTCACGTGCAGAGAAACCTGGTGTGTGTGACACCTTGTGATGTCAGAGAGGACAGTGAAGTCAGCGTGTCTCTGTCTCACTGTGGAGACGTTTCCCCCCGAGCTGCAGCGACTCCACAGGAATTTCTTGCTCAGCCGCTTCAGTGTTCAATCATCCTGACGACACCCACCCCCCCCCCCCCCACACACACAGGGACCGCCATCTTTCTCCTCCACAAACACACTCCTGCAGTGCACACTTTACAGGAGCTGTATCCTGTGGACAGTGTGTGTGTGTGTGTGTGTGTGTGTGTGTGTGTGTGTGTGTGTGTGTGTGTGTGTGGCCTAGCATTACTATACTTGTGGGGACCTAAATCTGTTTACACAGTCACGTGTGGGGACTCGCCTCCCTTATGGGGACAAATTGGAGGTCCCCATTCATTTTAGGGTGAAGACTTGGTTAGGTTTAGGGTAAGGTTAAAGGTCCCATGTCATGCTTTTCCGGTTATTGCCCGTCCGCTTGTGTGTTATGAAGGTTTTTCTGCATTCAGGGACTGGTCAGCTTTCTGTCCCAGAGTCAGAACTAAACATGGTAAAGCAGCGTTCAGTTAGTATGCTCCAAATATCTGGAACAAACTCCCAGGAACCTGCCGGTCCGCTGCAACTCTTACTACTTTTAAATCCAGGCTGAAGACTTTTCTTTTTGTCGCTGCTTTTAATTGAACTATTCATATCTTAAACTGCACTGTAACTTTTATCCATGTACTTTTTCTTGTAATGTTTAATTGAACTATTCATATTTTAGACTGCACTGTATCTTTTATCCATGTATTTTTCCTTAATGTTTATTTTATTAGCTTTTCTTTTTTAATGCTTAATGTCTTTCATTTTTTTTTTGTAAAGCACTTTGAATTGCCTTGCGTTGAAAAGTGCTATATAAATAAACTTGCCTTGCCTTGCCTTTCCTTGCATGTAAACGGTGTGCAGAGTCAAAACCCTCAAAGTACACCCTGTAGCGAGTAAAACTCTAACACAGAGAAGACCTCCCCAAAACGCCTCGTTGGAGATACGTCACTGTCCATTGATTCTTCCGGGTACATCATGATGTCATGTCGCTGCGAGGAGCTGCGAGGGGCTGTGCGGAGCTGCGAGGGGCTGCGAGAGGCTGCGAGGGCCTGCGAGGGGCTGCGAGTGGCTGCGAGGAGCTGCGAGGAGCTGCGAGGGGCTGCGAGGAGCTGCGAGGAGCTGCGAGGAGCTGCGAGGGGCTGCGAGGAGCTGCGAGGAGCTGCGAGGGGCTGCGAGGAGCTGCGAGGGGCTGCGAGGGCCTGCGAGGGGCTGCGAGTGGCTGCGAGGAGCTGCGAGGAGCTGCGAGGGGCTGCGAGGAGCTGCAAGGGGCTGCGAGGGGCTGCGAGGAGCTGCTGGCTGTGTGAGAGCGGCTTCAAAAAAGCGTGCATCAACATATTTTTTATAATGACTCTCACTGGCAGAAGTGTAGACACAGGTCCGGGGTTTCATCTGTCAGATTTGAGGTTTATGGAAGAGAGTTTGTGTGGGTGCCTCGTCTATTTTGAAAAAGAACTGAATGAATGATACCGATGCAGTCAATTGAAGAGTTTTATGGAGCGGGCCGCACTAGAGTTTAAATTTGCACATACTTTAACAAAGCTGTCACCGAGAAACAGATTCCATGTTAAACAAAATGCATCAAAACCCAAAAGGTTAAATCATTATCATGACTCAAAGGAACCGATACTGTGTTTGTTTACCTGACTGTGTGTGTGTGTGTGTGTGTGTGTGTATGTGTGTGTGTGTGTGTGTGTGCGCCCACGCTGCTCTGCCTGACATGTAGGAACATGTTGCTGCACACTGACCTGTTTAAAGAGACTCTTATCATTACTGCACTCAGAAAGTAAAAGAGATTTTCGTTGCTCAGCTTAGGCCCACAATTTCATTGGTAACACTATTTCTGATTCTTATAATGTCAAACAAATGCTAAAATAAAAGCAAAACATCCAGTTATCTAACTTTATGTTGTGAGGGTTTAGTATTTGTGTCTCTTTAGTTATAACTCAGCTATAAAATGATGAGTGTGTTCCTTGTTTCTGTCGATAACTGTGTTTAAAGGGAAACTACAGAAAGACTCCAGGAAGTGAGAAATCCTGTGTGTGCTGCTGCTGCTGCTCACGTCTCCTCAACACACTGCAGGATATTCACCAGTGTGTGTGTGTGTGTGCGTGCGTGTGCGTGTGTGTGTGTGTGTGTGTGTGTGTGTGAGTCATCATGTACAGGGCGTCCAGCAGCAGTCACTTCAGCTCAAAGATAAAAAGCAAACAACTCATTTGCATATTTGATGCTCCCACTTCATACAGAAACTGAGACACAAGCTGTTTTATGTTTCAGTTTCTTGAGTCACCGATGAGTCAGTCTGATGTTACAGAAATGACATGTGTGTTGTTTGGGTGTTGGTCAGAACAGACAGAGGTGTGTAAAAGAAGTAAATACAAAATAATGAAAGCTTAACTTTACTCCAAACATGAAGGTTTATTAGTGTCCAACACTTTGGTGTATTACCAACACCATGCAAACTAATAACATCCTTATCAGCCTCAGCTGTAGTCTGAATGTATGCAAGTAGTATAATATATCCAAATATCATTATTAAATGTGTTCTTACTCTGCCTTCTGTATAATTAGTTTTGGTTACCATCCAAGAGTTTGTATTGATGACACTGTACTGTTTCCTGCATTATGTACATTGGCGTGCTGATGTTAGCATTAACATGTGCTTTTTGGGGTTAACTCTTTCCTGTAGTGTGTTATATAGTTTCTGTGCATGTAAATGGTCTGCAAAGGTTAAAAGTCCCCCCCCCCCGTCTGAAACGCCTCCATTGGCCTCCATTGGCCTCCATTGGCCTCATGCCTCCATTGGCCTCCATTGTTTACTTCTGGAACACTTGCGCTCCTATGGGCTGGCGCTCCAACACATTGTACGTTATAGGCTAAGGGGCGGGACATCTCTAAGCGGTTGACCAATCACAACAGAGCCGGCCAGCTAACCAATCAGAGCAGACTGGGCTCTGGTTTCAGACAGAGGGTGAAAAGAGGTGCTGCAGCACAGGCAGTATGAGAGGAATAAAGAGCTTTTTGAACACGTCCCAGGAGAGTGGGGACTAACTACAAACTAACTACAGCCTCACTAGTAAGTCCTGTTCCTTTATGAAACGTTGCTATGAAACGTTGCTATCAGAAATTGATTAAGTGGATCAGCCAATTGAAGCTGTACACACTGCAGCACAGCTGTGTCTTCCTCATCTTGTATCAGAGTTGAGTGTAACTGGCATCCTGCAGAGTGTGTGAGTCCAATGTCGAAGTCTTACATAATACACACAAAGTGCTGATTGTACTGCGAGCAGAGTGAACGTCAGTCTGCTGTAACTCCGCCTGCTCCACTTTTTAAACCGCTGCTGCTGCTCCACGCCACATTCTTCTCTTTAAAGCTGGACTCCACACCAGGAAACTACAGCACTGACCTTTGATCCCCCAGCTGCAGATCTGTGTCACCACAGCCAGTGTCAACACAACACTGGATTCATACACGCCGTCTAAATGTAACAAATCATGTATACAGGTATCATTCACACTTTTTATACATTCATTCTCCTATTCTTGTGGCCACTATTGAACGCCATAAAACTCTCAGTCAAACTCATGTCTACAACTCACACAAACCTCACCTGTAGTGAACCCGTAAGATGACGTTACTATGACATTAAGAAAGCAAGCATGTGTTGGTTGTTTCTTAAATTGAAAGTGTATTGTTTCCTGATATCCCTTTTATAAATAGGAATTTAAGGCCATTATCTTTTGGCTTGTTTATTTACTGCAGGTCACACGCAATCATTGTATTCTAGATATCAGTGCGTAAGGGCTTCTAGATTACACACGGGATTTTAGTGATAAAATATCAAACAATAAATCTTCTTTGCCAATAAATCACAACACATGTGTATATACTACAATACAGGAATACCACATGACACAAGTTGAGGATATCATTGGTGACAGGTGAACATATATTTACGGTTTAGGCTTTTCCACACTAAATACTACTTTATTAATTGTTGGTTCTTTTTTGATACTTTGACTGTTAAAAAGTAGAAAGTAGAAATCTTGTTCATTCAAATATCGAAGCCTGTATAAACAAATCTAGTTTCAGTGTATGCAAGCTATAATTAATATTAAGAACATGAGCTACTTATCAAGCTGGGGACATGCCGGGTGTGTTTGTCGATACTCACGCCAGAACATAGAGAAGTAAAGTGGGAGGGGCTGCAGCTAAATACATTTTCCATTATTGATTAATCGGTGGGATTTTTCCTTGATAAATCAATCAATTGTTTAGAAATGCTAAATAGTTGGCCCCATTAGTGTCTTTTATTTGCTTTGTTTATCTGGATAACTTGAAGATGATTCAATTGTTGTGATATATAACAAAGAACAACTGCAAATCATCACGTCGTGAAATTGGTAGTAGGTAATGTTTGGCATTTTTGCTTAAAAAAGTTACTAAAAAGACTTTGAGATTATAAAAGTTGCACACACATGTTGTGTTTATCAACGTGTGATTAAATGATCATTGCAGCTTTAGATGACTACTAGAACCAAGTGAATTAAAACCCTTATAAGACCAATCATTGAACGTTACAGTACAGAGGATAAAAGTCATTTCTGTCCACATTTTGGGGGATTTAAAAGCCATGTTTTCACCATTTCCCCGACCTAAAGACTTGCTCACATGTCTGTCTTTTCACTCTGGTAAATATAAATCACTGCGGGTGACAGTGAGCGCGGTTTGCAGCTGTCAGAGCAGCAGCTGGTTCCCAGACCCTCCGGACCTCCAGGCCACCGGCTGCTCCCCGCCACCTGCCCGCCACCAGGCACCCACACCCGGCCACAACCTCCACACAGCACCGTGGGGAAATACGGTTCTTCTCATTACATTTTACATCTAAAAAAATGTACTCTTTCTGATTGTTAGGATATATTTGACTTTTAATTGAAAGCTAATGTGCACACTTGTTACGATTGGTTTATTAGAGAGTAATGTATTCTGTATGTTATAGTAGATATCCTTCTGAATGTATGTGTTTTGAGAATATATATTGTTTTTAAAGGTTTATTTCTATTCTATTTTTAAGAAATGTTATAATTATTTTACATTGACTGTCAAAATGCTGTGGTGCCATAACAATTACCCAATTTGGGATTAATAAAGTACATAATAATAATAATATTAATAATAATACACATTTATTTATATAGTAGCCTACCTTTTCATACAAATAACAATGAGTAAAAATAAAGAGTAAGGAACATATGTAAAGATATACAAATATATATATCTATCTATCTATCTATCTATCTATCTATCTGTCAACCAGTCAGTCCCTGTTTGAGTAATGGTTTTAACTACAATAAAATATTTTTAACACTATATAAAATAACAGCAGCTTTCTTCCATAAGTTACAACACCAACGGCTCTCTAACCGACCAACGGCTGCCACTGTGACCGACAAACGGCTCTCTTGCCGGGCAGCACCAGGACAAGTTAGTGGGTATAAAAGGTGGTCTGTCACTCACCACATGTAGCTAGTCCCATCCAGGGTCTCCTCTGCTGCATGGGTGTCGTCGGTGAGGCCGGGAACAGAAGCTGTTTTACGGTCAGGAGGAAGACGAAGAAAGGGAAGAAGATGGAGGAGAAACCAGCAGTTAGTCCGTTTAAATTGTCAGTTTCTACTCCGCCATCGTTTCTCCTTCTCCGGCGGCGGCTGCCTCGACCTCAACACTCACCGAGCTCCGCACACAATGGCGAAGTGGAGGTGGTGGAGGAGGAGGAGGAGGAGAGGAGGAGATGTGTCACCGGGGAAAGACAGTCAATCTGCGGTTAGGTTAAGAGACGGCAAGAAGCGCCATTAACGTAACTTCTGGTGATAGACTTCAAAATAAAAGTGGTTTCCGGTTAATTTCGCTGTTTAAAGGTCCCCTATTATTATACTGTTTTTCATCAATATATTATAGCTCTCAGATATACAGAACATGTAGAAGAAAGGGGCAGTAATATAACATTATTTTCTTCTCCCTGCTCCTTTTCGGGTATGGTATGTTTATACTTATTTATATGGTATGTGTGTTTGTGTGTGTGTGTTTGTATGTGTGTGTTTATATAATTATTTACATTTACATATTGTAAATAATTGTTATATATTAAGTAGTGTATACCATGAACGGAACAAATAAAAATGAAATGTTCAAGATTGAAGGCTTTATTGCCATGTGCACATTAGCTACAGTGTAGATATGACAATGGAAAACGTAGGTCACAGGCTCCTCCAACAGAGCAACATGAATATAGGACATAGGACGAATAAAACAAATTAAATAGTGCAAGAGAATATTTTGAGATGTGCAAGTTAATACAAATATATGAGTCATGTCGCTTTGAGTCTAAACTTTGCTCATCGCTGTGACGCTTTCCACAGTAGAGTCCGTACTGAAGTCAGAGTGCAACGATGTTTAATAAAGAAACACACAATAATAACCAAGTTTGGACCACACGGTCAACAGAAAAGGTCAGAGCGATTGACCCTCTTTGTCATCCACAAAACCGGCGTGAGACAGGTGACCTAAATACCAATAAACCATATTTATTTAATGTTAATTGCACTGTTGAGGAAAGTGCGATCTTCGTTGTTCATTCATTACATAATTACACCGTAGTTGTGTTTATGTCAATAAACCTTTGAATCTTGAAGTCTTGGATCCATGTGACAATTATAGAAATAATAAGCATTGGAAAAACAAGCATTTTGCTCCTACAGATGCTTTAAATCGTTTTGTCAAACTTTTTCCAAATGATAGTTTTGCCAAAAAAATTACTTAAAGGGGACCTATCATGCAAAATGCACTTTGTGATGTCTTTTATACATAAATATGTGTCCCGGTGTGTCGGGGAACTCACGCAGCGTCAGGAAATAAACCCCTCTCTCTTTTCCTCCGTACCCAAATCTCTAAAAACGGGGGTTCAATGGAGCTGATACAGGTTTGCGTCCGATACGACGTAATATCTGAAATGTGGACCCACGGCCCAATCAGAAACGTTGCTATCAGAAACAATGCCCGACTGTTTTGGACGTAATATGGTCGGTGTTTGCATTAGCATCGCTAACACTCAGAGCTAACCTGTACTGGAGAGCATGTGTGTGAAGAAGCAGGAAGTAAAAAGTAACTCACCTTGTGGTATAACCGGCAAGAGAGAAAGCCTTTGAGCTCCAGACTGTTTCAGAGAGAATCCTTGATAGTCCATGATATGGCGTTTTATCACCGCAGTATCTGCCAGGAGAATCTCCCGCATGAGCAGGCATAAGCTCCGCCCCTCTTTTTTTATCAATATCAATTTTTTCTTTTTTAAAGCTTTATACCCAAATCAGCACTTTTGAAACAGGAAGTGAAACAGAGGGATATGAGGCATGGCTAGAATGGGTGATCTGTTTGGTATTTTGAGCAAAACACTTCATAGACATGTTTTTCATATATTTTTATATATCTGAGACCTACGCTATTGCCTAAAAATACCATGATAGGTGACCTTTAATATCTAAAACTATGAAACTTCCTCAAATAATTCTTGAATATCACAAAGAAATTATTAAATATATAAAACAATGGCTCCATTTACCAACTTAACGACTTAGGAGTATCTCCTAATAATGTTTTAGTATGTTTGAATATATATAACGTGAATTAAGTAATAACTGTGGGATAGTAAGTCATCATTTGAGACACTAAGTCCTTATTTCAAATAAGTTGAGTGATTATTTAAGGAGGTTTTTCTTGACAAACATGCAATAAATGTGAGAATCAACCAATTATTCACTATATTTATTTACTCTCATTTCCTTTGGCTACACAAGTTAAAATAACCCAATATAAAACCAACAATTGATGTACGTTCTTGGTAATAGATATCTGTCAAGAGAGGTAAATAAAGTCAAATCAGTCTTCATTTTTAAAACATGAGGAATCTAAAGCTTTTACTTTGAAGGCCACCTGGAAATGGCGAACATGGTGACCTCGCGCAGTGGAGAGCTTGATGATCGCCTGGTGTTCACAGCACACTGACAGAAGAGTGGGACCTTTTTGGAGACAATATACTCGTTTTTATGCCGGAGTTAAAGTCTCACCAAAGGGATATATGAGGAGGACGTAACTGTAAACATAGTGAAAGATGACGTCACAATTACCCAAAGTGACACCTTTAAAATGTTTATTTGTCCAAGCAATGTTTCAAAGACACTTTACACTTTACGTTTTTGTTTTAGCTGTTTTAACTTTTAAATGCACTGTAAGGCGACCTTGGGTGTCCTGAAAGGCGCCTCGAAATAAAACGTATTATTATTATTATTATTATTATTATTACATGTTATGGAATTCAAGCGTTGAAAATTATCGTACAAAACAATCAATCAGAATGCTTTATTTTCCCTGGGTCAGAGTGTGTTTCCTGAAAGTCGCTCCATTTTATAAGAAATAAAACAAAAAAGGTAAACACAAAATAATTAAGATAAAATAAAAACGTAGAAAATGAAGTTGGAATGTCAACAAATGTATACAAATATAAGAAATAAAGTTAAAAGTCCATTAAAGATAAGAAAAATATAATAAAATATGTATGTAAACCTAAGAAGTTACAATAGAAAAGGGCACATTGCAGTAACAGGTATATAACATTAATTACACATTAATAGCGCTTTTAAAAAGGTAGAGACTTTAAGCCTCATGACATCCTTACACTTTCAGCACTGCACCATTACTTCTTACAGTGTTGCTGCTTCACACACAGCAGACCCGCCTCTCATAGTAAATAAATATCCCTCAACTCCCGCCAGGATCAAACAAACTGTCATTGGTTAACCTGCTGCTCACTGATTATTTAATTCAGAGTGTTTTTAAAAGAGCTTTTAGTTCAGTTCCCTTTGACTGCTGCAGTGTTTTCTGTCTGTGTATCCGTGCGACTGTTTTCCTGCTTCTCCTGCTGAGTGAAAAACCACAAATATGTGAAGCATTCCAGTTATTCAGCATTGGACGTCACATCTCAATAATATTCAGGCAGAGAGTCCTCTACTGTCCGCTGTGCAGGGTTTCATATACTAACACAACACCCCCAAACTACATTTGGTCTGACAAGCTCTTTGTATAGTTTAAAAAATCATTTTCCACCTATCCACAGTATTCCTTGCCCACATTCACCTGTTGGTCAACAGGTGAATTACTGACTAGATTCTATTTGATTCGCTTAATTGTAGTCTGTATCAATAAGCTGTATGTACGCAAATATTGACATGTCTCCGTGCTTTAATGTTCAAAAAGCTCTTTATTTCTCTCATACTGCAGCACCTCCTTTCACCCTCTGTCTGAAACCAGAGTCCAGTCTGCTCTGATTGGTTAGCTGGCCGGCTCTGTTGTGATTGGTCAACCGCTTAGAGACGTCCCATCCCTTAGCCTATCACGTACAATGTGTTGGAGCGCGAGCCAATAGAAGCGCAAGTGTTACATAGTGACAGCATTATGTTCAGGAAGTAAATAAAGGAGTTCAATGGAGATGTTTAAGGCGGAGTGAACAGAGGGATTTTAGCCTTTGCAGACCATTAACATGCACACAAACCTATACCACACTCAGGCCAGGGAAAACCCCCAACAAGTGGTCCAAAGCTGAACAAAATGTAATGAGAAGTCGGTACCACTTTACAATAAGACTACCCTTATAAAGGGTTTGTAATTTGTAATTCATTTATTAATTAGCTTGAGAACACTTTATAAATCATTAATACGCTTTTATAAGACATGAGATAAACAGGGCGACTGTGACCTGTTGCTTGCCAAATAGTGAGCCCACATGTATCTTTACTGCTAAGCCTTATATTGGCTACCTAGCTTACTTCGTCTTCTTCATCAGCAGCATCCTTGGTATCTGTTGCTCACCGAATTGATTCTCGCCAAGTAGCCAATATAAGTCTAATGTAGCTGTTGCTTAAAAAACCGAATAATGCACAATTCTTGAATCTTGTCCCCTTGTATCCGAGAGCTCTGTTAACCTGTTAATGAAGAACTGTGCAGTGAGCTGGCTTTCTCTCAGACTCTCCGGCAGTGTGTGTCCTGACGTCATGGCCGACACTCGGTGACGAGAAAGCTAAAACTGGTCAGACGAGTTCAACCAAACACCCAATTGTTTTCTCTTCTCCTCCTGCCAGAAACCACCTCTGAGTTTCATTTCCAGGAACACCTTCTGCAGCTCTGAGCGTGATGTGAGGTTCGGACTTGGTTAGCCGGGATCTAACGGCAGCCAGATGGGCGGAATACAAAACAGGACCAGCAGCTGATCCCCTTTAAATGAACACACGAGTAAAGACATGGAAATCCCATCTGTTGCTGCTGAGCTCCAAAACCACCACACACACTGAAGGCAGGTCCAGATGTTTCACTGCAGCTGAGGGGTCATGTGACCCAGGTGTGGGGTTTTCTAATAAGTGCAAGAAAAGGACCATCTGGAGGCTTTGGATGTGGTTCATTCAAGACAGATAAAGAGCGGAGAAATATGGAACTTGTTTTCTATCAGGCAAGATGTTGTGTGTTTGCATGCAGGACCAAAGGATGGACCAATACACAGAAAGAAGAACATATGATTAAAGGTGGATTTAAGTGACCTGAAGGCTACAGTAGTTTTCCAACATGATATGGTGAAATCGCTGGATGGCCTTGGTGTGAGGAGAAGGTCCTATGAGCTTATTACAATAGTCTGGTAAAGGGAGTCGTTAGCGGAGGGGTGTTCAGTTGGTTGCAATCTGCATCAGCAATGCTAGATGGTGACACATCTTACACATTTAATGTTTTAAAGAGGACCTATCGTGCTTTTTGGGGGGTTTGTGTGTAAATAGTCTGCAAAGGCTAAAAACCCCTCTCACACACTCCCCCCCCCCCCCCCCCCCCCCCCTGCCTAAGATGCCTCCATTGGACTCCTTTGTTTACTTTCGGAACATACTGTAGTGACATCAATATATAACACTCACGCTTCTATTGGCTAGCGCTCCAACACATTGTACGTGATAGGCGAAGGGGCGGGACATCTATAAGCAGTAGACCAATCACGACAGAGCCTCATTATACTTGTTACACTCCTCGCCACAGATACAGTTTTTTGTCAGAGCATTTGATTTATTGACCGCTGGTGGCAATGTATGATACACCATGGCTTAAAGCAGTGCTTCTCAAAGTGTGGTCCGGGGACCACTGGTGGTCCGTGAGCGCCCCCTAGTGGTCCGTGAGTGTATTGGTAACATTTCACATTTGAAATAAATTAATAAATTAAAGTTTTACGCACTCTCGCGGGAATATCTCCGCAATGGAGCAAGCTTAAATGTCACTTTCGATGGTATGATATAGCCCAGCGCAACACCTTCATCACACATGTTGCCACTTGTTTGTACCATTTTCAGGCGATTTGTAATCTGTTCTAGAAAAACGATGTGATTTTGGATATTTGTGGAGGTGGTCCGCGAGTGTTTTTTTATTGGTTAAGTGGTCCTTGGTATGAAAAAGTTTGAGAAACACTGGCTTAAAGGGAATCATCTGACTACTTTTCCCTCAACTGATCCGCCACTTTACCGCAAACTTTACCTGCTTTTCTTCAACCTTCAGACCCCCTAGATAAGGGATCTAACAATAAAGCACTGTCCACATACTTTTGGCCATTTAGTGCATCCATCTAACGCTAAAAGAATTGGACGGAAAGACTGAGAAACATTGCTGTGAAAGCACAAGTTCAGTATAATTGGGTTCTATTCCTGTTCTCCTTTATTCACTCATCAAACCGTGTGTGTGTTCCTCAATCAGCCTCAGAGACTCCACATACTTCATGGCTTCCACCGCAGACTTGTTTAACATGCCGGGGATCACGCTCCACTTCATGTTTACGATGTTGCCATGGAGGTAATTAACTCGTGGATCCCCCGACAGGCTCTCCAACACATGTCTCCTCTCGGCAGAGACGGACGTGGAAACCAGGAAAGTTACAGTCTGTGGTTTTTAGAAAGTGTGTGTTCGTCCAATAGTGTGTTTTCTCTCTGAGTCACTGCTTCAAACACCCTGCTGCTGTCAGAGGAGATCGTGGTGCTCAGGCCAGAGAGCGGAGACGCTTTAGAAGGTGATCACTTCTGAATAAAAGGGAAAAGTGAAGTTTAACTGCTGTTCTGGGTGGTAATATACTTTAAAGAAGAGGTGGAAGAAGAACTCAGATGTGTACAGATCTCTCATCTTGTGTTTATGAAACGTCCATATAGTGTGGTTGCCTTTACGTGACATGACACGAGGAAACAGGCCGACTCTTTCTTTTACAGTACTGGCTCAACCACAGTAACCAATGTGAAACTATAGTTTAACCTTAGCAGAGTTTCTATTCCCCTTAAACAATTTAAAATCCAAATTATCAACTAATGTCAGCCTTTTCCAAGGAAGGGTGTTCTTACCTCACTCTAACGGTACGTCCACACAGCAGCTTCAGAGGAATCTTCCAACGCTTCCACCGCTTCTCTGCCCATTGACTTTGAATGGGGATGACGTCACTTTGCCTCGCTTTTCGCCGAACTGCATTGTGGGGGAGCGAAGCGAAGATTTCCAGGATGTCCAGGATTCAAAAGTTGAGCAATGTTCAACTTTTGAAGCTGAGCTGGAAGCGCCAGCCAATCAATAACGGGATACAAACCGGAGGAACCAGGCATGGAGGGAGGTGGCAGAGACAGTGGTGAAACTGGTAGGTTTTCGCCTGTTTGGGGAGTTTATATATATATATATTGCTCGTTTTTTGCTTTGTATGTCGGGGGCGGGAGATTCATGTGATTGGTTGTTGGTCGCATTGCTCGCAAAAAATCCCCAAGCTGTCAGACACGCCCAGCTCCAAGATTTTCAAGATTTTTGAAAAGCTGCTGTGTGGACGTACCGAAAGACCAAGCAGATACCTTCAGAAACCACGAGAAGAGAGAGAGACCAGGAGTTTGGGTCGAAATGTACAAAGTACTAACCGGTTTTATTAAGGTTTTAACAAAAATTGAGGATTAAAAGAATCCTTAAAAAGTAACAAAGACACCAAGTCAAAATACAAAGCAACAGTCCTAAAAAAAAAACGTCTAAAAGAGCCCGAGCCCAGAGCTTGGGCCCCAGAAAACTTCCCCCAAGCTCTCAAACCTTCAAGCCTCAAAAAGCCTTCAAGCCTCAAAAAGCCTAAAAAGCCTAACGGTACGTCCACACAGCAGCTTTTCAAAAATCTTGAAAATCTTGGAGCTGGGCGTGTCTGACAGCTTGGGGATTTTTTGCACATGCATCTCCCGCCCCCGACATACAAAGCAAAAAACCCCGGGGATTTTATGCGAGCAATATATATATATAAAAACTCCCCAAACAGGCGAAAACCAGTTTCACCCACGGTCTCTGCCACCTCCCTCCATGCCTGGTTCCTCCGGTTTGTATCCCGTTAATAGTTCTGGTCGTAAAGAACCGGGTGATTTGCTACCGTAATTTCTCGTTTGGAATATGAGGAAATGAACTGCGGTCTGGTTCTCCCTGCTTACACGCGGTTTGATTGGCTAGCGCTTCTACTGTCAGATTTGCATAAACGTGTTTGATTGGCTGGCGCTTCCAGCTCAGCTTCAAAAGTTGAACATTGCTCAACTTTTGAATCCTGGAGATCCTGGACATCCTGGAAATCTTCGCTCCGCTCCCCCACAATGCAGTTCGGAGAAAAGCGAGGCAAAGTGACGTCATCCCCATTCAAAGTCAATGGGCAGAGAAGCGGTGGAAGTTTCTTCTGAAGCTGCTGTGTGGACGTACCGTAAAAAGCCTTCAAGCCTCAAAAAGCCTCAAAAGCCTAAAAAGCCCAAGAAGCCCCCCTTTCTCTTCACACATCATCTTTTATAGTCTCTTGCCTCCTCCCTCTCTGCATCAGGTGGTCTCCCCTTTCTATCTTTGAGGGAGAAGGAGGTCCCATATGTTCTACTTTTAACAATTAAAAATGTAAAGTTAAAATAAAAACAAATAAAGACTTATAGTAATAATATCAATCAATCAATCAATGTTTATTTATATAGCCCAATATCACAAATGTTACTTTTGTCTCAGTGGTCTTCACAGTGTGTACAGAATATCAGTATGACAATACGACACCCTCTGTCCTTAGACCCTCTGTCCTTAGACCCTCTGTCCTCAGACCCTCTGTCCTTAGACCCTCTGTCCTTAGACCCTCACATCGTACAAGGAAACACTTCCGGAGAAAACCCACAGTTTAAAGGGGACATGGGAGAAACCTCAGGGAGAGCAACAGAGGAGGGATCCCTCTCCCAGGACGGACAGACGTGCAATAGATGCCGTTATGCAAGTTGAAAGAGAGGGGATATGAAATGTTTTCATGAAAGCAGAACACATTGTCAATGTCATGTCAATCAAGTTTTTTCTTTAAACATTTAATTTCAAATATGCAAACTTTGTACTTTAATTTATTAACAGAGATTTCATCTATCAACAGAGACAATAAGGACAGCTTGTCGCTACGATTCGCTGGCCCAGGAAGTTGATTCGACCTTTTGCACAGGCCGCCTGCATCCTGGGCCTCATTGTCTTCATACCCGTTGTAACCGCTCTCAAGGTGTCAAAAATCACAAGCGCCTTCTCAGAATTGTGGCTGGAACTTTTACGCTTTGATTGCCCCATCTAGAATGCATAGTGTCCATAGGTCAAAAGTTCAGGATGTTCTGTCTAGTTTCACATGCCTGGTCTCACACGTCTGAAAAGACATGATGGAAAAATACATCCTTTCCATTCACAGCCAATTTAGCATCTTGTTATCAATGGTAAGCGTAATAGAGGTAGGTGAGGTAAAGGTCAGGTCTGACACGGCCACTTAAAGTGGACCTATTATGCTATATTGGAAACATATATTGTAGGGCCATACCTATACAAAACTGTGACGTTTTTTGCTTCAAATACCAAACAGATCACCCGTTGTAGCCATGCCTCATACTGCTCATACCCCTGTTTTGCGGCCCTGTTAGAAAAACGCGGATTTTGTGTCCTTAGCTTTAAAAAAAAAAAAAAAAAAAAGAGGAGGCGGAGCTAATGCCTGATCAGAATTCTACCGGATATAAAGTTAAATTCTGCTGTGATAAAACGCCATCCTGTTCTAAACCACATCAAGGATTATTTCTGAAACATTATGGATCTCAAATGCTTTTTCTCTTGCGGGTTTATCACAAGGTGAGTTCCTTTTTTTATTTCCTGCTTTTCAAACACACGTGCTCTCCAGTACAGGTTAGCTCTGAGTGTTAGCGAGGCTTGCTAATGTAAACAAAAACGAGATTACGTCCAAAACACGTCAGGCATTGTTTCTGATAGCAACTTTCTGTGGGTCTGCTGCCGATTTGACGTCAGATCGGCAGCAAATCTGGATCAGCTCGTTGTACCCCTGTTTTTAAAAGATTTGGGTACGGAGGAAAAGAGAGAGGATTTTATTTGCTGACGCTGCGTGAGTTCCCCGACGCACCGGGGACACATATTTATGTATAAAAGACATCACAAAGCGCATTTTGCTTGATAGGTCCCCTTTAAACAGCAGCACTGTCAACAGTTGTATTGTTAGAGGAGCCTCAAACTAAAGATGTTCATTCCCAACCCGCTAGGTAATTTGCAAATGACAATAATAAAGCTGAACCTTTGAAAACCTGTAAGTGTTTCCCACACCTTCACGTTTTTTTTTTATATCACTTCGTTTCTCTGCGCTGCTTCGTATCAAACTTGTATTCAATAACCTACATCTAATGCTAGCTAATTTCATTGGGAAATAGTTGGCAACACTCAATTGGTTATTGAAGTTGAATACTTTCCACATGTGTAGGTAAAAGTATCTGTTACTGTATGGATTTTAAGATTGAGTTGCACATTCAAAAAACAAAACAGCTGCACAGTGTTAACACAGCAGGAGAAGAGTCATGGCGGGGTTAAAACACACACACACACACACACACACACACACACACACACACACACACACACACACACACACACACACACACACACACACACACACACACACACACACACACACACACACACACACACACACACACACACACACACACACACACACACACACACACACACACACACACACACGTAAAATACTCAGTAAAAGCTTGTCACTGTTTATGAGTAGGAGCCTCGCAGGATGTGTGGATCCGTAAAGAGTCGGCAGAGTTCACGGCAGGGTTCATTTTGTTTTTGGCGACACAGGAACAGCTGTCAGTCGGACAACAGAGGAGACGAGTTCCAGAGAGGGCTGCAGACGGAGGGCGTTCAGATGAGAAATACACTGTCAATGTAACTATTAGTTCATCCTTTGTGTGTACTTGGAACTGTTTGGCAATTCCCACTATTATCAGAGGTGGGAGAAGTAGGCCTACTCAGATCGTGAGTGTAGGAATACTCAGTTACAAGTAAAGGTCCCTGCATACAACATGTTCCTGAAGTAAAAGTACAAAAATACGAGCATCAAAATGTGCTCAAAGTAGCAAAAGAAAGTAAGGTTTAAGGATTTCTGATTCTAAATAAAGGAAGGTCGGACACACTGGAGTTTGTTTGTGGCGTGCAGCAGGTGTGTGTGTGTGTGTGTGTGTGTGTGTGTGAGAGACAGCTGTGTGACACTGCAGGTTTGTTTCTTTACGCCGAGCCATCAGCTGGTGAGCAGCAGCCTGGCAGTGAGACTGAACTTCACACATGGACTCATAATAACCCCCCCCCTCTCACACACACCACACACACACACACAACACACACACACACACACACACACACACACACACACACACACACACCCCTGCAGCAGCATCAGAGGGGGGGGGGGGGGGGTTGGGCCTCTGCAGCTGTCACAAATGCCCCCCCCGCCATCACCCAGCAACCAGCTACAAATGAAGGCGGCAAACAGACCCAGCTACTCAGAAATACAACCCCCCCCCCCCATTCCTTCACACCAAAACATCTCTCTGCTCACTGTGTGTTTTGTTGTGCAGCTGAAAGGGTTGGGGGGGGGGGGGGGGGGCTGAGCTGCGCCTTTTCTGTTTTATTGCCTAGTATAATCAGAGTGTGCTGCTAAATGAGGGGGGTTCACACAGACACCCTGTTCATGAAGCGCGACCACTTTGAGAGCAGCAGCAGAAGACATCGGTTTTTAACATTTAAATGTGGTACATACTTGTCTTTATTATTTCTTCAAGTTATATATATTTCTTGTTGACCTCCACAACTTATTTTCTCATGTTGTTTTTTGTTTGCACCACCAGACACCAGAACAAACTCCTTGTGTGTGAACGCACTAACTCCATACTCTGCTTCACTAAAACATGAAGAAAAAGATCTTCTTTAATCGCTGCTTACCGTGTTTTCAGAGCTTTCAGCCATTACAGGGTCTTCATCAGTCTGTAAGGGATACGTTACAGCTTCTGAGTTCAGTATCAACAACTGAATAAAACTCCACCCTGTCAACAGCTGCTTTTTTCATTTTTAAAGAAAGTATTTGTGCCTAAATGTTCTTTCTTCATCTTGTAGAGACCACCAGCTCCATGTTCAAGTGCCGGGACCTCCCAGTGTTTCATTGTTTTTGAGACTTGGACCCTGCGCTGCTGCGTTAATTAAATGTGTGTAGGAAGCAGACGCTGCCCCCTGCTGGTGAAGAGCTGCAACTACACTTAACATCATCAGTGTGCGTGGTGTGTTTGCTGTGTGAAGCACGTGACATAATGGAGTAATGGCAGTGAGTCTTGTAAAAGGTACATTTAAAGCACTCACAGCAGTAATTTAGACAGTTCAGGGTCTTTAATACATTACCTTTATGTGTTGTGTACCCTGAAGAGTAACCATTCATTGTCTTATGGTACCTGTATATACACAGTACTGTATTTCACCTTCATATTTGACGTTATACCATGCTGTATGTCTGGTGGTGGTTTTTCAAGTCTGATTTTTAAGGGGGAATATTTTCATGTGTTTCTGATTATTATTATTTGCTGAGGTCAAATTAAAGTATATTTTATATTTATCTGCATGTGTAAATGTTCACCTTTTGTATCGGTGTTGATTTTAGCATTTTTCTATTCGATTTATTGTTTAACTATCTTTTTGAAATTAAATGAACACAATTGTTTTTGGTATTTCCTTTTAAGTGTTCCTCTTAATCGTAGAGGCCAGAGAAACCTTTCCATCACCTTTAAGTAAACAGATCGATCCATTGGAGTCGTTTACCCTGAAAGGACCACTGAAACATGTTTCGGCTTTAAGTTGAAGTTTTATTTTTGAAAGTCTGAATCAATGGAGTATATTTAAGTTACAGGCGGGTGAAAACACAAGCTGCCGTTTAAATCTGCAGCTTGAGAAATGTAGGCCAAAGATCATCATTCCCCTCAGCTTACGGAGGCTGAGAAAAGCCTGAAACAAAAGGTTGAAGTGTGTAGGGGGAAAAAACCACACGGAGAGGACCAGCCGTTATCAAAGATCTCCTTCATTGTTTTAATAGTAGACATTGTGCCACAAAAATGTCATGTCCGCAGCCACAAATCACGTGCCGAGAGTACTAATTCCAGCTATTTATCATGTCATTCGCTTCACTTGCTTCTCTACACAATTTGCAAATCACTTCTTACATTTATGTATAAATATATACAGTTTATAGATTATTCTGGAGCTGGGATGGTAGGTTTTCGTGTTCTCCTGTTGTGGTTGTGCTGTTGGTCGAGGACATTAGCAGAGCAAAACACACGGCTGACGTCTCCCAATGTAGCACATGCTTATCGTATGGTGAACACCAGCAGAGCACACACAGAGCCGAATATAGATATATACAGGAATGTAATTTACTGCTATCATACAAGGTGGGTTCTCTACGTAAGAAGTCACGACTGTAGTGGGCATATGAGCGGTATACGCCGACAACACAAGAGCACCGAAGGCATACATGTCATGGGATCTCCTGCCACAAAGGCACATCGCTTTTTTTTAGCTTTTTTTTAAGGGGCGACAACGTGAAGTTATGGAAACGTTTCCGGGGGGAAGTTTGAGCAGGAAGCCACTCGCTTTCATGACTGCATCATGACTGCAGGCGCACATGCAACGGGGGGGGGGGGGGGGGGGGGGGGCATGTGATCTGAACATGCATGATGCTGGGTTTCTTAAGCATGTGCTTCATTTGAAGGGGTTCAAATATCGGAGGAGACTCGAGGGCCAAAGTCATGCTGTTATCCACAGCGCGATAAAGACAACTGTGTGGTTTTGATATCTTCAGTATTTAGAAAAAAGTGACTCGTTTAACAAACTGAAAAAAAGGAAGAACGGGGCAAACAAAAAGTAAAGAAGAAGAAAATCTGCTTACATGTGTTTTCTTTCATTGGTTAACTTCACACACTGTTAAAAATCGTTTACATTTAGGTTTTTTTTTTCCAGTATGAGTGTGTTTTGGTAAAGAAATAAGAAAAGAACCGCCCAGTGTGGGTATGGATGGGCTTACCGTCCTATTGCTGACTTTGGGATCTGGTGCTGTTTCTGCACACACACTTACACACACACCGGTCCACTCAAAGTCTTCCTCCCTCTCCGCTTCTCTTTCCCTGTGGAGCATGGTAACATTGAGACTGGTCGTGGGCTCGGGGGTGGGTGGGGGGGGTCAGGTCGTGGCTGTGTTTTTAGGGTCTCAGCAGCAGCCTCCGGACGAGGGTGTTGACCGGCTTGCTCTGGATCTTCACGTTGGACTTCTCCGAGGACCCGGCCGTGGCCCGGGGCCCATCCTCTTCTTGATCTCCGCCGCCATGGTCATGAAGGCTTGCTCCACGTTGGTGGCGCTCTTGGCGCTGGTCTCCAAGAAGGGGATGGCCAGGTTGTCGGCAAATTCCTGAGATCGAAAAGATTAAAATCAACGGATATTAAAGGTCTCCTATTTT
The DNA here is from genome assembly GCA_023974075.1 of Chaenocephalus aceratus. NCBI lineage: Eukaryota > Metazoa > Chordata > Actinopteri > Perciformes > Channichthyidae > Chaenocephalus > Chaenocephalus aceratus. The sequence continues at coordinate 42,750,533 of CM043785.1, read as the reverse complement.
ACTGTTCTTCATCAAGATATCACAGGTCTCAGATATATCCAGAACCTGTCTCTGATTGGCTGAAACACCAACCAGATCATTGCAGCATTACCCATAATGGGGGGGGGGGGTGCGCTAGTGAGCACGCAGCAGGGTTACATAAAGCAGACCCTTCACGCGATAGCGAGGGGTAGAGGAGGAGAGGACATGAAGAAGAGGGGACACATGTTGATGAAGGAGAGGACATGAAGAAGAGGGGACACATGTTGATGTAGAAGAGACATGAAGAAGAGGGACACATGTTGATGTTGATGTAAGACATGAGAAGAGGGACCATGTTGATGTAGACGAGACATGAAGAAGAGGGGACACATGTTGATGTAGAAGAGACATGGAGAAAGAGGGGGACACATGTTGATGTAGAAGAGACATGAAGAAGAGGGGACACATGTTGATGAAGAAAAGACATGAAGAAGAGGGGACACATGTTGATGTAGAAGAGACATGAAGAGAGGGGACCATGTTGATGTAGAAGAGACATGGAGAAGAGGGGAACATGTTGATGTAGAAGAGGACATGAAGAAGAGGGGACACATGTTGATGTAGAAGAGACATGAAGAAGAGGGGACACATGTTGATGTAGAAGAGACATGAAGAAGAGGGGGACACATGTTGATGTAGAAGAGACATGAAGAAGCGGGGACACATGTTGATGTAGAAGAGACCTGAAGAGAGGGACACTGTAGTAGAAGAGACATGAAGAAGAGGGGACACATGTTGATGTAGAAGAGACATGAAGAAGAGGGGACACATGTTGATGTAAGAGACATGAAGAGGGGACACATGTTGATGTAGAAGAGACATGAAGAAGAGGGGACACATGTTGATGTATTAGAGACATGAAGAAGAGGGGACACTGTTGATGTAGAAGAGACATGAAGAAGAGGATTTTGTATAATCGGTGACCTTTAAATAAATTACATTTCTTGACAACATACCATCTCCTGAGGAGGATCGGGTGACAAGATTGAAAACCAAAGAACTGCTGCTTATGAGACCTCGTCTTTAGACCGTTTGGTTGTCATGGTGATTTTCAAATTCCACTCGAGTTGGATAATCTCTGACCAATGAAAATCTTTAGTGTCCGTTGTATAAAAAGTCCCACTTTTTCCATAGCTTACAACAAAAACGTGCAGTCTTTTAAGTTACTAGTTCTCTTAGTTTTTGTTGTAACGCGCACTGAGATGTGTGAAATATGAATTAAAATGGTTCAGTTGGTCATTTTGTCCCTGAATAACCCGTTTAGTGTTTTAGTCCCGTTTGACCCAAATCAGAAATGTTGAATCATTTTGACTTGACTCAAGTTGACCCGAGTCACTGATAACTTGACGACGTCAGCTAGGCATGGTGAAAACAAATGACATTAGACCAGTGTCTATGTGAGTATATTGGTAACATTTGAAATACATTTATTTATTTAAGTTTTCCGCACTCTCTCAGGAATATCTCCGCAATGGAGCGAGCGTAACTCGATTGCATGATGTAGCCCAGCGCAACACCTTCGTCACACATGTTGCCACTTGTTTGTACCATTTTCAGGCGATGTGTAATCTGTTCTAGAAAAACGATGTGCTTTTATTTTTATTTCAAGAAGCGTATAAAAAAAACAATGGATGTCTTTTATGAACACGTATCCATGCTGGAAGTAGATGTGTTAGGACATCATGGCTTGATTGACTCGTCTGAGTTAATTGTATATTTTCAGTTTAATATTAAATCTTGGTCTGACCATAAAAAAGACTTAAAATCAATTAAAAAAGTCAATAATCGTATAAAATATGAATATAAACACAAATATGGTTGAAAATGTCTCAAATCTTTAACTCCCCAGAGCTCGGCCAGCTGTCTGACCCGCTGCTGGGTGCTCAGTCGTTTACACTTTATATTTGTTACACTTTCAAAACTCCACCATACAAACTGATCTCATCACATTCCAAGGCTATCGCAGTGAGGCCACAGTGGCTAAAGAAACCCGACCGAACTGCTGCTCAGTCAGCTCGTACTTATCTCTTTTCCCTTTGGATACAGATATCTGGACTGAGTGTCTCAAAGAGTCTCAGCCTTGAGCATTGCCTCACCCTTAGCTGTGGTGTAATCCACGACTTTCTTCGTTGTGAGGTCACACTTGTTGCCTACGAGCAGCTTGTTGACGTTCTCGCTGGCGTTAGCGGTCGATTTCCTGTAGCCACTGTTTGACATTATGAAGGACTCCTGAGGAAGGAAGCAGAAGAGGACAGACATTAAAACAGATACTAACGCTGGAACAAAAAACTGTTACTCAATGGCATCCGGTTTGCAGCAGAGGTCTGTTGGAGAAAATGCTGACAGGGCAATGATGCATCGTTTTTAGAGATAATTAAAACCGGGGGCTTCCTCAAAAGGTAGCATGCCTTAACAAGAGAAAGACTCCACAGGATGCTACTGAAATCTGTATCATTCTACTAAACCAGTCAAGACAAGCCAACGATAATAAGACTGTCATTTCTATTCAGTCCAAAAAGGTTTGTTTAAACTGTATTTTAACACAGTCATGAGAAAAGTCTCAAAACATTTGAACTATAATTCTTACATGCTTTTAAAATGGTCAAATGAAAAATGTTTGTTATTTTCTTTTAGGTTTGAAAAAGCTTGTGGTTGTTTGGGTCTCCTGGTGGTGAGGCTTTGATCAGAAATACAAACTAACGGCATGTTTGACAAACAGCACATTAACATACACTAGCTGAGGGTTTGTAGATTTAGTTCAATCATTATATTTCTGTGTCTTTATTAGGGTTGCAAAGTTCCAGGAATTTTCAAAGATGGAAACTTTCCACGGGAATAAACGGGAATAAACTGGGAATTTTCAAAATGTAAGGTTGGCTCTTCATAGGGAACTTAAATATAGTTGGGGAAAGTATATTTTATCATAATCTTGACTAAAACAAACAGATGGCATTCAAGTTACACTTGAATATCCATGCCATAGCATATGGCTATTGAGACCACACAAAGGTTCGCAACAGGCTCACAAACATTTTGTTGATGAGTAATATTAACTCAACATTCCTGTTTTTGTTCTTCAATGAAACAAATAATTGTTCAATAGAATAATTAAAACTTGTTCTGTTCTATTTAAGAAATAAAAATTAAAAAATATCTGTTGAAATGTCATGTTTTTCTGTTTAATTTTGCATCGAATATTTCCAAAACTCCCCAGTTTAACTTCCCATGGAAACTTTCCGCCCCTTTGCAACCCTAATCTTTATATAGCTTCTTATTTTTCATGATGGCCGTAAGTTTATTTTTTCTTCGCTCAGTTTTTTATCCTCCTTTTTGTATCTTCATCTCTTTCTAATATCCTAAATAAAGCGTTTCTTATCTTGTTCATAACATTAGTTATTAGCATTACTGTATGACTGGATGGTAGGGTGTGTAACGGTATACGTACCGAAAATATTCGGTATGGGCCCTTCGGTTCGGTACACGTGTGTACCGAAGTGTACCGAAGTGTCTCGAAGTGTACCTACCGAAGTGTACCTACCGAAGTGTACCGAACGAATATAACGTTAAACGAAAAAAATTGAGAACGTGAACAACTTGTTGGAAGTAATCTCAGGTGCTGCGTCGCAGCATTCAGAGTAATTGCTCACATTGGGTTCAACATAGAGTGAGCAAGTCATTTCATTGGACGAGAGGCATACTATGAGAGCTGGTCACAGGGATGCGTTCAAATTTAGTCAGTAATTTGAGGAACTGTCGAAATGGCGAACGCAGATAAAGTTGAGCTCGAAAATCCTCCAGCATCATTGAAGTCTCCGGTTTGGGAACATTTTGGTTTCGCAGTTACGTACAAGGATGACGGACAAAGACAGGTGGACCTTAGGGCTGTACCCGAATATTCGAATATTCGTTCGTTGGGAGTACTATTCGGGTTTCAATTTCGTTATTCGGATATTCGTTTTGTCCCCGTTTTTTTTCCAAATTTAATTTATTGAAATCTCCAATATCAACGTAAGAGCTTGTGCCTCTTCGGGGGGTGCTAACACTAACCATAAACGTTGTCGTTTACTTTCTCCGTCTTTATATGTAGATATTACTTTTCTCCGTTAATCTCCGTCACGTTGTTTCCAAAGCAACAACAACTTCCTGTCAACAGCGATAACTCTCCTTCAAAATAAAAAGCATGTCCATAAATAGGAAGCCAAGCCAAATTACACTTAAGACATATACAACTGCAACGAAAGTAACAAACACAATGCAATATCCTTTTCAATTTCAAAGAACACAAATTGGGTTACATGAACAAATAAATATAAAACAACATACTGTAGAAGAACAAAAATGAATGCCGTGAATACACCGAAATACACGTGTTGAAGTGGTTCGCTGCTGATTACTACGCCCCCCACCCCGCGCGAGTGCTGATTACTACCGAATATCCGGAGCCTGAAAAATTGTATTCGGGACAGCCCTAGTGGACCGAACCAAAGCTGTTTGTCGGCATTGTTCAACTAAAATTGGTTATGCGGCTGGCAATACATCAAACTTGCACACTCATTTCAAAAGGCATCACCCGAATGTGAATATCACCGGTACCAAAAGAAAAAAGACTGAAGTGCAAACCCAAACTCCCACTAGCATTTAAGCCTCCACCGCTCACAAAACGTTCAGACCGAGCCAAAGCTATTACAAACGCCAAAATATCCTTATGTTGCCATGGTAGCAAAGCGCTACCTGCTGTATCTGCTACCTCTGTCCCTAGCGAGAGGGTTTTCTCCACAGCAGGAGACATTGCTAGTGACAGCAGATCTGCCCTTTCGGCAAGCAATGTGGGACAAGTACATTTTCTTTAAAAAAACATGAAAAATACAATGACAAGCAAGTGATAATGTCAAACTGGCTGCTTAGGTACTAGTACAGTACAGTTCAAATACAGATTATTCAGTTCATCGAAATGCTGCACCTTAATGTTTATTATATATTTTGTATTTATTTGAGGGAATACATTATTCACAGTTAATAATAATTAAAAAAAAACACAAATATTTTATGTTTTGTGATCATTTCTTCTGCTGTACCGAAAACATTACCGAATGGTGACCTAAAAATCGAGGTACGTACCGAACCGAAATGTTTGTGAACCCGTTACACCCCTACTGGATGGTGATAGAGAGTTGTAGTTTTTTTTAAAAAAGGGACCAGTAGGATATAAAAACCCAACAATAAAAACTAATATTATTGTGAAGCACTGACCTGATCCGTCACATCATAAACTACTATAATGCCGTGCGCTCCTCTGTAGTAACTGGACGTGATGGTGCGGGAAACGTTCCTGACCAGCCGTGTCCCACTGAGGAAGAAAAACAGACCTCGTCAGTCCAACAGATTCAAAGATAATGTAAAGTTTATCACTGCTTATCTCTTTACAGCCCGATTGCGCTACGTTCTCCTTACAATCTGAAGTTTTATGGTCTTTCCGTCCAGCTCGATGGTCCTGATCTTGAAGTCCACACCGATGGTACTAATGTAGCTCTCCGTGTACGTATCATCCTAGGATAACACACAAACACACAGGTGGGTCTGGGTGTTTATCAACTCACACAGCAGTGACAGGTCAAAAACATAAAAGCCTGTTACGTAACAGTGGCTGAAACACTTACTGCAAACCGGAGGAGGAGGCAAGACTTTCCGACACCAGAATCCCCGATCAGGAGCAGCTTGAATAAATAGTCACTGTGAGAGAGAGGAGGAGAAACAACATCAAACCCCCTCCTAAATCACATAATAATTAAAAGGTTTGTTAGTCTCTTAATGTTTAAAATACTTAATTGTAATCTTGCGTCAGTTTCTTACACCTATGCACTTTGACCCTTGTCTTTTGTCAGCAAAACAATTGTATATAAAAAAACGTTTTGTCAGGTACTGAAATGTAAGTATTATAGTGGGGTTGATATTACACAAACTCTAAAACCCAGTCGCAGCTGATAAAAAAGATCGTGAGATGCAAATAGATTTTTTTTTTTTTTAAATTGTTGATTATTCTTTCAATTAAGAAAATGGAAAATGTCCATCTCATTTGAGTGATATAGGTTACTCAATATACTTTTTTTGTTTGAACACCAGTCCCAAACCCCAAAAGTGTACTAATTTACAATACAGAATATGGACATTTTAATATGAACTGACTATCTTTGGGTTTCATCTAAACAAGATATCACCTTGGACTTTGAGAAACAGGAAGGAACGTGTTTTACTCTATTTGTCATATTATATTCATAAGAATGAATCAAATAATCATCGGATTATTCAATAATTATAAATAATCATCAGTTGCAGACCTGAGGAAGACCTGAGGAAGTTTTTTCTTAAACTTGTAACTGAGTATTTTTCAGAGGTGAAAGAGTAGTACTCATATTATTACTAAGTAAAAGTAGTAATACTACAGTTTATAAATAATCTGTTACAAGATGTAAAGTAATTAAGTACATTTACGCAATTACTGTGCTTGAGTACAATTTTGAGAAACTTGTACTTTACTTGAGTATTTCCATTTTATGCTTCTTTGTACTTCTACTCCACTACAAATCAGAGGTACATGGTGTACTTTTACCCCGCTACATGTATTTAATACCTTTAGTTACTTTACAGATGTGGATGAATGATGTGAAATATAATCAAGTGTTGAATCAGACTTTAGTTCCACCTGGAGTAAATTCACAAGCTACCCTGCAGTCTACAAAGTCATTCAGCTGCACCTTTACCAGCTTTGAGAACACTTTCATGATCAATCATTATAAAAAACATATCATTATTCTGAAATGGGTGAATCTGCACAATGACTACTTTTACTTTTAGTACTTTAAGTATATTTTGATGTGAATACTTTTGTAATTTTACTTGAGTAACTTTTTGAATGCAGGACTTTTACTGAAAACAGAGTATTTCGACACACAAGTACAATATGTACTACTTATTCCGCCTATGGTTACAGTCAAAGTACTGCAATCAAAATGTTACTTAAGTAAAAGTACTGGCCTAAAAATAAACTTAGGGACGAAAAGTAATCTTAATACAGAATGACCCATTTAAACACGAGATATTTTTTATAAATTGTATTAAAAGTTTTAAAACTGTTGGTTGCATTCATGTTTCGTCTTCAATGTTGTACTGGTTAACCATGGGGTTTACTTGAATTACTTTACACAATACTAGGTAGCTTAGCCTATAATATTGTATGGATCTATTTATATTTTGTATTAACCTAAATCTGCTAAGTAACTACTAGTAACTAAGTATGTACAATAAATGTAGTGGAGTCAAAAGTACAACATTTGCCTACAAAATAGAGCGGAGTCACAGTGTGAAGTAGTATCATTTGAAAATGCTCAGTAAAAACAAATACCTGAATATTATACTCAAGGACAGTACTTGAGTAAATGTACTAGGTTAGATCACCCCCGGTATTTCTACACTGTAGTATTGTTACTTTTAATTAAGTACACGTTTGAATGCAGAACATTTACTTGTAACTGAGTATTTTAAGACTGTAGAGAAATGAAGAATCTGAGTACTTCTTCCACCTCTGCTGTAGTGAAGTAACAGAGACTGGTATTACCTAACTAACTCCACATCATCAGGATCACATTCAGTGACTTCCTGTTTGCGGTGGATAACACTGAAACTAACCATAAAAACCTACACCAAAGCAGTTAAGATAAATCGAGTAGTTTCATGTTTACTGAGAGGATTGTGGACTATCAAACTGTCCCTATGTGCCCTAACCATTACAATAACAAAATCCCCAATAGTAACGTTACGTAGCTACGCCGTGAGCTAGCTAGCCAACTAGCTAACAATGCTACACCCATTTCAGTTACCATAAAGTGAGCTAACAAACATTGTTGACCGAAAACGAATAATACCTAGATTTAGCTGGTGTTATATTGAACAGAAAATGCTGACAAACGTGAGTTTTGTGGTAAATATCAACGCTGTCATTTGATAGTGCGTACACGAAAAAACCACAGCCCCATAACTCGCTAGCATAGCAACGAAGACAAAGCAGCTGACGTTCATTTGTACGGTTAGCCTGGGAAGCTAACGTTAGCTTCCCAGGCTAAGCTAACGATAGCTTCCCGGCTAAGCTGACAGCTCCAAACGGACCTGTCATAATCGACAATAAAAATTGCCCCCCCCTTACTATTCGGGATTCATCGTTGACTACGGGTTATAAACTGTTGTTACTATGAAAGCTGCAGGACTTCGTCGCGGAATACCTCAGAGCTGGCGGCGTTAGTGGAGAAAAACACACGTTTCTGTTTTTTTGTGTGTGTCAAGAACTGGCTAAAACTGTTGTCGCAGGAAGAGAAACAGCATAATCGAATCAAATATGGCTGTCAGCAATACCTACCCGGAAATACCACACGATGGGGAATCATGGGTAGTGTAGTCCAGCGCTGGTGTAGTCTTGTGGCATGCATGTTTACACTGCAGTCAGGTGTACAATTTACAGTATTTTTGTATTTCCATGGTGAAACAGGTAATCAGATCAAGTTAGTCAGTAAATAAGATTAGATAAATAGGATATACTTTATTAGATCCAAATTGGGACATGTTTTCCTAACAGCAAGTGTGTAAAACAAGGCATTGCAATCATTAAAATGAAAAAGAGTAGAAAATAAACAATTATGAAATATGAACACCGTAAAGATAACAATCTTGAAACTATCTCACAAATAAAACGCTATTGAAGGGCCAAATTGCAGCTACACAATATCCTCAAGAAACCTGGTCTGGATCCCTCCTCCCTCAGTAATTACCGTCCCATCTCCAACCTCCCCTTTCTCTCAAAAACAATAGAACGCATTATCTCCAAAACAACTCCACCACCATCTCCAAACCAACCAGCTTTTGAACCCCTTCAGTCTGGTTTTCGTCCCCACCACAGCACAGAAACGGCCCTCATCAAAGTCCTCAATGACCTCCTCACCTCTGCTGACACCGGTTCCCTCAACATCCTCAGCCTCCTCGACCTGAGTGCAGCCTTTGATACCGTGAGCCA
>CM043785.1:42654617-42741354 GCA_023974075.1 Chaenocephalus aceratus | reverse complement strand
TGTGACCTGTTGCTTGCCAAATAGTGAGCCCACATGTATCTTTACTGCTAAGCCTTATATTGGCTACCTAGCTTACTTCGTCTTCTTCATCAGCAGCATCCTTGGTATCTGTTGCTCACCGAATTGATTCTCGCCAAGTAGCCAATATAAGTCTAATGTAGCTGTTGCTTAAAAAACCGAATAATGCACAATTCTTGAATCTTGTCCCCTTGTATCCGAGAGCTCTGTTAACCTGTTAATGAAGAACTGTGCAGTGAGCTGGCTTTCTCTCAGACTCTCCGGCAGTGTGTGTCCTGACGTCATGGCCGACACTCGGTGACGAGAAAGCTAAAACTGGTCAGACGAGTTCAACCAAACACCCAATTGTTTTCTCTTCTCCTCCTGCCAGAAACCACCTCTGAGTTTCATTTCCAGGAACACCTTCTGCAGCTCTGAGCGTGATGTGAGGTTCGGACTTGGTTAGGTCTAACGGCAGCCAGATGGGCGGAATACAAAACAGGACCAGCAGCTGATCCCCTTTAAATGAACACACGAGTAAAGACATGGAAATCCCATCTGTTGCTGCTGAGCTCCAAAACCACCACACACACTGAAGGCAGGTCCAGATGTTTCACTGCAGCTGAGGGGTCATGTGACCCAGGTGTGGGGTTTTCTAATAAGTGCAAGAAAAGGACCATCTGGAGGCTTTGGATGTGGTTCATTCAAGACAGATAAAGAGCGGAGAAATATGGAACTTGTTTTCTATCAGGCAAGATGTTGTGTGTTTGCATGCAGGACCAAAGGATGGACCAATACACAGAAAGAAGAACATATGATTAAAGGTGGATTTAAGTGACCTGAAGGCTACAGTAGTTTTCCAACATGATATGGTGAAATCGCTGGATGGCCTTGGTGTGAGGAGAAGGTCCTATGAGCTTATTACAATAGTCTGGTAAAGGGAGTCGTTAGCGGAGGGGTGTTCAGTTGGTTGCAATCTGCATCAGCAATGCTAGATGGTGACACATCTTACACATTTAATGTTTTAAAGAGGACCTATCGTGCTTTTTGGGGGGTTTGTGTGTAAATAGTCTGCAAAGGCTAAAAACCCCTCTCACACACTCCCCCCCCCCCCCCCCCCCCCTGCCTAAGATGCCTCCATTGGACTCCTTTGTTTACTTTCGGAACATACTGTAGTGACATCAATATATAACACTCACGCTTCTATTGGCTAGCGCTCCAACACATTGTACGTGATAGGCGAAGGGGCGGGACATCTATAAGCAGTAGACCAATCACGACAGAGCCTCATTATACTTGTTACACTCCTCGCCACAGATACAGTTTTTTGTCAGAGCATTTGATTTATTGACCGCTGGTGGCAATGTATGATACACCATGGCTTAAAGCAGTGCTTCTCAAAGTGTGGTCCGGGGACCACTGGTGGTCCGTGAGCGCCCCCTAGTGGTCCGTGAGTGTATTGGTAACATTTCACATTTGAAATAAATTAATAAATTAAAGTTTTACGCACTCTCGCGGGAATATCTCCGCAATGGAGCAAGCTTAAATGTCACTTTCGATGGTATGATATAGCCCAGCGCAACACCTTCATCACACATGTTGCCACTTGTTTGTACCATTTTCAGGCGATTTGTAATCTGTTCTAGAAAAACGATGTGATTTTGGATATTTGTGGAGGTGGTCCGCGAGTGTTTTTTTATTGGTTAAGTGGTCCTTGGTATGAAAAAGTTTGAGAAACACTGGCTTAAAGGGAATCATCTGACTACTTTTCCCTCAACTGATCCGCCACTTTACCGCAAACTTTACCTGCTTTTCTTCAACCTTCAGACCCCCTAGATAAGGGATCTAACAATAAAGCACTGTCCACATACTTTTGGCCATTTAGTGCATCCATCTAACGCTAAAAGAATTGGACGGAAAGACTGAGAAACATTGCTGTGAAAGCACAAGTTCAGTATAATTGGGTTCTATTCCTGTTCTCCTTTATTCACTCATCAAACCGTGTGTGTGTTCCTCAATCAGCCTCAGAGACTCCACATACTTCATGGCTTCCACCGCAGACTTGTTTAACATGCCGGGGATCACGCTCCACTTCATGTTTACGATGTTGCCATGGAGGTAATTAACTCGTGGATCCCCCGACAGGCTCTCCAACACATGTCTCCTCTCGGCAGAGACGGACGTGGAAACCAGGAAAGTTACAGTCTGTGGTTTTTAGAAAGTGTGTGTTCGTCCAATAGTGTGTTTTCTCTCTGAGTCACTGCTTCAAACACCCTGCTGCTGTCAGAGGAGATCGTGGTGCTCAGGCCAGAGAGCGGAGACGCTTTAGAAGGTGATCACTTCTGAATAAAAGGGAAAAGTGAAGTTTAACTGCTGTTCTGGGTGGTAATATACTTTAAAGAAGAGGTGGAAGAAGAACTCAGATGTGTACAGATCTCTCATCTTGTGTTTATGAAACGTCCATATAGTGTGGTTGCCTTTACGTGACATGACACGAGGAAACAGGCCGACTCTTTCTTTTACAGTACTGGCTCAACCACAGTAACCAATGTGAAACTATAGTTTAACCTTAGCAGAGTTTCTATTCCCCTTAAACAATTTAAAATCCAAATTATCAACTAATGTCAGCCTTTTCCAAGGAAGGGTGTTCTTACCTCACTCTAACGGTACGTCCACACAGCAGCTTCAGAGGAATCTTCCAACGCTTCCACCGCTTCTCTGCCCATTGACTTTGAATGGGGATGACGTCACTTTGCCTCGCTTTTCGCCGAACTGCATTGTGGGGGAGCGAAGCGAAGATTTCCAGGATGTCCAGGATTCAAAAGTTGAGCAATGTTCAACTTTTGAAGCTGAGCTGGAAGCGCCAGCCAATCAATAACGGGATACAAACCGGAGGAACCAGGCATGGAGGGAGGTGGCAGAGACAGTGGTGAAACTGGTAGGTTTTCGCCTGTTTGGGGAGTTTATATATATATATATTGCTCGTTTTTTGCTTTGTATGTCGGGGGCGGGAGATTCATGTGATTGGTTGTTGGTCGCATTGCTCGCAAAAAATCCCCAAGCTGTCAGACACGCCCAGCTCCAAGATTTTCAAGATTTTTGAAAAGCTGCTGTGTGGACGTACCGAAAGACCAAGCAGATACCTTCAGAAACCACGAGAAGAGAGAGACCAGGAGTTTGGGTCGAAATGTACAAAGTACTAACCGGTTTTATTAAGGTTTTAACAAAAATTGAGGATTAAAAGAATCCTTAAAAAGTAACAAAGACACCAAGTCAAAATACAAAGCAACAGTCCTAAAAAAAAAACGTCTAAAAGAGCCCGAGCCCAGAGCTTGGGCCCCAGAAAACTTCCCCCAAGCTCTCAAACCTTCAAGCCTCAAAAAGCCTTCAAGCCTCAAAAAGCCTAAAAAGCCTAACGGTACGTCCACACAGCAGCTTTTCAAAAATCTTGAAAATCTTGGAGCTGGGCGTGTCTGACAGCTTGGGGATTTTTTGCACATGCATCTCCCGCCCCCGACATACAAAGCAAAAAACCCCGGGGATTTTATGCGAGCAATATATATATATAAAAACTCCCCAAACAGGCGAAAACCAGTTTCACCCACGGTCTCTGCCACCTCCCTCCATGCCTGGTTCCTCCGGTTTGTATCCCGTTAATAGTTCTGGTCGTAAAGAACCGGGTGATTTGCTACCGTAATTTCTCGTTTGGAATATGAGGAAATGAACTGCGGTCTGGTTCTCCCTGCTTACACGCGGTTTGATTGGCTAGCGCTTCTACTGTCAGATTTGCATAAACGTGTTTGATTGGCTGGCGCTTCCAGCTCAGCTTCAAAAGTTGAACATTGCTCAACTTTTGAATCCTGGAGATCCTGGACATCCTGGAAATCTTCGCTTCGCTCCCCCACAATGCAGTTCGGAGAAAAGCGAGGCAAAGTGACGTCATCCCCATTCAAAGTCAATGGGCAGAGAAGCGGTGGAAGTTTCTTCTGAAGCTGCTGTGTGGACGTACCGTAAAAAGCCTTCAAGCCTCAAAAAGCCTCAAAAGCCTAAAAAGCCCAAGAAGCCCCCCTTTCTCTTCACACATCATCTTTTATAGTCTCTTGCCTCCTCCCTCTCTGCATCAGGTGGTCTCCCCTTTTCTATCTTTGAGGGAGAAGGAGGTCCCATATGTTCTACTTTTAACAATTAAAAATGTAAAGTTAAAATAAAAACAAATAAAGACTTATAGTAATAATATCAATCAATCAATCAATGTTTATTTATATAGCCCAATATCACAAATGTTACTTTTGTCTCAGTGGTCTTCACAGTGTGTACAGAATATCAGTATGACAATACGACACCCTCTGTCCTTAGACCCTCTGTCCTTAGACCCTCTGTCCTCAGACCCTCTGTCCTTAGACCCTCTGTCCTTAGACCCTCACATCGTACAAGGAAACACTTCCGGAGAAAACCCACAGTTTAAAGGGGACATGGGAGAAAACCTCAGGGAGAGCAACAGAGGAGGGATCCCTCTCCCAGGACGGACAGACGTGCAATAGATGCCGTTATGCAAGTTGAAAGAGAGGGGATATGAAATGTTTTCATGAAAGCAGAACACATTGTCAATGTCATGTCAATCAAGTTTTTTCTTTAAACATTTAATTTCAAATATGCAAACTTTGTACTTTAATTTATTAACAGAGATTTCATCTATCGACAGAGACAATAAGGACAGCTTGTCGCTACGATTCGCTGGCCCAGGAAGTTGATTCGACCTTTTGCACAGGCCGCCTGCATCCTGGGCCTCATTGTCTTCATACCCGTTGTAACCGCTCTCAAGGTGTCAAAAATCACAAGCGCCTTCTCAGAATTGTGGCTGGAACTTTTACGCTTTGATTGCCCCATCTAGAATGCATAGTGTCCATAGGTCAAAAGTTCAGGATGTTCTGTCTAGTTTCACATGCCTGGTCTCACACGTCTGAAAAGACATGATGGAAAAATACATCCTTTCCATTCACAGCCAATTTAGCATCTTGTTATCAATGGTAAGCGTAATAGAGGTAGGTGAGGTAAAGGTCAGGTCTGACACGGCCACTTAAAGTGGACCTATTATGCTATATTGGAAACATATATTGTAGGGCCATACCTATACAAAACTGTGACGTTTTTTGCTTCAAATACCAAACAGATCACCCGTTGTAGCCATGCCTCATACTGCTCATACCCCTGTTTTGCGGCCCTGTTAGAAAAACGCGGATTTTGTGTCCTTAGCTTTAAAAAAAAAATAAAAAAAAGAGGAGGCGGAGCTAATGCCTGATCAGAATTCTACCGGATATAAAGTTAAATTCTGCTGTGATAAAACGCCATCCTGTTCTAAACCACATCAAGGATTATTTCTGAAACATTATGGATCTCAAATGCTTTTTCTCTTGCGGGTTTATCACAAGGTGAGTTCCTTTTTTTATTTCCTGCTTTTCAAACACACGTGCTCTCCAGTACAGGTTAGCTCTGAGTGTTAGCGAGGCTTGCTAATGTAAACAAAAACGAGATTACGTCCAAAACACGTCAGGCATTGTTTCTGATAGCAACTTTCTGTGGGTCTGCTGCCGATTTGACGTCAGATCGGCAGCAAATCTGGATCAGCTCGTTGTACCCCTGTTTTTAAAAGATTTGGGTACGGAGGAAAAGAGAGAGGATTTTATTTGCTGACGCTGCGTGAGTTCCCCGACGCACCGGGGACACATATTTATGTATAAAAGACATCACAAAGCGCATTTTGCTTGATAGGTCCCCTTTAAACAGCAGCACTGTCAACAGTTGTATTGTTAGAGGAGCCTCAAACTAAAGATGTTCATTCCCAACCCGCTAGGTAATTTGCAAATGACAATAATAAAGCTGAACCTTTGAAAACCTGTAAGTGTTTCCCACACCTTCACGTTTTTTTTTTATATCACTTCGTTTCTCTGCGCTGCTTCGTATCAAACTTGTATTCAATAACCTACATCTAATGCTAGCTAATTTCATTGGGAAATAGTTGGCAACACTCAATTGGTTTATTGAAGTTGAATACTTTCCACATGTGTAGGTAAAAGTATCCGTTACTGTATGGATTTTAAGATTGAGTTGCACATTCAAAAAACAAAACAGCTGCACAGTGTTAACACATCAGGAGAAGAGTCATGGCGGGGTTAAAACACACACACACACACACACACACACACACACACACACACACATACGTAAAATACTCAGTAAAAGCTTGTCACTGTTTATGAGTAGGAGCCTCGCAGGATGTGTGGATCCGTAAAGAGTCGGCAGAGTTCACGGCAGGGTTCATTTTGTTTTTGGCGACACAGGAACAGCTGTCAGTCGGACAACAGAGGAGACGAGTTTCAGAGAGGGCTGCAGACGGAGGGCGTTCAGATGAGAAATACACTGTCAATGTAACTATTAGTTCATCCTTTGTGTGTACTTGGAACTGTTTGGCAATTCCCACTATTATCAGAGGTGGGAGAAGTAGGCCTGCTCAGATCGTGAGTGTAGGAATACTCAGTTACAAGTAAAAGCCCTGCATACAACATGTTCCTGAAGTAAAAGTACAAAAATACGAGCATCAAAATGTGCTCAAAGTAGCAAAAGAAAGTAAGGTTTAAGGATTTCTGATTCTAAATAAAGGAAGGTCGGACACACTGGAGTTTGTTTGTGGCGTGCAGCAGGTGTGTGTGTGTGTGTGTGTGTGTGTGTGTGTGTGTGTGTGAGAGAGACAGCTGTGTGACACTGCAGGTTTGTTTCTTTACGCCGAGCCATCAGCTGGTGAGCAGCAGCCTGGCAGTGAGACTGAACTTCACACATGGACTCATAATAACCCCCCCCTCTCACACACACGCGCACACACACACACACACACACACACACACACACACACACACACACACACACACACACACACACACACACACACACACACACACACACACACACCCCTGCAGCAGCATCAGAGGGGGGGGGGGTTGGGCCTCTGCAGCTGTCACAAATGCCCCCCCCGCCATCACCCAGCAACCAGCTACAAATGAAGGCGGCAAACAGACCCAGCTACTCAGAAATACAACCCCCCCCCCCCCATTCCTTCACACCAAAACATCTCTCTGCTCACTGTGTGTTTTGTTGTGCAGCTGAAAGGGTTGGGGGGGGGGGGGGGGGCTGAGCTGCGCCTTTTCTGTTTTATTGCCTAGTATAATCAGAGTGTGCTGCTAAATGAGGGGGGTTCACACAGACACCCTGTTCATGAAGCGCGACCACTTTGAGAGCAGCAGCAGAAGACATCGGTTTTTTAACATTTAAATGTGGTACATACTTGTCTTTATTATTTCTTCAAGTTATATATATTTCTTGTTGACCTCCACAACTTATTTTCTCATGTTGTTTTTTGTTTGCACCACCAGACACCAGAACAAACTCCTTGTGTGTGAACGCACTAACTCCATACTCTGCTTCACTAAAACATGAAGAAAAAGATCTTCTTTAATCGCTGCTTACCGTGTTTTCAGAGCTTTCAGCCATTACAGGGTCTTCATCAGTCTGTAAGGGATACGTTACAGCTTCTGAGTTCAGTATCAACAACTGAATAAAACTCCACCCTGTCAACAGCTGCTTTTTTCATTTTTAAAGAAAGTATTTGTGCCTAAATGTTCTTTCTTCATCTTGTAGAGACCACCAGCTCCATGTTCAAGTGCCGGGACCTCCCAGTGTTTCATTGTTTTTGAGACTTGGACCCTGCGCTGCTGCGTTAATTAAATGTGTGTAGGAAGCAGACGCTGCCCCCTGCTGGTGAAGAGCTGCAACTACACTTAACATCATCAGTGTGCGTGGTGTGTTTGCTGTGTGAAGCACGTGACATAATGGAGTAATGGCAGTGAGTCTTGTAAAAGGTACATTTAAAGCACTCACAGCAGTAATTTAGACAGTTCAGGGTCTTTAATACATTACCTTTATGTGTTGTGTACCCTGAAGAGTAACCATTCATTGTCTTATGGTACCTGTATATACACAGTACTGTATTTCACCTTCATATTTGACGTTATACCATGCTGTATGTCTGGTGGTGGTTTTTCAAGTCTGATTTTTAAGGGGGAATATTTTCATGTGTTTCTGATTATTATTATTTGCTGAGGTCAAATTAAAGTATATTTTATATTTATCTGCATGTGTAAATGTTCACCTTTTGTATCGGTGTTGATTTTAGCATTTTTCTATTCGATTTATTGTTTAACTATCTTTTTGAAATTAAATGAACACAATTGTTTTTGGTATTTCCTTTTAAGTGTTCCTCTTAATCGTAGAGGCCAGAGAAACCTTTCCATCACCTTTAAGTAAACAGATCGATCCATTGGAGTCGTTTACCCTGAAAGGACCACTGAAACATGTTTCGGCTTTAAGTTGAAGTTTTATTTTTGAAAGTCTGAATCAATGGAGTATATTTAAGTTACAGGCGGGTGAAAACACAAGCTGCCGTTTAAATCTGCAGCTTGAGAAATGTAGGCCAAAGATCATCATTCCCCTCAGCTTACGGAGGCTGAGAAAAGCCTGAAACAAAAGGTTGAAGTGTGTAGGGGGAAAAAACCACACGGAGAGGACCAGCCGTTATCAAAGATCTCCTTCATTGTTTTAATAGTAGACATTGTGCCACAAAAATGTCATGTCCGCAGCCACAAATCACGTGCCGAGAGTACTAATTCCAGCTATTTATCATGTCATTCGCTTCACTTGCTTCTCTACACAATTTGCAAATCACTTCTTACATTTATGTATAAATATATACAGTTTATAGATTATTCTGGAGCTGGGATGGTAGGTTTTCGTGTTCTCCTGTTGTGGTTGTGCTGTTGGTCGAGGACATTAGCAGAGCAAAACACACGGCTGACGTCTCCCAATGTAGCACATGCTTATCGTATGGTGAACACCAGCAGAGCACACACAGAGCCGAATATAGATATATACAGGAATGTAATTTACTGCTATCATACAAGGTGGGTTCTCTACGTAAGAAGTCACGACTGTAGTGGGCATATGAGCGGTATACGCCGACAACACAAGAGCACCGAAGGCATACATGTCATGGGATCTCCTGCCACAAAGGCACATCGCTTTTTTTTAGCTTTTTTTTTAAGGGGCGACAACGTGAAGTTATGGAAACGTTTCCGGGGGGAAGTTTGAGCAGGAAGCCACTCGCTTTCATGACTGCATCATGACTGCAGGCGCACATGCAACGGGGGGGGGGGGGGGGGGGGGGGGGGGCATGTGATCTGAACATGCATGATGCTGGGTTTCTTAAGCATGTGCTTCATTTGAAGGGGTTCAAATATCGGAGGAGACTCGAGGGCCAAAGTCATGCTGTTATCCACAGCGCGATAAAGACAACTGTGTGGTTTTGATATCTTCAGTATTTAGAAAAAAGTGACTCGTTTAACAAACTGAAAAAAAGGAAGAACGGGGCAAACAAAAAGTAAAGAAGAAGAAAATCTGCTTACATGTGTTTTCTTTCATTGGTTAACTTCACACACTGTTAAAAATCGTTTACATTTAGGTTTTTTTTTTCCAGTATGAGTGTGTTTTGGTAAAGAAATAAGAAAAGAACCGCCCAGTGTGGGTATGGATGGGCTTACCGTCCTATTGCTGACTTTGGGATCTGGTGCTGTTTCTGCACACACACTTACACACACACCGGTCCACTCAAAGTCTTCCTCCCTCTCCGCTTCTCTTTCCCTGTGGAGCATGGTAACATTGAGACTGGTCGTGGGCTCGGGGGGTGGGGGGGGTCAGGTCGTGGCTGTGTTTTTAGGGTCTCAGCAGCAGCCTCCGGACGAGGTGTTGACCGGCTTGCTCTGGATCTTCACGTTGGACTTCTCCGAGGACCCGGCCGTGGCCCCGGGGCCCATCCTCTTCTTGATCTCCGCCGCCATGGTCATGAAGGCTTGCTCCACGTTGGTGGCGCTCTTGGCGCTGGTCTCCAAGAAGGGGATGGCCAGGTTGTCGGCAAATTCCTGGAGATCGAAGAGATTAAAATCAACGGATATTAAAGGTCTCCTATTTTACTGTTCTTCATCAAGATATCCCAGGTCTCAGATATATCCAGAACCTGTCTCTGATTGGCTGAAACACCAACCAGATCATTGCAGCATTACCCATAATCCCCTCTGTTTCAGCCCTGGTTCCAAAGTGCTGATTCTCTGTCTGTTACTTTAGATGAAAATAAGGAGCCCCTCCCCACGCCCCTCTGAGAGACATTTGGTTACAAGGAACTCAATGGTGCTCTAGTGGAGATTCAGGTGATAAGGGGGGGGGGGGGGGTACCTTGGTTGCTGATTGGCTAGTGGTTATACAAGACAAAACATCGTTATGACCAGGGGTGCACATAACTTTTTTTGCCCTGGTTCTCAAAGGAGCACCTGGAGATGTTGCTTGGTGCGCATCCTTAAAATGAAATGAACCGGACCTTTTGAGGGGTACGGGGGGGGGGGGGGGGGGGGGGGGGGTGCGCTAGTGAGCACGCAGCAGGGTTACATAAAGCAGACCCTTCACGGATAGCGAGGGGGTAGAGAGAGGAGAGGACATGAAGAAGAGGGGACACATGTTGATGAAGAGAGAGACATGAAGAAGAGGGGACACATGTTGATGTAGAAGAGACATGGAGAAGAGGGGACACATGTTGATGTAGAAGAGACATGAGAAGAGGGGACACATGTTGATGTAGAAGAGACATGGAGAAGAGGGGACACATGTTGATGTAGAAGAGACATGAAGAAGAGGGGACACATGTTGATGTAGAAGAGACATGAAGAAGAGGGGACACATGTTGATGTAGAAGAGACATGAAGAAGAGGGGACACATGTTGATGTAGAAGAGACATGAAGAAGAGGGGACACATGTTGATGTAGAAGAGACATGAAGAAGAGGGGACACATGTTGATGTAGAAGAGACATGAAGAAGAGGGGACACATGTTGATGTAGAAGAGACATGAAGAAGAGGGGACACATGTTGATGTAGAAGAGACATGAAGAAGAGGGGACACATGTTGATGTATTAGAGACATGAAGAAGAGGGGACACGTGTTGATGTAGAAGAGACATGAAGAAGAGGATTTTGTATAATCGGTGACCTTTAAATAAATTACATTTCTTGACAACATACCATCTCCTGAGGAGGATCGGGTGACAAGATTGAAAACCAAAGAACTGCTGCTTATGAGACCTCGTCTTTAGACCGTTTGGTTGTCATGGTGATTTTCAAATTCCACTCGAGTTGGATAATCTCTGACCAATGAAAATCTTTAGTGTCCGTTGTATAAAAAGTCCCACTTTTTCCATAGCTTACAACAAAAACGTGCAGTCTTTTAAGTTACTAGTTCTCTTAGTTTTTGTTGTAACGCGCACTGAGATGTGTGAAATATGAATTAAAATGGTTCAGTTGGTCATTTTGTCCCTGAATAACCCGTTTAGTGTTTTAGTCCCGTTTGACCCAAATCAGAAATGTTGAATCATTTTGACTTTGACTCAAGTTGACCCGAGTCACTGATAACTTGACGACGTTCAGCTAGGCATGGTGAAAACAAATGACATTAGACCAGTGTCTATGTGAGTATATTGGTAACATTTGAAATACATTTATTTATTTAAGTTTTCCGCACTCTCTCAGGAATATCTCCGCAATGGAGCGAGCGTAACTCGATTGCATGATGTAGCCCAGCGCAACACCTTCGTCACACATGTTGCCACTTGTTTGTACCATTTTCAGGCGATGTGTAATCTGTTCTAGAAAAACGATGTGCTTTTATTTTTATTTCAAGAAGCGTATAAAACAAACAATGGATGTCTTTTATGAACACGTATCCATGCTGGAAGTAGATGTGTTAGGACATCATGGCTTGATTGACTCGTCTGAGTTAATTGTATATTTTCAGTTTAATATTAAATCTTGGTCTGACCATAAAAAAGACTTAAAATCAATAAAAAAGTCAATAATCGTATAAAATATGAATATAAACACAAATATGGTTGAAAATGTCTCAAATCTTTAACTCCCCAGAGCTCGGCCAGCTGTCTGACCCGCTGCTGGGTGCTCAGTCGTTTACACTTTATATTTGTTACACTTTCAAACCTCACCATACAAACTGATCTCATCACATTTCCAAGGCTATCGCAGTGAGGACCACAGTGGCTAAAGAAACCCGACCGAACTGCTGCTCAGTCAGCTCGTACTTATCTCTTTTCTCCTTTGGATACAGATATCTGGACTGAGTGTCTCAAAGAGTCTCAGCCTTGTGCATTGCCTCACCTTAGCTGTGGTGTAATCCACGACTTTCTTCGTTGTGAGGTCACACTTGTTGCCTACGAGCAGCTTGTTGACGTTCTCGCTGGCGTAGCGGTCGATTTCCTGTAGCCACTGTTTGACATTATTGAAGGACTCCTGAGGAAGGAAGCAGAAAGAGGACAGACATTAAAACAGATACTAACGCTGGAACAAAAACTGTTACTCAATGGCATCCGGTTTGCAGCAGAGGTCTGTTGGAGAAAATGCTGACAGGGCAATGATGCATCGTTTTTAGAGATAATTAAAACCGGGGGCTTCCTCAAAAGGTAGCATGCCTTAACAAGAGAAAGACTCCACAGGATGCTACTGAAATCTGTATCATTCTACTAAACCAGTCAAGACAAGCCAACGATAATTAAGACTGTCATTTCTATTCAGTCCAAAAAGGTTTGTTTAAACTGTATTTTAACACAGTCATGAGAAAAGTCTCAAAACATTTGAACTATAATTCTTACATGCTTTTAAAATGGTCAAATGAAAAATGTTTGTTATTTTCTTTTAGGTTTGAAAAAGCTTGTGGTTGTTTGGGTCTCCTGGTGGTGAGGCTTTGATCAGAAATACAAACTAACGGCATGTTTGACAAACAGCACATTAACATACACTAGCTGAGGGTTTGTAGATTTAGTTCAATCATTATATTTCTGTGTCTTTATTAGGGTTGCAAAGTTCCAGGAATTTTCAAAGATGGAAACTTTCCACGGGAATAAACGGGAATAAACTGGGAATTTTCAAAATGTAAGGTTGGCTCTTCATAGGGAACTTAAATATAGTTGGGGAAAGTATATTTTATCATAATCTTGACTAAAACAAACAGATGGCATTCAAGTACACTTGAATATCCATGCCATAGCATATGGCTATTGAGACCACACAAAGGTTCGCAACAGGCTCACAAACATTTTTGTTGATGAGTAATATTTAACTCAACATTCCTGTTTTTGTTCTTCAATGAAACAAATAATTGTTCAATAGAATAATTAAAACTTGTTCTGTTCTATTTAAGAAATAAAAATTAAAAAAATATCTGTTGAAATGTCATGTTTTTCTGTTTAATTTTGCATCGAATATTTCCAAAACTCCCCAGTTTAACTTCCCATGGAAACTTTCCGCCCCTTTGCAACCCTAATCTTTATATAGCTTCTTATTTTTCATGATGGCCGTAAGTTTATTTTTTCTTCGCTCAGTTTTTTATCCTCCTTTTTGTATCTTCATCTCTTTCTAATATCCTAAATAAAGCGTTTCTTATCTTGTTCATAACATTAGTTATTAGCATTACTGTATGACTGGATGGTAGGGGTGTAACGGTATACGTACCGAAAATATTCGGTATGGGCCCTTCGGTTCGGTACACGTGTGTACCGAAGTGTACCGAAGTGTCTCGAAGTGTACCTACCGAAGTGTACCTACCGAAGTGTACCGAACGAATATAACGTTAAACGAAAAAAATTGAGAACGTGAACAACTTGTTGGAAGTAATCTCAGGTGCTGCGTCGCAGCATTCAGAGTAATTTGCTCACATTGGGTTCAACATAGAGTGAGCAAGTCATTTCATTGGACGAGAGGCATACTATGAGAGCTGGTCACAGGGATGCGTTCAAATTTAGTCAGTAATTTGAGGAACTGTCGAAATGGCGAACGCAGATAAAGTTGAGCTCGAAAATCCTCCAGCATCATTGAAGTCTCCGGTTTGGGAACATTTTGGTTTCGCAGTTACGTACAAGGATGACGGACAAAGACAGGTGGACCTTAGGGCTGTACCCGAATATTCGAATATTCGTTCGTTGGAGTACTATTCGGGTTTCAATTTCGTTATTCGGATATTCGTTTTGTCCCCGTTTTTTTTCCAAATTTAATTTATTGAAATCTCCAATATCAACGTAAGAGCTTGTGCCTCTTCGGGGGGTGCTAACACTTAACCATAAACGTTGTCGTTTACTTTCTCCGTCTTTATATGTAGATATTACTTTTCTCCGTTAATCTCCGTCACGTTGTTTCCAAAGCAACAACAACTTCCTGTCAACAGCGATAACTCTCCTTCAAAATAAAAGCATGTCCATAAATAGGAAGCCAAGCCAAATTACACTTAAGACATATACAACTGCAACGAAAGTAACAAACACAATGCAATATCCTTTTCAATTTCAAAGAACACAAATTGGGTTACATGAACAAATAAATATAAAAACATACTGTAGAAGAACAAAATGAATGCCGTGAATACACCGAAATACACGTGTTGAAGCGGTTCGCTGCTGATTACTACGCCCCCCACCCCGCGCGAGTGCTGATTACTACCGAATATCCGGAGCCTGAAAAATTGTATTCGGGACAGCCCTAGTGGACCGAACCAAAGCTGTTTGTCGGCATTGTTCAACTAAAATTGGTTATGCGGCTGGCAATACATCAAACTTGCACACTCATTTCAAAAGGCATCACCCGAATGTGAATATCACCGGTACCAAAAGAAAAAAGACTGAAGTGCAAACCCAACTCCCACTAGCATTTAAGCCTCCACCGCTCACAAAAAGTTCAGACCGAGCCAAAGCTATTACAAACGCCAAATATCCTTATGTTGCCATGGTAGCAAAGCGCTACCTGGCTGTATCTGCTACCTCTGTCCCTAGCGAGAGGGTTTTCTCCACAGCAGGAGACATTGCTAGTGACAGCAGATCTGCCCTTTCGGCAAGCAATGTGGACAAGTACATTTTTCTTTAAAAAAACATGAAAATACAATGACAAGCAAGTGATAATGTCAAACTGGCTGCTTAGGTACTAGTACAGTACAGTTCAAATACAGATTATTTCAGTTCATCGAAATGCTGCACCTTAATGTTTATATTATATTTTGTATTTATTTGAGTGAATACATTATTCACAGTTTAATAATAATTAAAAAAAAAACACAAATATTTTATGTTTTGTGATCATTTCTTCTGCTGTACCGAAAACATACCGAATGGTGACCTAAAAATCGAGGTACGTACCGAACCGAAATGTTTGTGAACCGTTACACCCCTACTGGATGGTGATAGAGAGTTGTAGTTTTTTTTAAAAAAAGGGACCAGTAGGATATAAAAACCCAACAATAAAAACTAATATTATTTGTGAAGCACTGACCTGATCCGTCACATCATAAACTACTATAATGCCGTGCGCTCCTCTGTAGTAACTGGACGTGATGGTGCGGAAACGTTCCTGACCAGCCGTGTCCCACTGAGGAAGAAAAACAGACCTCGTCAGTCCAACAGATTCAAAGATAATGTAAAGTTTATCACTGCTTATCTCTTTACAGCCCGATTGCGCTACGTTCTCCTTACAATCTGAAGTTTTATGGTCTTTCCGTCCAGCTCGATGGTCCTGATCTTGAAGTCCACACCGATGGTACTAATGTAGCTCTCCGTGTACGTATCATCCTAGGATAACACACAAACACACAGGTGGGTCTGGGTGTTTATCAACTCACACAGCAGTGACAGGTCAAAAACATAAAAGCCTGTTACGTAACAGTGGCTGAAACACTTACTGCAAACCGGAGGAGGAGGCAAGACTTTCCGACACCAGAATCCCCGATCAGGAGCAGCTTGAATAAATAGTCACTGTGAGAGAGAGGAGGAGAAACAACATCAAACCCCCTCCTAAATCACATAATAATTAAAAGGTTTGTTAGTCTCTTAATGTTTAAAATACTTAATTGTAATCTTGCGTCAGTTTCTTACACCTATGCACTTTGACCCTTGTCTTTTTGTCAGCAAAACAAATTGTATATAAAAAAACGTTTTGTCAGGTACTGAAATGTAAGTATTATAGTGGGGTTGATATTACACAAACTCTAAAACCCAGTCGCAGCTGATAAAAAAGATCGTTGAGATGCAAATAGATTTTTTTTTTTTTAATTGTTGATTATTCTTTCAATTAAGAAAATGGAAAATGTCCATCTCATTTGAGTGATATAGGTTACTCAATATACTTTTTTTGTTTGAACACCAGTCCCAAACCCCAAAAGTGTACTAATTTACAATACAGAATATGGACATTTTAATATGAACTGACTATCTTTGGGTTTCATCTAAACAAGATATCACCTTGGACTTTGAGAAACAGGAAGGAACGTGTTTTACTCTATTTGTCATATTATATTCATAAGAATGAATCAAATAATCATCGGATTATTCAATAATTATAAATAATCATCAGTTGCAGACCTGAGGAAGACCTGAGGAAGTTTTTCTTAAACTTGTAACTGAGTATTTTTCAGAGGTGAAAGAAGTACTCATATTATTTACTTAAGTAAAAGTAGTAATACTACAGTTTATAAATAATCTGTTACAAGATGTAAAGTAATTAAGTACATTTACGCAATTACTGTGCTTGAGTACAATTTTGAGAAACTTGTACTTTACTTGAGTATTTCCATTTTATGCTTCTTTGTACTTCTACTCCACTACAAATCAGAGGTACATGGTGTACTTTTACCCCGCTACATGTATTTAATACCTTTAGTTACTTTACAGATGTGGATGAATGATGTGAAATATAATCAAGTGTTGAATCAGACTTTAGTTCCACCTGGAGTAAATTCACAAGCTACCCTGCAGTCTACAAAGTCATTCAGCTGCACCTTTACCAGCTTTGAGAACACTTTCATGATCAATCATTATAAAAACATATCATTATTCTGAAATGGGTGAATCTGCACAATGACTACTTTTACTTTTAGTACTTTAAGTATATTTTGATGTGAATACTTTTGTAATTTTACTTGAGTAACTTTTTGAATGCAGGACTTTTACTGAAACAGAGTATTTCGACACACAAGTACAATATGTACTACTTATTCCGCCTATGGTTACAGTCAAAGTACTGCAATCAAAATGTTACTTAAGTAAAAGTACTGGCCTAAAAATAAACTTTAGGGACGAAAAGTAATCTTAATACAGAATGACCCATTTAAACACCAGATATTTTTTAGAAATTGTATTAAAAGTTTTAAAACTGTTGGTGCATTCATGTTTTCGTCTTCAATGTTGTACTTGGTTAACCATGGGGTTTACTTGAATTACTTTACACAATACTAGGTAGCTTAGCCTATAATATTGTATGGATCTATTTATATTTTGTATTAACCTAAATCTGCTAAGTAACTACTAGTAACTAAGTATGTACAATAAATGTAGTGGAGTCAAAAGTACAACATTTGCCTACAAAATAGAGCGGAGTCACAGTGTGAAGTAGTATCATTTGAAAATGCTCAGTAAAAAACAAATACCTGAATATTATACTCAAGGACAGTACTTGAGTAAATGTACTAGGTTAGATCACCCCCGGTATTTCTACACTGTAGTATTGTTACTTTTAATTAAGTACACGTTTGAATGCAGAACATTTACTTGTAACTGAGTATTTTAAGACTGTAGAGAAATGAAGAATCTGAGTACTTCTTCCACCTCTGCTGTAGTGAAGTAACAGAGACTGGTATTACCTAACTAACTCCACATCATCAGGATCACATTCAGTGACTTCCTGTTTGCGGTGGATAACACTGAAACTAACCATAAAACCTACACCAAAGCAGTTAAGATAAATCGAGTAGTTTCATGTTTACTGAGAGGATTGTGGACTATCAAACTGTCCCTATGTGCCCTAACCATTACAATAACAAAATCCCCAACTAGTAACGTTACGTAGCTACGCCGTGAGCTAGCTAGCCAACTAGCTAACAATGCTACACCCATTTCAGTTACCATAAAGTGAGCTAACAAACATTGTTGACCGAAAACGAATAATACCTAGATTTAGCTGGTGTTATATTGAACAGAAAATGCTGACAAACGTGAGTTTTGTGGTAAATATCAACGCTGTCATTTGATAGTGCGTACACGAAAAAAACCACAGCCCCATAACTCGCTAGCATAGCAACGAAGACAAAGCAGCTGACGTTCATTTTGTACGGTTAGCCTGGGAAGCTAACGTTAGCTTCCCAGGCTAAGCTAACGATAGCTTCCCCGGCTAAGCTGACAGCTCAAACGGACCTGTCATAATCGACAATAAAAATGCCCACTTACTATTCGGGATTCATCGTTGACTACGGGTTATAAACTGTTGTTACTATGAAAGCTGCAGGACTTCGTCGCGGAATACCTCAGAGCTGGCGGCGTAGTGGAGAAAAACACACCGTTTTCTGTTTTTTTGTGTGTGTCAAGAACTGGCTAAACTGGTTGTCGCAGGAAGAACAGCATAATCGAATCAAATATGGCTGTCAGCAATACCTACCCGGAAATACCACACGATGGGAATCATGGGTAGTGTAGTCCAGCGCTGGTGTAGTCTTGTGGCAATGCATGTTTACACTGCAGTCAGGTGTACAATTTACAGTATTTTTGTATTTCCATGGTGAAACAGTTAATCAGATCAAGTTAGTCAGTAAATAAGATTAGATAAAATAGGATATACTTTATAGATCCCAAATTGGAACATGTTTTCCTAACAGCAGTGTGTAAAACAAGGCATTGCACATCATTAGAAATGAAAAAGAGTAGAAAATAAACAATTATGAAATATGAACACCGTAAAGATAACAATCTTGAAACTATCTCACAAATAAAACGCTATTGAAGGGCCAAATTGCAGCTAACACAATATCCTCAAGAAACCTGGTCTGGATCCCTCCTCCCTCAGTAATTACCGTCCCATCTCCAACCTCCCCTTTCTCTCAAAAACAATAGAACGCATTATCTCCAAACAACTCCACCACCATCTCCAAACCAACCAGCTTTTTGAACCCCTTCAGTCTGGTTTTCGTCCCCACCACAGCACAGAAACGGCCCTCATCAAAGTCCTCAATGACCTCCTCACCTCTGCTGACACCGGTTCCCTCAACATCCTCATCCTCCTCGACCTGAGTGCAGCCTTTGATACCGTGAGCCACACCATCCTGCTTACCCGACTCCAGGACATCGGTATCGAAGGTACTGCACTCAGGTGGCTCCAGTCCTACCTCTCCGACAGATCCCACTTCATCTCCCTCAACAACCACTCCTCTGCCACAGCTTCAGTCACCCAAGGTGTTCCCCAAGGTTCAGTACTCGGCCCCCTCCTCTTCATCATCTACATCCTCCCCCTTGGTCAGATTCTCCGCCAATACAACCCGGACTTTCACTGTTACGCCGACGACACCCAGATTTACCTCAGCACCAAATCCCCCAACAACCCCCCCCCTCACCCACATCGAATCCTGTGTGACTGCAATAAAATCCTACACAACTTCCTCATTGGCTCCAAATCCACCCTCAGCAAAACCCCCAACCTGACAGTCACCATTGATGGCACCCCTGTTTCCCCCTCCACCCAGGCACGCAACCTTGGCGTTATATTTGACCCCACCCTCTCCCTCGAGCCCCACATCCGTCAAGTTGTAAAAACCTCATTTTTCCACCTCCGCAATATTGCCAAACTCCGTCCCTCTCTCGCCCGCCCTGCAACTGAGCGACTCATTCACGCCTTCATCTCCTCCCGCCTTGACTATTGCAACTCCCTCCTCTACGGCATCAGCACTACATCCCTCAATAGACTCCAGCGTGTCCAGAACGCAGCCGTCAGACTCCTCACCCACACCAAATCATGGCATCACATCACCCCGGTCCTCAAAGAACTCCACTGGCTCCCCGTTTCACACCGCATCCACTACAAACTCCTGGTCCTCACTTTCAAAGCCCTCCACCATCTGGCCCCCCCTACCTCACTGACCTCCTCATCCTCTACCAACCACCCCGGTCCCTCAGATCCACCTCAGCCGGGTTGCTTTCCATCCCCAAGGCCAAACTCCGGAGCTTCGGGGACAGAGCCTTCTCTGTGGCAGCCCCGAAGCTCAGGA
The DNA here is from genome assembly GCA_023974075.1 of Chaenocephalus aceratus. Taxonomy (NCBI): domain Eukaryota; kingdom Metazoa; phylum Chordata; class Actinopteri; order Perciformes; family Channichthyidae; genus Chaenocephalus; species Chaenocephalus aceratus. Next base: position 42,721,136 of record CM043785.1, on the reverse strand, counting down.
ACTCCCTCCCCCAATACCTCCGTGAGTCTGAGTCCCTCACCCTGTTCCAGTCCCGCCTCAAAACCCACCTCTTCAACTCTGTATCCATAAGCCCCCCCCCTCAATCAACTTCCTCCTGACTGCTTTTCTGTTTTGTTTTGTTTCTTTTTGGCTTTGTCTTTGTTTTTGTTTTGTTTGTCTACCCTCCCTCCCAAATGTAAAGCGTCTTTGGGTTCAAGAAAAGCGCTATAGAAATAAAATATATTATTATTATACAAGTAGGATATTATTTAAATGTACTAATACTTCACTTTGCAGAAAGTTCTGCAATAAAAAGTAAAAACACTAACTAAAAATCAGAAAGATGGCTTAAATGTAGGCTAAAAGTATACTTTTACAGTTCAGATTAATCTGATGGATTATCATTTAAAATTATGGATTAATCTGATGATTATTTTTGAAAAATATATGGTGTCACGATTATAATAAAACTCTCAAATGATTCAGAGATCAGTCCAAACTTCCATTAACAATTAATTGAAAGTCAAATCAGCAAAATCTTTATTTTGTAAATCTGGAGACATCAAATATTTTTAGAAGGTTATAACTTCTGAATAAAAGTGTAAAAAGTGAAGTGAAGTTTAACTGCAGTTCAGTGGTGTAAAGTAACTAAGAATATTCACTAAAGTATTGTACTTAAATACCATTTTGAGGTACTTCTAATCTGTGCTACTTTGTACTACTCCAATACAATTCAGAGCTTACTTACTTACTTTTCAGATCTGGATGAATGATGTGAAATATAATCAAGTGTTAAATCAGACTTTAGTTCCACCTGGAGTAAATTCACCAGCTACCCTGCAGTCTACAAAGCCATTCAAACTAGCTGCACCTTCACCAGCTTTGAGAACACTTTAATGATCAATCATTATAAAACATATCATTATATTATTCTGAAATGGACCAATCTGCACAACGACTACTTTTACTTTTGGTACTTCAACTATATTTTGATGCTAATACTTTTGTACTTTTACTTGAGTTACATTTGGAATGCAGGACTTTTACTGTAACAGAGTATTCCTACACTCTGGTACTACTTTTACTTAAGTACAAGATCAGAGTATTTCTCCCACCTTTGTTGATATTCTGGGTTGTCATAAACTTTTAAGCAGAGGTGAAAGAATAACTCAGATTTCTCATCTTGTGTTTATGAAACAATCAATATAGTGCTGATGCCTTTACATGACATGATATGAGCAAACAAGACCATCAGCGAGGAGATAGGCTGTTTCAAAATGTCTCTCTCTGGGTATTATTCAGATGAAACCATCACAGATATGGGGGTCAGCAGCAGCCTCCGGACGAGGTATTGACCGGCTTGCTCTGGATCTTCACATTGGACTTCTCCGAGGACCCGGCCGTGGCCCGGGGCCCATCCTCTTCTTGATCTCCGCCGCCATGGTCATGAAGGCTTGATCCACGTTGGTGGCGCTCTTGGCACTGGTCTCCGAGAAGGGGATGCCCACGTTTTCAGCAAATTCCTGGAGATCGAAGAGATTAAAATCAACGGATATTAAATAAATGAAATATCTTGAAAACATACTATCTGCTACGGATGATTGTGTGACACTAAAAACTCAATAACTGCTGCTCATGAGACCGTTCGGTTTTCATGGTGATTTTCAATTTAACTTGAGTTAAATATTCTCTGACCAAGGAAAATCTTTAGTGTCCATTGTATAAAAAGTCCCTTTTGCTTGCCTTTTCCAAAGCTTTCAACCAAAACGTGCAGTCTTTTAAGTTACTAGTTTTCTTAGTTGTGGTTGTAAAGCAAACTGAGCTGTGTGAGGTGGAGTTAAGAGTCTAGGTAGCATACAGAGAATTTCTGGTTATTTACAGGAAATATTAATTTAAATGGTTCGGTCATTTTGTGCCCTGAATAACCTGAGGATGTTGGAGCCAAATCAGAACTGTTGAGTCATTTTGACTTTGACTCAAATTGACCTGAGTCGCTGTTAAGTTGACGACTTTCAGCCAGACACGGTTAAAAAGACTTTGATTCTGAAGTTTAAGACTGGTGACCTGAGACATGATGGCTTGATTGGGTTGACTCGTCTGTGTTAATTGTATATTTTCAGAAAAAGAGATTTAAAAATACTCGGTCTGACCATAATAAAAAAGTAAATAACCGCATACAATATCAATATCAACCCAAATATGGTTGAAAATGGCAAAAATATTGAACTTCTTACTAACTCCCCAGAGTTCAGCCAGCTGTCTGACCAGCTGCTGGATGCTCAGTCGAGTACAAGTTCATGATTCCTCTTTTAAACCTCACCATACAAACTGAGCTCATCACATTTCCAAGGCTATTCACAGTGAGACCACAGTGGCTAAAGAAAACCGACCGAACTGCTGCTCAGTCAGCTCGTACTTATCTCTTTTCCCCTTTGGATACAGATATCTGGACTGAGTGTCTCAAAGAGTCTCAGCTTTGTGCATTGCCTCACCTTAGCTGTGGTGTAATCCACGACTTTCGTCGTGAGGTCACACTTGTTGCCTACTAGCAGCTTGTTGACGTTCTCGCTGGCGTTAAGATCGATTTCCTGTAGCCACTGTTTGACATTATTGAAGGACTCCTGAGGGAAGGCAGCAGAAAGAGGACAGACATTAAAACAGATATTAACGTTGGACAAAAACTGTTATTAGTGCGAATGCTGTTCCACAGCATTCCACTATAGTTCTTCGAATCTTCGAATCAACCAATACTTTCAATAACTTCAGCATACTCTCAGCTACAGAAACCATTCAAATATCAAACTATTCAGCCTTTTCAGCAATCGATGGGAAACTTTAAACTCTTTCATAATATTTTACACTTTTTGAAATATTCAGCTTTTTAAACTCTTTTTTTAACATGGAACTCAATGGAGGAACCTTCAAATCCTCTTTTAACTACACCTTGCGCCAAATGCTACTCCCTCCACATACTTTCAGCTATAGACTTCATTCTAACTTTAAAATGATCACAAGACCTTCAGCTATTGCCATCTTAATCAGATCTTTGATATCTTTTACACTTTTTGAGATATGTAACTTAGTTTGGAGCTTGGTAAAGAGGCCTTTTTCAGATTTTAACATTAGTGTGTCAATACACACTAATGCACGCAGCTCGTTCAGTCTACAGCTTTGATCTCAAAACAGAGTGGAGGACAGCTTAAACCTGCCATAATTCCCAAACCCTACACTCCTTGGACATAATGTTTCATGAAAAACGTAGGAAACGCTCTCCTAGGTTGTAAAATAAAAAAAAATTAAGCAAAATAATTAAACAACTTTCAACATGTCTCCATTAAGGCCTATTGCTGCTCGTTCTTCACAGCACCAGCTGCACACCTTTAGTTAATCTGCCAAAAAGGTCACATTAATGACCCGAAAGTACACAAAAAGCACACTTCAGACGCTCTTCAGGATCCTGAGACGCTTCACGCGTTGAAATTTCACCGATATCTGCTTCGGTTCTTCAACAAATCGTTCAAATGTAAAAGGTTTATCTCTCATTCTGTGAGGAATTGCGGTATCTCCTTCTCCTTTTTTCTGTTTGTTTGTCTATCTGTTTGTCTGTCTTCCTGGCTGGGCGTGGTTGACCTACTTTCCGTTTTCCGCCAACTCACCTCCGCTCCTGTTTCTCATCATCACTAATTACCACCACTCACCTGCTGCTGCTTAAAACTCCGGTTCGATCATCAGACTTCGCCAGTTCTTCGTATACTCACAGTGGTAAACTCCAGTTCCGGCTGACTAGATTTTCTAGTTCTTTTGTATACTCTTCCTGTTGGATTTTTTCATATACTAATCCTGTTCTGTTTTTTGCCTGTTCCAGAAACTCCACATTCCATTCCGTCCTGCCTGCCACGTCCAGCCCAACCTCCGTCTCAGCCTGCTCCACGTTCTCCCCACTCTGTTCAGAGTTTGCTTTGTCCCCTGCCTGGTTGTGGACTTATTAAATCCAGTCTTTTTGACACTTCACCTAAGTCTCCGTCCCAGTGTTCTTGCATAGCGGGTTCAAGTTTTGTGTCTCTTACGAGGAGCTTAACACATTCAGACCAATGGAAATAATCTCCTCCCACTGATTGCTGCCATGGAAACCTTTGATCTCTGGACACACGCAGGTGTTATGATTATTTGTTATGATTTGGTGCTCAATACAGAAACACACACTGACAAACAGACTGGACTTTAACAGACTGTCTCAGCCTATTCTTTTCTGTCTGATGGAGACTTCATACTGACTTCAACATGTTCCACATATTTTATACATTATTGGTGACGTATGGTTTTAGTCGAACATTTTGCAGTCAAAATATTCTGCTGCTTTCCCAAGCCTTTTTACTTTATTTTCTCTTCTTAATACACATTCATTCACTACTACTTACATTTAATATTTAACTCCTTCAGCCTACTTTCAGCTACAGAAACCATTAAACTATTACATTATTCAGCTATTTCAGGACATTGAGGCTATATATGTTGTTGTTTATGCCTTTTTTAAACCTTTTCTTTTAAATATTAAGCTTCTTCACTATTTTTCCTACTCTTCCAGTTTAACATTTCACTTTCAAGTTTTCAACAAAGTCATTGCAATGCATTTGAGCTATAACAATTTGATTCAAATCATTTCACTTTTATGCATTTCTCTGCAGAAACCACATTTACTTGGTTTTTGTAGCTAAAAGCAGCTACCATTCAGCTAATAAAAATATTCAGCTTTTTCTGCATTTTCAGCTAAATTCACAGCATTCGCACGCATTTTCTGCAGGAAATGCATTTTCTAGTTAGTTATTAGCATTACTGTATGACTGGATGACGACAGCAATAAAAACAAATATTATTTGTGAAGCACTGACCTGATCCGTCACATCATAAACTACTATAATGCCGTGCGCTCCTCTGTAGTAACTGGACGTGATGGTGCGGAAACGTTCCTGACCAGCCGTGTCCCACTGAGGAAGAAAAACAGATCTCGTCAGTCCAACAGATTCAAAGATGATCCAAAGTTTATCACTGCTTATCTCTTTACAGCCCGATTGCGCTCCGTTCTCCTTACAATCTGAAGTTTTATGGTCTTTCCGTCCAGCTCGATGGTCCTGATCTTGAAGTCCACACCGATGGTACATTTGTAGCTCTCTGTGTACGTATCGTCCTAGGATAACACAGAAACACTAACAACTATCACAGCATGTGACAGGTCGAAAACATAAAAGCCTGTTGTAGCAGTGGCTGAAACACTTACTGCAAACCGGAGGAGGAGGTTAGACTTTCCGACACCACAATCCCCGATCAGGACCAGCTTGAATACATAGTCACTGTGAGGAAAAACAACAAACAATAATGATCAAAACAGCTCCTTGATCACATAATAAATAGAGTCTTGTTAGATTTGTAATAGGCTACTTAAAACAAATACTTTATAAATTAATCTTGGGTTGAATGTTTTGTCATGTTCTTACACCTGTGCCCTTTGAACCCTGTCTTATTTACATTTTTGTAAAGTTCTTGACTATTTAATAAATATTTTTCAAAGAGTTTATTTTGTTAAAAAAAGTAATATGTTACATATTACTTACAAAAATGTAATATATTACTTTACTTGGTTACTCTCTACATAAAGTAACGCGTTACTTTACTCGTTACTTTACTCGCAGGGCCGCTTCTCCCAGATAACGCAGGCGGCGGAGGGTGCTTCATTTTGCGGAGTGAGCCTCATCTGAAGCACAAATGTGGCGCACCTACAGTGTAAGCGCGCCACAGTTGTCGCCGCTGCGAGGCTCCACTAGCACCCCCCCCCCCCCCCCCCCCCCCCCCCACCGCCGACGACGCTCGCGTTCACAGGGGGCCTCATCATATAACTTTGCGTGTTTGCTGTTTACTCGTTACTTTACTCGGCATCCTCACTCGGAGGTCCTCCTTAGCTATTAGCTTCACGTTAGCATGTTGTCTTTGCAGGTGCTTGTTGAGGTTTGACATTGTGTTAGTTTGCAGCAGTGGATAAAAGCTTGTCACTGGTGCGCCGCATTTGCGCTTCAGATGAGGCTCCCTCCCAGGGTTCGAGTTCCCGTGGAGAGGAGCGGAGCCTGAGCTCCCACGGACTCAGTGAAATCATACATCTGTGGGGGTCGATTAATACAAAACAACCATTATTCTAATCACAAATAATGCATGTGTCAATGTATGAGTATTATTTACGCTAACAAGGTAAATAGGCTAAAAGAAAAACATGTTTTCCTAAAGAACGCATCTCTTGAATGACAATATGCCTGCGCTGCACCTCCAAGGTGAACACTACATTATTGCGCAATATGCCTGTGAGCGTGCTGCGCGAGCCGAGATGATGTGTGTGTGCGTATAGTTGAACCTTTACATAATATATATAATATGTTTGTAGCAAGTAGAGGGCTGCTGCTATGTGTGTGTGCATGTGTGTGTGTGTGTGTGTGTGTGTGTGTTTGAGTGTGTGTGTGTGTGTGTGTGTGTGTGCGCGTGCGCGCACGCGTTAGTTTTAAAGACCATAGAGCTCAGTTTATAACTCGAACCCTGTTCCCTCCGCAACATGAAGCACCCTCCGTTCGCAGTCGGCGTGATCTGCCTGTAGGGAGGGGCGGCCCTGCGAGTAAAGTAATCAACAATACAAATGCCCACTTACTATTCGGGATTCATCGTTGACAACGGGTTATAAAACTGTTGTTATGAAAGCAGCAGGACTTCGTCGCGGAAATAACCTCAGAGCTGGCGGACGTAGTGGAGGAAGAAAAACACACCGGGTTTTTGTTTTGTTGTGTGTCAAGAACTGGCTAAACTGGTTGTTGCGGGCAGAACAGCATAATCGAATCAAGTACTGGCCAGTGGGTGACATAACTTTTTTAGCAAAGTACTCAGATGAGTACCAGGAGACAGCGTACTCACCCCACACGAAGCGTTGGTGTATAAGTGCAGTCTTCCGCACTGTCTCCTCAGTGTCTCCTTCACTGTTCCTCTCGTTTCACTTGCATGGATGATGAAGAGGCTGCAGATGCACCTCCCTGTCTCTGTTTAAACCTCCGATTTGCTTTCTCCAAAACGTGTTGCTAAAATGTGAAGTCCTTGCATTTCCTGAGGCAAGTTGAAGGATCAAATACTAAGAAATGATCACATGACTTGAATAGTATATCTGATTTCAGATGTGGAAAGTCTTATTCAAGTATACAATTTTGGAGATACTTGTAGGCTACTTTTACTTTATTATTTATATGTTATATGTACTTCTATTCTACTTCATGGTCGAGGTAAATGGTGTACTTTTACTCCATTTATGTAATACCTTTCGTTACTTTTCAGATCTGGATGAATGATGTGAAATATAATCAAGTGTTAAATCAGGACTTTAGTTCCACTTGGAGTAAATCCACAAGTACCCTGCAGATACAAAAGTCATCTCAAACTAGCTGCAACCTTTATCTGCAAAATGCTATAAAGTAGATTTTTAAAAAACGTTTTATAGAATAAAAGGCTCACTGCAGGACGTTTGTAGAAATGCGTGTGTGCACCACGACAAAGGAGCCTCATTCAATTTGCATTGGTGTTGTTTGCGTGGTGCAGACATCTACATGTAGCAAAGTGCGTGACTCCACCACGCAATGCGGTGTTAAGGAGTCGTGGTGGAGTCACTCATTCTGGTGAGATATTTTATATTTGTAGTGTTTTTTAATTTTTTAATTTTTTTTTATATGTTTCTAGTTATTGTGCTTTTTATTATGTTTTTAATTATTGTTTTTATTATCGTACTCCCATTGGCTATTCACTATTGTAGTTACTGCCTGCCCTGTACAGCACTTTGGTCAGCCGAAGGTTGTTTTAAATGTGCTATATAAATAAATAAAGATTGAGATTGAGATTGAGATCAGGTTGGTTTTGCTCCACTTTGTTGTAAATAAAACTGCAGCAGCTTGACCACAGAGCGTGATGTTGCGATTGCGATCAGCTGGTTTTGCGCAGTTCTCAAGAAACACGTGTTGACGAAATATGTGTTTTGTTTTGATGACCTATCAGGTAGTGGACACCGGGGACAGTTGTAACACGGGACGGTTGTAACACCTTCAATATCTCCAATCACAAACAAGCTACAGTGATGAAACTCACTCTGCACATGCTCAGATGGAAAGGTCTCTGTGAAAAAAAGGAGCCATGTTTAAATCTCTCGCGAAAGATATAAACAAAAGTGTTTTTCTGAGGTAAAATAGTAACAAGAATTATATGATGCATTTTTTGGATACTGTCTTGAGGTCAAATGTCTAGGAATCCAAACTAGTATCATTAGAATCACTGTTATGTAAGCTACAAATATAGGTAAATATGGCGGGTCAAGCTAGCAATCAAGCAGGTTCACAGGGGGTGAACAATTACTGGTGGTCCTGGGACGGTTGTAACACGGACCACCAGGGACGGTTGTAACATGGCACATTTACAATGATGGCTCATTGCTCGAATGTTTCAATATTGTTGATTGGTGTGCATTGTCCCTGTGTGTGGTGGGTCTGGGTGGATGCAAGAGGAAGACTTGTTGGTCTTCCTCAAGCACTTCCAGACCCATACCAAGAGCCAGTCAAAAGTGCGGTTCTGGACAATCATTCCTCCCACCTTTCTGTGGAGGGGATTCATTTTTGCAGGAGCCATGGGATCATCTTCCTCTCTTTTCCTCCACACTGTTCTCATAAATTACAGCCCTTAGATCGCACTGTAATAGAAGAAGCACATCAACAGCCGCTGTGACAACTGGATGAAGACTCATCCGAGCCACAATGACCATTTTTGATCTGCCGGGCCTTGTGAAGAGTGCCCTTCCTCTGGCTGCAACGCCATCAAATATCCAGGCAGGGTTAGCGTGCACTGGAATTTGGCCTTTTAATAGACATATTTTCAGTAACATCGATTTTGCGCCATCCCAAGTCACAGACCGCCCACCACCAGAGCCTTACCAGTGCAGCTCCATCACCAACTGTGGCATCCTCTCCTCCACTCGCAGCCTTTTACTACCTTTTTCTTTGTCATGTAGTGTGAACAAAGGTAACCGTTATTAACATGTTACAACCATCCCTGGCATGTGTTACTACCGTCAGTTGGGTGATTAAAAAAAAATTAAACATTTTTTTTTTCAACCTGTACGTATTTCATAAACACATCTTAAATACATTGTTTCAGTAGTTGACACATTTAAAATGTATAATATAGCAAAATGGCTATCCTAGTGTAGCCTAAATGGTTTTTTACTTATTGGGGAACCCCAAAAAGTGTACAACTGTCCCTGGTCTCCCCTACGCAAAGGCGCGTAGTGACCCTTTATATATACAGTCTATGGCAGTGGTTCTCAAACTTTTTTCAATAATGTACCCCCTTTGAACTTCTACTCCAATACAATTCAGAGCTAAATATAAATAATACATTTTACCCAAGTACATTTATTTGTACTTTTAGTTACTTTTCAGATCTGGATGAATGATGTGAAATATATCAGTGTTAAATCAGACTTTAGTTCCACCTGGAGTAAATCCACAAGCTACCCTGCAGAATACAAAGTCATTCAGCTGCACCTTCACCAGCTTTGAGAACACTTTAATGATCATCGTTATAAAACATATCATATATATTATTCTGAAATGGACCAGTGACTACTGTCGCTACTTTAAGGCAAGGCAAGGTAAGTTATTTATATAGCACTTTTCAACACAAGGCAATTCAAGGTGCTTTACAAAAAATGAAAGACATAAGAAAATGGCATTTAAAATCAGTCATTAAAAAGAACAGCTAATAAAAAACATTAAAAGAAAAAATACATGGATAAAATGTAAGGTTTTTAGCGCTAGTATCCGTTAGCTGTTGTGTTTTTAGTGTTTGTCTATCTGTCTTATGATGTTAATTACTCTACTCTCTCTCTCCAGTGTCGGCACTTCCTGTCCGTGTGGCATCTGCTAGACTGATTGTTGTTCCCGCCCCTGATCCACCTGTGCCCCATTACCTAATGTGTATATATAGTCCTTCTCTCCCTTTGTCTGGTGTTGGTTTCGTCTGTGTTGTCGTTATATCCATGCCTGTTTGCCAGATATCCTTCAGTTACAGCGACCTCTCCTGGCGAAGTGCAAGGCTGGTTTACGTATCTTTGCCTTGAAAAATATTCGATGCACAGACACACTAAGACTGAATCATGTTCTATTTGCAATTAAAGATTGATAATTGTGTGTATTGGGTTATTGAGAAGAGACTAGAGAGTGCTGGACATTTTTTTTGGGAGGAGAGGGCCTTTTATCAGTTATTAAAGTTGAAAAGCAATGATTAAAATACATCCATTCCGGGCTTTGAACCAGCTGCGCGGAGGACGCATTCGGGCCGCCGGCTTGTACCCACTGGGCTATCTATTCCTTAAATATTTAACTGTTTTTATATTACTGATAATTGTCTTTTTGTTCACAACTTCTCCACATTTCGAAGTGTTTCCCGAGCCAGAACTACCTACCTTTCTTCCTGGCTTGCTCTATAATGATATCAAATGCAATACCAACACAACTCAACCGCAACAACGCAAACTACGACAACAACCCACACATTGTGCCTTGTTTAGCGGTCATAAATGTTGAAGCACTCAAATTTGAAACTGTTTCAACCTGTCACCTGTCAGAATCGAGACGAGGCAGTGCATTGAATCGCGTGAATGGACCGCGAACCTATGTGCGAACCAGTCAAGTGATTCATTCAGGAAATGAAGCAGTTGCTGCTTCGGACGTCATGTCACGTGATTTGAAGCTGTTGCTGCTTCGGACGTCATATGTCACGTGATATGAAGCAAGCTTTCGAAGCACTGCTTCTATGGAATAGGAAGTCCAGGGTTGAAGCTCCGTTCGAAGCTTCAGTGTCAAACTGCCATCACTACCTAGAAGTCATTATTGATAGCTTTGGTTACCAAGCAACGGGTTGAGCATCTGAGTTTCTTACGAGCCCATCGTATCATAAAAGTTACAGTGCAGTCTAAGATATAAATAGTTCAATTAAAAGCAGCGACAAAAAGAAAAGTCTTCAGCCTGGATTTAAAGTAGTAAGAGTTGCAGCGGACCTGCAGGTTTCTGGAGTTTGTTCCAGATATCTGGAGCATAATAACTGAACGCTGCTTCTCCATGTTTTAGTTCTGACTCTGGGGACAGAAAGCTGACCAGTGCCTGAAGACCTGAGAGATCTGGATGGTTCATAAGTTAGCAGGAGGTCAGAAATGTATTTTGGGCCTAAACCATTCAGTGCTTTATAAACCAGCAGCAGTATTTTGAAATCTATTCTTTGACACACAGGAAGCCAGTGTAAAGACTTCAGAACAGGAGTGATGTGATCCACTTTCTTAGTGTTAGTGAGGACTCGAGCAGCAGCGTTCTGAATCAGCTGCAGCTTTCTAATATATTTTTTAGTGAGACCTGTGAAGACACCATTGCAGTATCGAGTCTACTGAAGATAAAAAAGCATGGACAAGTTTTTCCAAATCCTGCTGTGACATTAGTCTTTTAATCCTAGATATGTTCTTTAGGTGATAGTAGGCTGATTTAGTAACTGTTTTAATGTGACTGTTGACACTCAGGTCAGAGTCCATGACTACACCTAGATTTCTGGCTTTATCGTTGTTTTGAACATTGCAGACTGAAGCTCAGCGCTAACTTTATACATTCTGCCTTGGCTCCAAAAAACCAATACCTCAGTTTTATCTTTGTTTAATTGGAGAAGTTCTGACACAATCCAGTCATTGATTTGTTCAATGCACTTACTCAGTGTTTGAATTGGAGCATAGTCTCCTGGTGAAATTGTTACGTAAATGTGTGTGTCATCCGCATAGCTAGGTAATTTATTTTGTTGTTCTTCATTATCTGAGCCAGTGGTAGCATGTAGACGTTAAGAGAAGAGGCCCCAAGATGGAGCCTTGAGGTACCCCACATGTCATATTTGTCAACTCAGATGTGTATACCTATGAAGAAGTTTTTTACCCCAGTTTTTTCTGTCCTTTAAGCAGTGTTGTGCTAGTTACTGAAAACCAGTAACTAGTTACCATTACTAGTTACTTCATTCAGAGTGATGGGCGGAGACGGGGAATGTTTTTGAGGTGGAAAAAGGCGGTCCTGGTGATGTGATTGATGTGGTGGTTGAATTTGAGCTGACTGTCGAAGATGACTCAGGTTGCAGATGTGAGGGGGGGAGATAGAGTGTGGCTGTCAATGGTGAAGTTGAAATTCTGGATGTCTTTGATACGGGATGGGGGGGCCGATGATGATGTCTGATTTGGCACTGTTTCAGTTGGAGATAGTTTGTTTGCATCTATGCTTTTATTTCTGAGAGAGTGGTGAGAGTGGAGTGTGTTGTGGAGGTGATGGTTTTGAAGAGATATATATATATAATTAGGGCTGTCAAGTTAACGCGTTAATAACGCGTTAACGCAATTTTTTTTTAACGCCACTAATTATTTTAACGCGATTAACGCATGTGTATTTTTTTTCCTCGGCCGCCCCGTAATTTCAGAGCGCATCGAGTTTAAAATACCATCTGCTGACAGCCCCGCTCCTGCCGCCCATTTGTGGCAGACCACACTTCCACGCTCACCGGCAGGCACCGACTGGCCATCGGGAGGACCGGGAGGGTGTGTGTAATGTGGCCCGAGCGAGCGAGAGAGAGACCTTAAGTACATTGTTGTTGTTGTTAGCATCTGGTGCTAGCTAGCTGCGCTAACGGATATACGGAGCTGTTTAAAATGAAAACAGAGGAGCGACATTTCGCCACAAACTGCACCGAGCACTTGACTTATGCAGGAAGCAGACAGCGGGACATTGTAGGAGAAGTGAGCACACTCATGATTGCAGCAACATGATTGCAGCAACATGATTGCACGTCCAGAGCACATAGCTCCAACGACCAACACAACACACACACCACACACACACACACACACCACACACACCAAACACACACACAACACACAAACACACACACACACACACAACCCACACAACACACACACAACACACACACACACACACACACACACACACACACCCACACACACACCACACCACACACACACCAACACACACACACACACAACACACACACACACACACACACACACACATTTGTATTGTATGAGAGAGGTTCCAGGTTGAATTGAGGCGAATATTTTAATGTTCAGAGGTTGTGTGTTTATAATGCATGAGAATATTTGTCATTGTTCAAAGATAATAACAATTAGCATAAAGCATATTTGTCCACTCATATGTTGATAATAGTATTAAAAACTTTAAAATATTCCTCTAAGGTACATTTAGAACAGATAAAAAATGTGCGATTAATTTGCGAATTAATCGCGATTACTATGGACAATCATGCGATTAATCGTGATTACATATTTTAATCGACTGACAGCCCTAATATATATATATATATATAATGGTATGTGCTGTGCTGTGCTGTGTTTTGATCGGAAACCGGATTGAAATGGCTCAAAGAGATCTTGGAGCTGAGGTGGGCTTTAAGTTGTGAGGCAACGACACGTTCAAGTACAAGTATTTTTGACAGAAAGGGGAGATTTGAGATGGGAGAAGTTGGACATGATGTCAGGTGTGTGTCCAGGTCTTTTGAGAATGGGTGTGACAGCAGCCAGTTTGAGAGAGGGGGGAACTCATCCAGATCTGAGGGAGGAGTTAATGATGGGGTGATGAGTTGGGAGATGCAGGGAGGCGCTCTTTAACACATGTGGAGGGGCTTGGGTCAAGTGTGCAGGTGGAGTTAATTGTTAATTAATTGAATTGTGTCATGGTGTTTGAATTGATATTAGGTGACATAGGGACAACACATTAGCTGTTTCTGATGCAGAGGCACTGACTGCTTGTCTGATTTCTGAATTTTGTCAGTGAAGAAGGCAAGTCTTGCACGCCCTGGTGGATAGAAATTCAGAGGCTACTGACACTGGGGGGTTAGTTAGTCTGTCGACGGTAGCAAACAAGGCACGTGCGTTGTTTTTGTTTTTGGTAATGATGTCAGAGAAGAACGACTGTCGTGCGTTTTCAATTCCAAATTATAAAGGCCAAGTCTCTCTTTATAGATTTCAAAGTTAACCTGGAGATTTGTTTTGGTGGGAGGGCGAGGGTGAAAGGTGAGCGGAGAGGAGAGAGAGCTGGGGGATGAATGAAGAGTATCTACTTTAACTTATTTTTGATGAGAATACTTTTATTTGAGTAACATTTTGAATGCAGGACTTATACTGTAACAGAGTATTTCTACACTCTGGTACTTCTACTTTTACTCAAGTACAAGATCAGAGTACTTCTCCCACCTTTGTTGATATTCTGGGTTGTCATAAACTTTTAAGCAGAGGTGAAAGAAGAACTCAGATTTCTCATCTTTGTTTATGAAACAATCAATATAGTGCTGATGCCTTTACATGACATGATATGAGCAAACAAGACCATCAGCGAGGAGATAGGCTGTTTCAAAATGTCTCTCTGGGTATTATTCAGAGGAAACCATCACAGATATGGGGGTCAGCAGCAGCCTCCGGACGAGGTGTTGAACAGCTTGCTCTGGATCTTCACGTTGGACTTCTCCGAGGACCCGCCGTGGCCCCGGGGCCCATCCTCTTCTTGATCTCCGCCACCATGGTCATCAATGCTTGATCCACGTTGGTGTTGCTCTTGGCGCTGGTCTCAAAGAAGGGAATGCCCACGTTTTCGGCAAAATTCCTGGAGATCGAAGAGATTAAAATCAACGGATATTAAATAAATGAAATATCTTGAAAACATACTATCTGCTACGGATGATTGTGTGACACTAAAAACTCAAATAACTGCTGCTCATGACCGTTCGGTTTTCATGGTGATTTTCAATTTAACTTGAGTTAAATATTCTCTGACCAAGGAAAATCTTTAGTGTCCATTGTATAAAAAGTCCCTTTTGCTTGCCTTTTCTAAAGCTTTCAACCAAAACGTGCAGTCTTTTAAGTTGTAGTTGTAAAGCAGTGTTTCTCAAACTTTTTTACACCAAGGACCACTTCACCAATAAAAAAACACTCGCGGACCACCTAACTCCACAAATATCCAAAATCGCATCGTTTTTTCTAGAACAGATTACAAATCGCCTGAAAATGGTATAAACAAGTGGCAGCAAGTGGGATGAAGGTGTTGCGCTGGGCTATATCATGCATGAAACTTTAGCGCGCTCCATTGCGGAGATATTCCCGCGAGAGTGCGGACAACTTAAATGTATTATTTATTTCAAATGTGAAATGTTACCAATATACTCGCGGACCACTAGGGGGCGCTCATGGACCACCAGTGGTCCGCGGACCACACTTTGAGAAGCACTGTTGTAAAGCAAACTGAGCTGTGTGAGGTGGAGTTAAGAGTCTAGGTAGCATACAGAGAATTTCTGGTTATTTACAGGAAATATTAATTTAAATGGTTCGGTCATTTTGTCCCCTGAATAACCTGAGGATGTTGGAGCCAAATCAGAACTGTTGACTTTCACTCAAGTTGATGACTTTTCAGCCAGACACGGTTAAAAACACTTTGATTCTGAAGTTTAAGACTGGTGACCTGAGACATGATGGCTTGATTGGGTTGACTCGTCTGTGTTAATTCTATATTTTCAGAAAAGAGATTTAAAACAACTTGGTCTGACCATAATAAAAAAGTAAAATCAATATCAACCCAAATATGGTTGAAAATGGCAAAAATATTGAACTTCTTACTAACTCCCCAGAGTTCAGCCAGCTGTCTGACCAGCTGCTGGATGCTCAGTCGAGTACAAGTTCATGATTCCTCTTTTAAACCTCACCATACAAACTGAGCTCATCACATTTTCAAGGCTATTCACAGTGAGGCCACAGTGGCTAAAGAAAACCGACCGAACTGCTGCTCAGTCAGCTCTTACTTATCTCTTTTCCCCTTTGGATACAGATATCTGGACTGAGTGTCTCAAAGAGTCTCAGCTTTGTGCATTGCCTCACCTTAGCTGTGGTGTAATCCACGACTTTCTTCTTCGTGAGGTCACACTTGTTGCCTACTAGCAGCTTGTTGACGTTCTCGCTGGCGTTGCGGTCGATTTCCTGTAGCCACTGTTTGACATTATTGAAGGACTCCTGAGGGAAGGCAGCAGAAAGAGGACAGACATTAAAACAGATACTAACGTTGGAAAAAAACTGTTATTACTCAATGGCATCCGGTTTGCAGCAGAGGTCTGTTGGAGAAAATGCTGACAGGGCAATGATGCATCGTTTTTTAGAGATAATTAAAACCAGGGGCTTCCTCAAAAGGTAGTATGCCTTAAAGGTCCCATGTCATGCTTTTCTGGTTATTACCCGTCCCCTTGTGTGTTATGTAGCTTTGTCTGCATGTAAACGGTCTGCAGAGTCACAAACCCTCAAAGTACACCCTGCAGCGAGTAAAACTCTAACACAGAAAAGACGTGACTATGCTGCCCATTGTAGATTTGTCTTTTTCCATTTTTTCCCTCCGGGGTCTATTGACGTCACTAAGTCCAAATGGACCAATTGGCACACAGCTATAGAACAATAGGCACACCCTCTGCCAGGGTGGACTCCCGAGCAGCGTGAGGTGGATTTCCCGCTGTGTTTCCCTGCGGATGCTGGATATAGACTAAGTTCCATGTTAGCGGGACATTACGGAGCTCACGAGTCCGCCCTGTGAGGCCCCCGGAGCGGACAGTGTGAGGTGGATTCCCGCTGTGTTTAACCAGGAAAAGACACCAGTAATCCAGCTCACACTGTCCGCTCCGCGAGCCTCACAGGGCGGAGCAGCGAGCCCCCAACGTCCCGCCAACACGGCACCCAGACCCCACGCAGCATTCTCATCTTTGTCATTACTGGTGTCATGTTCTGGTTGCTATCAAACGCCATGGTAACACATAATCACTGCTGTTCCGCTGTAATGGTGGTGGACTCATCAGATCAGAGTGGGCGAGCTGACCAATCAGAGCACAGTGGGCTCACAGGGAGGGGGGGCAGGAGCTCCAACAAGGCGTTTAGGACAGAGAGGGAATACACATACTTTACAGAGATGCTGTGAGAAACCAATGTGAGTTTGGAACATTGAACAATGTAAATCTATTTTAGTATTCCTCAACAATGGAATTATGATCAGTGGAAATGGCCATGACATGGGACCTTTAACAAAAGGTATTAAGACAGAATCTCCACAGGATGCTACTGAAATCTGTGGAAATTGACAGTTTAATTACAGATATATTAGTATGATTCTTTAAAGACTCCGAAAACGTATATCAGTTCAGAGCCAACGATAATTAAGACAGTGTAATTTCAATTCAGTGTATTTTAATACACAGTCATGAGTAAAGTTTTAAAAACATTTCAACAATAATTCTTAAATTCTACACTCTAAATAAAATCTATTTCGGTTATTTTCTTTCAGGGTTGAACAGGCGTGTTTAAGGGTCTACTGGCGGTGATGTTTTGATCTGAAATATTAACAAATTGTACTTGACTAAGGTTCATCACACATAAATACACTAGCTGAGGGTGTAGCTTTAGTTCAATCATTATTTTTGTGTATCTTTTTATAGCTTTTTATTTTTCATAATGGCCTTTTGTTTTTATTTTATTCGCTCTGTTTTTTATCCTCCTTTTTCTATCTTCATCTAGTAACCCTTAATTGTCCCTAAATAAAGTGTTCTTATCTTGTTAATAACATTAATTAGTTATTAGCATATATGACTGGATGATGACAGCGAGTTGTAGTTTTTTTTAAGGACCAGTAGGATATAAAAACAGAACAATAAAAACGTATCTTATTTGTGAAGCACTGACCTGGTCCGTCACATCATAAACTACTATAATGCCGTGCGCTCCTCTGTAGTAACTGGACGTGATGGTGCGGAAACGTTCCTGACCAGCCGTGTCCCACTGAGGAAGAAAAACAGATCTCGTCAGTCCAACAGATTCAAAGATAATCCAAAGTTTATCACTGCGTATCTCTTTACAGCCCGCTTGCGCTACGTTCTCCTTACAATCTGAAGTTTTATGGTCTTTCCGTCCAGCTCGATGGTCCTGATCTTGAAGTCCACACCGATGGTACAAGAGGAGATCCCTGTGTCATCCTAGGATACACACACACACACACACACACACACCACACACACACACAACACACACACACACAACACACACACACCACACACCACACACCACACACACACACCACACACACACACACACACACACACAACACACACACACACACCCCACACACACACACACACACACACACACACACACACACACACATCACAGCAGTGACAGGTCGAAAACATAAAAGCCTGTTGTAGCAGCGGCTGAAACACTTACTGCAAACCGGAGGAGGAGGTTAGTCTTTCCGACAGAAGAATCCCCGATCAGGATCAGCTTGAATAAATAGTCACTGTGAGGAGAGAGGAGGAAAAACAACATTAACGCAACAATAATTATCAAAACAGCTCCTTGATCACATCATAAATAGAGACTTGTTTGTAATGCTTAAAACAATAGGTCTACTTTATAAATTAATCTTGGGTTGAATGTGTTGTCATGTTCTTACACCTGTGCCCTTTGATCCTTGTCTTATTTACATTTTTGTAAAGTTATTGACTATTTAATACATATTTTCGAATAGTTTATTTTTTAAAAAGGCAATTTTAAATGCAAGCAAAAATAAATAAAAAACGATGTTTTGTCAGGTAGTGAAATGTCATAATCGACAATACAAATGCCCACTTACTATTCGGGATGCATAGTTGAATACGGGTTATAAACTGTTGTTACTATGGAAGCAGCAGGACTTCGTCGCGGAATACCTCCGAGCTGGCGGCGGAGAAAACAGAACTTTTTTTAGCGAGTTACTCAGATGAGTACCAGGAGACAGCGTAGCCTACTCACCCCACACGAAGCGTGGTATTAATAAGTGCAGTCTTCCGCACTGTCCTCCTCAGTGTCTCCTTCACCTCTATTGACACTTCCTGCATGGATGATGAAGAGGCGATGTACCTCCGTGTCCCTGTTTAAGACTCCGATTTGCTTTCTCCAAAACGTTTTGCCAAAATGTGAAGTCCTTGCATTTCCTGAGGCCAAGTTGAAGGATCAAATACTAAGAAATTATCACATGACTTGAAGTCATCTGATTTCAGATGCAGGAAGTAACTAAGTACACTTCTTTAACAACCGTACAATTTTGAGATACTTGTACTTTAATTGAGTATTTCTATTTTACGCTGTAGCCATACTTCTACTCTACTTCAGGGTCGAGGTAAATGGTGTACTTTTACTCTACATGTATTTAATACCGTTAGTGACTTTACAGATCTGGATGAATGATGTGAAATATAATCAAGTGTTAAATCAGACTTTAGTTCCACCTGGAGTAAATCAAGCTACCCTGCAGTATACAAAGTACTTCAGACTAGCTGCACCTTTATCTGCAAAATTACTACTTTTACTTTTGGTAGGCTACTTATATTTTGATGATAATACTTGTTCTAATTTACTAGAGTAACATTTTGAATGCAGGACTTTCACTGTAACACAAGATCTGCGTATTTATTCCACCTCTGTCTGATTTCAAACTCTTCCTTTAACACCCTGAGTAAGTTTGCAGCAGTGTTTTTGCTCCACTTTGTTGTAAATCAAACTGCAGCAGCTTGACCACAGAGCGTGAATGTTGCGATCAGCTGGTTTTGCGCAGTTCTCCAGAATGTGCACAGGGGAGTCTCCCTCCCAGCCAGTTGCCGTAGGTTTGGCACACTTCCGTTGCACATACCGACGTTAACAGTAGTGTTGGAGCTATATATATATATCTTTATATTATTTAATAGTTTAACATTTTCAACGTTTAACATTTTTTTTCTTGCTGTTTATAGTTTATTATTTTCATTTATTTATTGTATTATTAGTTAGCGTCATAAGTTAAAGTAGTTTTATGCTTTTATTTTGAAGGCATGTTTTGGGCACTGGGTGATTAGCACCATTGGAGACAGGTGGGTGGTGGGAGCCAGAGCACTAGTAGGCAAACGGTTTTTTACCAGGGTGTTTCAAGCCACACAAAGGAAAGCCATAGGAACGGCTTAAGGAAAAGAGGTATAGGAAACCTGTTCATTGTACTATATTATTGGAATAAAATGCACAAATGGAGGTTCTTGTCTGATCATTGCCCTGCGTAAGATCCGCTAGTGCCTCGGCGGCTGTTTTAGTTCTATAGGATTTTGGCCGCTACAAGTAGGCCTATGTGCACACTGCGACCAACTTTGTCCTCCAGTGATCCTCACTCAGCCTCCTAAGCTTCACAGGTCCGTCTGTGATGGCCTGCGGCTCGGCCAGCACCCAGTTCCAAGAAAGTCCGAAGATATTTTGCTTGGAGCAAAACGCCAAAGTGGCTGCTTAAAGGTGGGGTAGGTAAGTTTCAGAAACCGGCTCGAGATACACTTTTTGTTATATTCCATGGAATGCTCTTAACATCTCGATAGCAATGAATATCCGAAGTGCTTTGACAAAAAATCCATAAAAAAATGTTATCTGTCGAAGCCGTAATACTGTAAAAAGTACAACGCCGGCTAAACGGATTGGATGGCCTACCTGCCTG
Organism: Chaenocephalus aceratus; assembly: GCA_023974075.1. NCBI lineage: Eukaryota > Metazoa > Chordata > Actinopteri > Perciformes > Channichthyidae > Chaenocephalus > Chaenocephalus aceratus. The sequence goes on along the minus strand of CM043785.1, from coordinate 42,700,464 downwards.
TCAGCCTTCCGTCGGGGCACAAACTTATCTCGTGCCCTCATTGTTCGTGTGTGTTGGAGGAGGGGCTCTGTGAGGAAGTGGCAGATTTTCTTCGCTATTTTCAAATTCTAGCGATCTCGAGCCGGTTTCTCAAACTTACCTACCCCACCTTTAAGTATTTTGTTTTTTGGACATGTCTAATATTTTACTCCACTGAGTGTTGACAAGAAACACGTGGAGACGAAATGTGTGTTTTGTTTTGATGACCTATCAGGTACGCAAAGGCGCGGAGTGACACAAGGGACGTTACGCAATTCAGAAGTTACCTACCCGGAAATACCCCGATGGGAATCATAGGTAGTGTAGTCTTGTGGCAATGGGCGTTTACACTGCAGTAAGGTGTACAATTCATAGTATTTTTTTATTTCCATGATGAAACAATTAATCAGATCAAGTTAGTTAGTAAATAAGATGGGATATACTTTATAGATCCCAAATTGGGACATGTTTTCCTAACAGCAGTGTGTAAAACAAGGCATTGCACATCATTAGAAATGAAAAAGAGTAGAAAATAAACAATTATGAAATATGAACACCGTAAAGATATCAATCTTGAAACTATCTGACAAATAAAACGCTATGAAGGGCCAAATTGCAGCTAACACAAGTAGGATATTATTTAAATGTACTAATACTTCACTTTTAGTGCGGAAAGTCCTGCAATAAAATGTAAAAATCCTAACTGAAAATCAGAAAGATGGCTTGAATATAGGCTGAAAGTATAATTTTACAGTTCAGATAAATCTAATAAATTCATTTTAAATTATGTATTAATCTGATGATTATTTTATAAAATATTTGGTGTCACGATTATAATAAAACTCATAGAAATGATGCAGAGACCAGTCCAAACCCCGATATTATTAATAATTAATTAGAAAGAAAAATCAGCAAAATTTATTTTGTAAATCTGGAGACATAAAATATTTTTGCAAGAAAAATAACTTTCCTTGAATTATTAAAAATAATTAATATCGGTATAATTGTATTTGTTTTGTGTGCAAAAACCTTAATTTAACTTTAAGGTATTTAAGTGTTGAGGTAAAATGTAAACAATTCCTTGTGAAATTAACTGAAGTAGAACAATTATTTAAATCAAGCTCAGCGCAAGTTCTTTCAGGAAGACTGGTATACATTCACTCCGCAGCTATAATCAGCTCATCACAGGCGTTCTCTTTAACCTATTACATTTCCCCTCATTCTCCAGCAGCCAATCAGCGAGCTGCAGCCAGACTTTAAAATGGTTCTCCTCTCTCCTGCAGTCAGCTGTGATTTCAGGTTTTCATGCTGCCGCCCGCCTCCACCTCCTTTCATCACATCCAGTGCCAGGAGAGCTAATCCAAAAACCTCATCCTCCTCTTCATCCCAACTCCTCATCAAATCCAGATCTTCATCATCATCACCAGTGTCTAGACCACGGCTGCATTTCCCCCTTTAGATACGATTTCAGGATCGGGGTGTAATCGCCAAAGACTTAACTAAATAGAGTAACTCAAGTTTTACTCAAGTAGTACTTGAGTCACAATGTAAACATTGCAATACTGATGAATAATATTATTAAAGGTTGTAATATATCTATATAATTTCTGATATTAGATAAAGTCATATATTTAACCTTTACAACAGAAAGTACACTCTCAAATTGGAGTAAATTATAAAATAAATGTATTGTTGGGTAGACTTATTTGTCTGTTCTATGCTGCTCAAATTGTGAAATATCTGGACGTTATCTAAATAATATCAAGTACACCAAATGAAATCTCACTTCTGAAAAGGTTCCATTTGCTTTTATTTGTTTTCTATAAAGATATCAAAGTATAACTAATGTGGGAAACACAGGATTAAAAATGAATCGTTTGCATGCATCTGTGACAAAATTACATTTGACATTACATAGATTTGTATATGTACACTGATTCAGGCAATTAAGGTACATTATACATACATGTGACACCTTTCATGGACTCTTATATCTTTGTAATTACACTATATTTGAGCAATCTTGAGCACTGTTTATTTTGGTAAGATTACACTAGACTTTAAAGTCTTCAATGCTTATTTGCCTTTAAGAATTTGTGATTAAGTTAGAGAAAAATAAATGTAATAAACCTTCACCTTTAAAGTGTAATATATATTCCACTTTACATTTGATTAATCTGAAAATGTACACATTTCAAACACTTCCACACACGTCACTGGTTCCCACAGTGTTTGCAGAAGTGAAATAATTAGCATAGAGAAACCTGTGGTTTATAAAGACTTGAGGTTAAAAAATATATGATAACAAAACTGAATGATCATAATCAATCAGATCAGAGGAAAACCGACCTAAAAACCACTTCCCATTGTTCTCGTATATTCAACACTCCCTTTCATGCAATTATTCGTCTACTTGGAGCCACTTAAATAGATAGATAAATCAGAGGTATGAAACCCTCTTTAATGGTCACACATGCAGACACACTGTGGACATGTGCTTTTAACCCATCCTAGTACCAGGAGTCTAGTACCAGGGAGCAGTGGGCAACTATTGCACAGCGCCTGGGGGGGAAGGGGGATGTCCGGTGCCTTGCTCAAGGGCACCACGGCAGGACAGGAGGTTGAACTGGGACTCTCCAAGTAGCAGTCCACACTCCATATTTTAGGTGTGGTCGGGGACTGGAACCGGCTCTCCTACGGCTCACAGACCACCCCCTAAGGACCGAGCCCCTACGGACTGAGCCCCTAAGGACCGAGCCCTACAGACTGCGCCACCTGCCGGACGTGAGCGTAGAGATGATCAGAGGTGCAGAGTTTTTACCACCATCATTAGGACAAGGACCAAAAGTACAGGAAGAGTTTCTCAGTGAAGGAGCAGCCAGTGAAGGAGTAGATCAGAGCTGGAGCATCTACGTCATAAAAGGAGGACCAGACCCTCTGAATAACTCACAAAACACCCCCACCTTCTGAGGCTGAGACTTCAGAGAGAGAAGGACTGGGGGTACATTAAGAGCGCTGTACTCATTTCCATTTCTCAACCGTATAGTCCAGTAACCCCACTCAGGGCTCAGTTTGATGTTTCTCTTTCCTGTTGATCGACTCTCTGACCACTCCTAAAGTCCATTTGGTCTTTTTCTTTAACTTGAACCTCAAAGTAAAATCTGCCTGAAGAGAAACTCTGCTTTCCCAAAACACAAATAGAATGAGAACATCTCTCTGGGTTGTCTGGGAGATTCTTCTTCACATCCCCATGACTCACTTGTTTTCCACCATCAGACAGGATGAGTTGAGCATGGTGCTGTATCAGGATCAAGAGTCCACCTCCACTGCGTACTTCTGGACCCCCTTCAGCGCAGCTTCAATCAGCTTCTTCATCTCTTCACTGAGTGTCTTCTCCAGCTGAACAGCAACTCTCACCACAATCCCCTCATATGATGATGAAGGGATGCTGACCTTTGTCCAGTCCTTGGTGGGTGGAGCCACTTTAAGGGATGAAAAGCTCTGGAGAAGGCGTAGATGGTCTTCAGAGCATGAGAGACGCTTCCACTCAGTGCTCTTCCTCTTCAGCTCAGAGATGTCCTGTTCCAGCTCTTTGATAACATCCTCAGCTTGTTTCTTTATTGTCTTCTGCTTTTCTTCATTGTGTTAATGAGGAAGTCCATGCTTCTCTCAACATACTGCACTGAGAGTTGTAAAGAACTGTAACACCTATCTCTATCTCCTCCTCAGCACATTTTTCGCTATAGTTAACATTTCGTTGGACCTTCCGAATTCTTTGTTGTTTCTTTTCGATCATCTGCTGAATTTCTGTCTCAAGCTCAGCCTTCTTCCCTTCATATGCTTCTTTCAGAGGAACCACATCATGCATCTTGTGGTCTGAAACATGGCCAGAGCATGCAGACACATGTCTGGTCGGTCTTACAGAACAGCTCCAGAGGTTTATCGTGCTTCGGACACATCCTGTCTTCCAGGTTTTCCACAGGGTCGATCAGCTGATGTCTTTTCAGGCTTGAGGCTGTCAGATGAGGCTCCAGGTGAGTCTCACAGTAGGAGGTCAGACACACCAGGCAGGACTTCAGGGCCTTCAGTTTGGTTTCAGTGCAGACGTCACAGGGAACTTCTCCTGGTTTGAAGACGTGTTGCTCTGAGCTGCTGGCTTTCTGTTGAGCCGACTGTCTGAACTGAGATACCATCTCAGAGATGAAAGTGTTGATTCGCATTTCAGGTTTTTTGTCAAACATCTCGTTACACATGGGACACTGGCACTTGTCACTTGTATCCAGTGTTTGGTGATGCAGTTCTTGCAGAAGTTGTGTCCACATGGTGTGGTGACTGGGATCAATTAACACATCCAGACAGATGGGACACAGAAACTGATTCTTCAGATTGTAGGCAACTGGCGGTAGCCATATCTAAACACAGGGAACACAAGTGAGAAGTGTGGCAAGAAAATCCATCAAAGTTTTGAGTTTCGTCACATGTTTGGGACAGATCATCTTTTGTCTGAAACAATTCTTATTCTAGCTTGGTTGTAATCAGTAAATGACAATGCAGGACAATTAAATTAAAGCCACTGGTAGAAACAGCCAGCCATTGCTTAAAGGAGTTTACTCAAATTGAATATTTAAGTCAAGACAGGGTCCTTTAGTTTAGGATTCAAGGCAAACCTATCTGTCAGGTTATTAGTCAACCAAATGAAATGTAAGAGGTTGCATAATAACCCCGCCTTCTCTAAAGTGTCAGGATCACCCATAATACAGGTACATGTAGCCTAGCCCAAAGCAGCCCGTTTTGAAACTTTAAAACAACACACTGTATGATAGGTCAAATGGACATATGTGTAATCTGGTGTAAACCAAAATGAAGCAGTAATGACTTTCAATAATAAACACCCAATATATCATGTTTTATATTGGTGCTCATTTGTGAGGTTTTACCAAACTTTAATTTAATAAAGTTAATCCTGCATATTGTATGTCGAGTTGATTTCAAACAAAGGCCATGAAAACTCATTTAAGTCAATTTTTTAAAGTATACTAAACAGTTACACGACAAACGAACATGGATACAAACCTATGATACAAATTCAACTGTGTGACTTTTCTCATCTCTGCCAAATGTTTAATTAAACAAAAAAGATTTAGAAGAATGTGTCTGATATATTGTTAGGGAAAGATCATTTTGAAACACTATTTTCACACAAGTTTACAATGGATCTAACAATGTTCATATTGACGATTCTGTGGTGGTTTAATTACTCTTGCTTTGAGTGCGTATGAAAAACAGAGAAAACCCTGTCTAGTAAGTAAAGCTTGAAGATTTTTGTAAATTCTGGTTGTTGAAAGGTTATAAAATATGATCAGTTGTACTCACCAGTGTTTGCAAGCAGATGTTACGATCTCAGATTAATGTTTCTTTCTTTCTTATGGCTCTGCTTTTGCTCTCAAATACTTTCAGTTTCTTTTACTGGAAAGGATGTTTGCAACAGGTTATAAGTACATTCCAGTCGAATTTGTAGTCATTTTACTTCAATAAAAGGATCAGAATACTACCCCCACCATGTTCAGTGGAGATGCCTGGAGATGCCTGGAGATGGCCTTGTATAAAGAAATAATAATAGACAGTATGAAGATGTCAGGTAACCTGTTTGGCTGATGGTAGGTTGTTGTGTTGACTTTCAATTGAGTGGTTGGTTTCAGGTTACTGAAATCTCCTGTTGTGTTGGGGTTTTCCATCACTCATAACTTTTTTGTTTTACATTCGATTGCATTCAGGCTTATGATATCCTTCACAGTAGACATTTGAACATATGAAATTGCTGATCACCACTTTCATTGAATTTTGGATGATTTAGTCAACTTTGTAACACCCGTGGTGTTCCCACCATAAAGAAATGGAATTAGTAGGGGGAGTGGGGTAAGTTGAGCCATTGTTTAGTTATGCTGTCCTCTAAGCAAGGAGAAATGACACATAGTAAAAATGAAACACACACCTATAATTCAGGATGTCTCCTATCAATGTTAATGATATAATTAATATTTGATCAAGGGCAGTGAAAATATTACTTCTAAAAAAAGACTTGCCCCAGTGTAGGGGTAAGTTGATCCAGGTCAGGGGGTACATTGAACCACTGTTCAAACCTGGGCATACCTACAACAAATCTTAAAGGTAACTATATACAATAAATAACAAACCAAATACAAGCTAGTTTTTCAAACATTTTTAATATACATTTCGATTGAATTGATTGACTTTTTTTAACATGTTAAAAGGAAAAGTAATACAATTTCATACATCTTACATCTTACACAAACACAGGGTAAATTCAACTTTAAATGTAGCCTACAATGAGCTCTTATTATCAACTTGGCCTACTTTCATTAATTTCTCCATTGAAAAACTGGCTCAACTTACCCCAAGGCCCATGGTTCACTTCACCCCATAGCCACCATTTTAGAAAAAATAGCCTAGCATTAAATTCAGAGTCATCTTTAGCTTAATGATTCACATGGTTTAATACGCTGCCAACACATTAATATATGTGTGTACAATATATGTGTTTAAACCTGGATTTTTCTTTGACATGATATAGCTGACATCTAGAACATTTACTTTGACAAGCAAAAACGTTTTTTAAAAATTTTTTTTTTACTTACCAGACCACAATGAGTATCTCTCTTTCACAGGCAATGAGAAATGGGTGGAGCTTGCATAACTTCTGGTCACTTGATTACAACTATAGGTGTTGCCAGTGGTTACAGGGGGTGGTTCAATTTACCCACTGCTGGCTCAACGTACCCCCCTTCTCCCCTAACCATCCAGATCAGATAAAACACACACACACAACACACACACACACACAACACACACACACCACACACACACACACACGCACACACCACACACACACACACAGCACGCACGCACGCACGCACGCACACACACACACACACACACACACACACACACACACACACACACACACCACACACACACACACACACACACACAACACACACACACACACTATCACAGCAGTGACAGGTCGAAAACATAAAAGCCTGTTGTAGCAGCGGCTGAAACACTTACTGCAAACCGGAGGAGGAGGTTAGTCTTTCCGACAGAAGAATCCCCGATCAGGATCAGCTTGAATAAATAGTCACTGTGAGGAGAGAGGAGGAAAAACAACATTAACGCAACAATAAAAACAATAATCAGTGTCTATTCTTTGTATATTAACGGTAGTTTTTCATGTGTACCAGTAGTCTGATACAATATTTACAGTTGAAAGGGTGTTAAATGAAATGTGGTGATGATTAATGGTTGTTGTGTTAATGTAACGGCAGTTAAAACAGGACCGGTCAAATTTGAGCGCGAACACCAAAGTAAGGGGGGGAAAACGAACGCAACAGGAGGGTTAAAGTGTACATAATTGTTTCATCATAACTGCTATGAATGGAATACAAATATAATCAGAATCAAGTTTATTGCCAGGTATGTTTTACACATACAAGGAATTTGCTTTGGTATCTGGTGGTGTGAACATAAACAATCTAAAAAAATAAGTTGCAAAGTAGGTAAAAAAAATAAAATATATAAGGATAATAAAAATTAAGTATTTTTAAGAATCAATTTAGAATTAAAAAACGATGCTCAAGACAAGTATTTACACCAAATGTAATTAAACAAATAACCTTAAAACTAAAACACGTTGGACAATTATTATATATATAAAAACTGCAGTGTATTATATTTTAAAGTGGAGGGCTGCAGACGTGTGCAAAAATGTGCAAAAAGCTGTCAGATAGTTGAGCATGAACATGGCTCACAGTATTAAAGGTCACATATTATGCAAAATCCACTTGTTCATGTATTTTCTACATCAACATGTAGAAAAGACTCTGTGGAAAGAGACTCTGAAAGTTTCAGGAACAAAGATTCTCTCTCTTTTTGATCCATTTCTATAAAAACCTGTCTGAAAATGAGCTGATCAGATTTTGGCCACTTTATGATGTCATAACGATGTTTTGTCTTGCGTAACCATTAGCCAATCACCAACCAAGGTAACCGCCCCCCGGGACCCCCCCCACCTTATCACCTGAGGCTGCGGCCACACGAGGACGAAAACGGCTAAACGCATAGGATTAACGCAAACGCAATCGCAAACAAGCTTCCGTCCACACGCAATAGTTATCCGGATAGTGTCTGTCCACACGAGACCGCTCCGTTTAGCTCCAACCGCTGGAGAAGCTGCAGTACATATGCCGAGCCTGTACGTGGCGCTGTAACTTCCTCCACAAAAGCAGCGAAGAAGCATGGTTGTCATGGTTGCCCTTCTGTTTATTCTCCGCGGTGGGGGCCGAGGGAACCGGGCAGAGTTTTTCGCCAGTCAACGTGTATTAAAGTTTAAATCTTCCGACAAAATTATAAAAGTGCCGGTCAAAGGTCTTCTTTGTTATTTATTGAGCTTTAAAACAAATGAATAACGACTCTATATAATATATGATAAAATACACGGAGCCTCTCTTTTTCCTCCCTCTCTTCAAACAGCGTCAGTGTCTGTCTCATGCAGCAGCTGTCCAGTAATCAGTGACCCGGCCGACAGTAAAAATAAACATATTTATAACTAGTTTAGGGAGTTTTATCCGCCATTGTTGTTGTTGTTGGTGGCGAAACATTTCAGCAATGGCGCGGGGTAAGCGGAGGTGAGCAGAAGAGGTGGGGAGAGGCGGGGCTATTGCGCAATCACTATCAGTGATCTGAAAATGTTCGGATAGGGCGTACACACGGAGCCGTTTGACCCCCCAGAGAGTTGCGTATGCCTTTCTATCCACCTTGGGACCCGTTATCGTTTCCTCAGTCGTTTAGTGCCGTATTCGGTGGTCCTCGTGTGGCCGAACGGTCTATATGACACTAAACAGTAACGCAAACGACCGAATTCGTCCTCGTGTGGCCGCAGCCTGAATCTCCTCTAGAGCACCATTGTGTTCTTTGTAACCAAATGTCTCTCAGGGGGGCGTGGGGAGGGGCTCCTTATTTTCATCTAGAGCAGTGGTTCTCAAACTTTTTCTGTCAGGCCCCCCCTTTGGAGAAAAAAAAAAAGTCGGGCCCCCCCAACACAAATAGTCAGGCTCAGTGGAGGCGCCAGAGATTTATTTTGGGGGTGCTGTGGGGTAGCTTGACGTTTCATAGAGGGTGCTCAAACATTAATGTACCGGTCGCTACAGAGGAACTTTCTACTGCAACACTCCCCACGCACATACACAGTGTACCCGCGACTGTTACAATGAAGGCTCGATAATCAGCTCACGGCATATAGGTGTAAGCAGGGGTAAAGTGCTATTTTTACAGGTGGTGTGTGGACCTCACATAGGGGGGTCAAGGGGCATGCTCACCCAGGTAGATTTATTTTTAAATATTGAAGTTAAAAGCATCAATCTGGTGCATTTTGAGAGCAAAATTAAGAGACCTATGGATACCTCTCTCAACACATTTGAAACAGAACTGTAAACAGATTTACTTTTTCTTTATGGATATTTTACAAATCACCCTTTTTAAACTTTATTCTTTTTTTTACTGTCATATAGTATTTCATACCTGTTTTTAATTTCTCTTATTTTTGTATAACTATAATGATCATATAAACGTGTGCCTCGGAAATAATTGTTTACATAATGACCAAAACGTTTGAGACCCACTGAGATAACTTAGACTAAAGTTAACTATCTAAACACTGAGAGAGTCCTTTAGCTCCCTGAGTCTCTCAGTCTGACAGGAGAGGACTCTCCTCCACTTTGTTGTTGAAAAAACTCCTTATATCCGTTAGCGTAGCTCGCTAGCACCAGAAGCTAACAACGATCTCCGGGAGGCCTACCGGTTTTCGCTGGCGCACGCACACAAAATGGCTCGTTCCACACACACACACAGATTCGAGCTTTAATTAAATACAGAGACCCAGACGTAATACTGTACTGCATCATATTATTTTCGAATCAATAATTTTTAAAATGATTTTTATTTTTTTTTAAATAACCATTTTTCCTCCTGGTCTCTCGCGCCCCGCCCCCCCTGTCATGCCTCTGCGCCCCCCCCCCCTGGCGGGGCGCAGAGGCATGACAGGGGGGTCATGACAGTGGTCATGCCTGTCATGACAGTGGTCCCCCCACGTTGAGAACCACTGATCTAAAGTAACAGAAAGAGAATCAGCACTTTGGAAACAGGGCTGAAACAGAGGGGATTATGGGTAATGCTGCAATGATCTGTTTGGTGTTTGGAGCCAAACACTTCAGAGACATGTTTTGTATATATCTGAGAGCTATAATATATAGATGAAAAACAGTATAATAGGGGACCTTTAAGAAAGACAAAAAATAACAAGATGTTGTTCACATGCATTAATGTAATGCATAATGTTTTTGGGGTGGATAAGAAGTCAGTGTCAGTGGGGGTCCCGGGCCTTGTTGATGAGGCCATTAGCGGAGGGGAAGACACTGTTCAGGTGGTGAGAGGTGTTGGTCCTCATGGAGCGCAGCCTCCACTTCCAATCTACTCAGGGCAGGTATTCAAGGCTCAAGGTCCAAGGCTTTTATTCTCATGTGTACATATATAGCTACAGTGTAGATATGACAATGACATTCTTAGGTCACTGGCTCCTCCAACAGTGCAGCACAATACAACAGATAATAGTGCAAGTAAATAACATAGAATAGAATATAGTAGAAATAGTGCAGAATAGTCTATATACAAGTGATTGGAATATTGATATATACTCTATTGCAAACAGATGAATGTTTATGGATGTTCTTTCAAAAGTTCAGGTGTTTAACAGTCGTATGGCCTGTGGGATGAAACTGTCCCTGAGTCTGGTATTTTAGCTATAGTGGAGTGTTTTTTACAGTTTAGTATAAGTATTTTTACTTCGATAAAAGCTCCAGAATACTAGTCCCACCACTGTATGAGTATGTGTGGAGATGGGGCTCTTATTGTGAAAGAACCCCACCTGAAGTGTGTTGCTTCCGGCGGTTGGTTAGCTTGACGTTGGCAGGAGGCTGCTGCTGAATTCAGGGAACAAACATGGACAGTCAAGGGAGAAAAATCGTTGTTTGTGACAATGGAACCGGGGGTAAGTTTGAGAACAGGCGGTGGATTTAAATCTCCCCCCGTGTCGCTCTTTGTGCTCCTGCAATTTGATGAGCAAACGGAGAGAAAACTGGAAACAGGAAGTGATTATCGAGCTAACAGGCTAACGCGTTAGCATGTCTGGGTGGGTTGTGAGAGGAATGTGTCTGTCAGCTGGATCCATTCATCTACACCAGGGCTACAGATGACACATTTGGTTATATTTATCAGTAGCACACCATTAAATACCCAATATTCTATAAAAGTCTTGTTCAATCTGGTAGCTAGCGGTTAGTTTAGCTAGCTTTGGTTTGTAACTTTGGTCACGTTATGCACTGTCAGTTAACCTTAAAAAAACCCTAAAACAATCCCCTGTTCAATTTAACACTCCATTTTGACACCTTAGTAGTTTACATTTCAAAGTCATGAAGTCAATTAATTCCATTTCCGTACATGCTCAGTACATGTTAGCCACGGTGGCTAGCTGAGTGCCTTTTTAGCTTTGCTTATTTAATATTACGAAGCAAAAGCACCAGGAGCCATCTTAAAGGACTAGTTGGAGATATAATCATTAATAATCTTTACTACAGAATCCCCATGTTTCTGTTTTCTGTTTTAGTTAGCTAGGCTAGCTCAGTAGCCTCTTCAGTCGGCCCGCCCTCGTTAGAAAGTGCAGACACCCAGTTTGAATGATCAGTGTCACTAAGTACAGTCACCTACAGCTTCTTAAATGCGAAGATTTGCTCATCATTGTCGTTTTTTTAGGCTACGAGTACTTTAACTCCTAATACTTTAACTTACTTTTCCTAATCGTTACTTTACTATTTCTCGATGCAGTTCTTTTTACTTGATATTAAGTATGTATACAGTGTGCTATAAGTACTTTTACTCAAGTAAAGAATGTGAATACTTTTTCCACCACTGCTAAGCATGTCTATAAATGGCCAATTTTGTTTGTAGTAGCCAGCCTTTATAAATGCTAAACTATTCAGGAACAGTGACTTTTATTCAAGTCAAAGCAGTTCTGTTATATCCAAGTAAAAAAAGTTGTTAATACATATTTTGTATCTCTTACAGTGCTATTTAAGAATTGAGTTCATTATCATATGTACATTGTGGTTCACAGTAGGGCTGCTCAATTAATCGTATTTTAATTGCAATTACGATTATGGCTTGTAACGATGACAACCAACGTAATCGAAATACAATATTTTTATTATTATTATTACTTTTTTTATTATTATTTTGGTTTTTCAGTTGAATTATACTTACAATTCAGGGTAATCAACTGTTAAAGACATACTGTTAAAAATTAAATTGATGTTTCAAAGTAAATGGATAATCGTTTTTAATAATCGTGATATCAATTATTGACCCAAATAATCGAGATTATGATTTTTGCCATAATCGAGCAGCCCCAGTTCACAGGTACCAAGTCGGCCTCAGTGTGTATATATATCCCTTTTGAACCTACAAGATGTTGCTCTAGTGAAGGATTTTTTGCTTATTTAACATCTATTATACTTCAAATATTGTATTTGTAACACTTGTTTTTCCTTCTATTCTTCTTTCATTCCCTTCCTAGTTTGTCAAGTGCGGCTTTGCAGGCTCCAACTTCCCCGAACACATTTTCCCAGCGCTGGTTGGCCGGCCAATCATCCGCTCCACAGCTAAAGTTGGCAACATTGAAATAAAGGTAACATGGAAATCCTTGTAACTGCAATATTAGATGGTCTGGTAGATGTTTGAAAGCGCAATAATTATTTTCCATGATATACAAAGATTTTGCAGCTTTGGACCTTAACCAAACACTGCCGAGGCTCACTTCATTAACTTACTATCTTAAGTAAAGGTCACCTATTATTCTAAATGCACTTTTTGATTTATTTTATAAAAGAAATTTAAATTTTAAATGTAAAAATTGTCAGAAAATACAAAAAAACCCACTATCTTTTCCTCCCTTTTCTAACAGGGCTGAAATAGAGGGATATGAGGCTAGACTGGGTCATCTGTTTGATATTTTGAGCAAAACACTTGATAAACATGTTTTTTTATATATCCTTGACCTATATGCCTAAAAATAGTATAATAGGAGACCTTAAGTAAGACACCAGGAAAATGATTTTGATAAGTCAGCTGATGAATTGTAAACTTTGTGGCTGTGGGATGCTTTAAAAGATCATCAGCCTAAGGAAGCAGCAGGTAAAGACCTAACTGATCTATTGAACTTTGACCCCTCGCAGGACCTGATGGTGGGCGATGAGGCCAGCGAGCTGCGCTCCATGTTGGAAGTGAACTATCCCATGGATAACGGCATCGTCAGGAACTGGGACGACATGAAGCACCTGTGGGACTACACCTTCGGCCCCGAGAAACTCAACATCAACTCCCGCGACTGCAAGATCCTTCTGACCGAGCCGCCCATGAACCCCACCAAGAACAGAGAAAAGATTATCGAGGTGGGCTGTGGCACAATCCCATGTAACGTCTCACATACTGTTTTCCTTTTGGCCTGAGAGACTGGATCAGGGTGATGGGCCCGAAGGCCATCCTAATGGATTTGTATTGAAAATGTGGCAGAAACACAACCTTTTTTTAATACTTTTATAGTTAACTTAGTTCTGTTTTCTTCCTGCCAGGTGATGTTTGAAACGTACCAGTTTGAAGGTGTTTACATCGCCATCCAGGCTGTCCTCACTCTCTACGCTCAAGGTTTGTTTGTCTCCTGAGCACTCATGTTCACAGCGAAACTTAAAAAGCTATTCTCTGAGCAAAATCCAAGCAAGAACTACTTTTTCTAGCAAAAGCCTCTAGCTAAATTCTAAAACTCATGGAGCTACATAGTTCGACTACCAGTGGAGCTGTAGAGCAATGTAGATGAGCAGGTATCGGTATCACATGCACACCTTGAATACTAAGTAAGACACATCCTTGCACTCTTCTGTTTCAGGGCTGCTGACTGGAGTGGTGGTGGACTCTGGTGACGGTGTGACTCACATCTGTCCGGTGTACGAGGGCTTCTCGCTGCCTCACCTGACCCGACGCCTGGACATCGCAGGGAGGGACATAACACGCTACCTCATCAAGGTACCAGCAGCAACACGCAGTGATGGACCGTCTTTATATGATCGGATTCAGAAACCCTTTGTTCGTCCCACAGAGGGGAAATGTACGTGGTTACAGCCGAAAAAGAGCCAAAGACAGCTTAACGTTACGTAGAAGCATGCATACAAAAGTATTAAAGATACAAAAAAATACACATCCTGTAACAGTCCTTAGGATTTAGCAGCCAGGTATATATTGCACACTTATTAACGGCATATATATATATTAGGGTTGCCAGGCAGAAACTGACCATGATCAAAATCGATTATTCCGCAGCTCTGGCGAATAATAATCGATTGGCGGGGGGCGGGGTCGGTGTGTAGCGTGCTGCAGCACTATTTACTATTATTAGCATATATATGTATATATATTTGGGTTGAAACTAAGCCTGAAAAAAAAATACATAAATAAAAAAAAAATAATAAAAATATATAATATATCTATATATATATAGATATATATTATATATATATATAGATATATATATATATATATATATATATATAATATATATATATATATATATATATATATATATATATATATATCTATATATAAAAAAAAAAAATCGATTTTTAAAAATAATATTCGATTATGGAGACTGTATCGAATAATCGAATAATCGCTGGCATCCCTAATATATATTATATAATAGCACATAGTTGGTTGGTATCTAAGGGGTGTTATAGTCTGTTCAGCCTCAATGGATCATTATAAAGTGACCATTTATTCTGACCAGCCCAGCGAACACCTGTCTAATAATCATGCTATTAAATGAGTATCTTGATGCAGATTTTAACACATTTTTGTGCAGAAAATCTAAGCGAGTCAAGCCCGAAGTGTGCATAAAAAATGTCTTGAATCTTTTTTTCTATTCATGAAAAATAGGAGGTCAGACTGTTGCATTTTATATATTTGTTGAAAAAGTGTGTTTTGTTACTTAAATGTAAATTGATGGAATGTAGAAATACTGTATAACTTAATGATCAGCAACACATTTTAGGCGCAGGGTGTTTGATTTAATTATGAATGAATTAAATGAATTGGATCTATTGGCGTGAAATGATCGGACACATATGAAACCGTATCAATTACCAAATCAAAATGTTTCCTGTTGTCCAATCAGCATTCAGTATTTCTTGTCCTTAAGCTCAAAATAATGAATATCTTTTCACCACCTGTCATGTCACATATTTAGGTCTTTTCCTTCTTGTTGTGCTTTTTACATTCAGTTAACTTTTTGTTGAAGCGCTGGTTGTTCTACGCACTGGCTTATTCTTTGTAAAATGAATGTATTTCGATGCTTTGATAACCATGAAATCCGTCTTCCAGCTGCTGCTGCTGCGAGGGTACGCCTTCAACCACTCTGCGGACTTTGAGACGGTGAGGATGATGAAGGAGAAGCTGTGCTACGTGGGTTATAACATCGAGCAGGAGCAGAAGCTGGCGCTGGAGACCACCGTGCTGGTGGAGTCGTACACGGTCAGTTAACAACATGCTAAGAAACTCCATCTCTACCTGATTGTTGTGCTTTTTTTAGGTCTTAATGTGTCTTTGATTGTGTGTATATATAGCCTAGGTGTATATATATATATTACATATTTACACATTTAACTGGAAGATTGACAATAAAGTCGACTTGGATATCGCTGCACTTTAAAAATACCTGAACAATAATTAGGCCACTCTATGATGCCTGGTTTTCATATTCACATCAGTGTTATTTAATTATAATGTTTAGTATAGCGTTCTTAAAGGTTGCAATTTGTATTGAATTCAAGCAATTGTTTGTGTACTGATCTTGTGTTTTATACATCTTTATTTTTTTGTACATTATTTAGGTAGAGGCTTTAAATAAGTCCAATGGATGTTTTGCCTTCTCCGTTTTGTTTGTGTATTTTTTAATTATGCAAAACCATAAAAAAAGAAGCTATGTTTGATTTATTTCGAATGTGTAAAATAATAATACAAAAAATAAATAATAATAATGAAATAAAACATCAGAATTATTATACTATATTATAATATTAAGCAGCGTCAAATTGATAAACAATAGTATTACTAATTTACAAATTATATATAAACAAATAATCTACTTAATTACACATCCGAAAAGGGGTGGTAAGAAGTTTATACTTATTTAATCCCACCCCTTCTCCCCAAAACTCAATTATTAACATATATATTTCTTTTCTTTTTGTTCCTTCACTGATGATGAGTTTTCAGACGTTGTCACATTTCTGACGGCTGGGGTTTTGTTGTGTCCTCAGCTCCCGGACGGCAGGTTGATCAAAGTGGGAGGGGAGAGGTTCGAAGCCCCCGAGGCTCTGTTTCAGCCTCACCTCATCAACGTGGAGGGGGTGGGGGTGGCCGAGCTGCTCTTCAACACCATCCAGGCCGCAGACATCGACACCAGGTGAGCTGCCAGCGACTGCTCGTCTTTATAGTTGATGGACAAGTAAAAATCCCTCTTTGAGTCACACATGTTCTGTCTGATTTAATGCTTTAAAAGTCACCTATCGTGCTATTTGTAGGCAATAGCACAGGTCTCAGATATATACAAATATATACAAATCAAGTGTTTTGTTCAAAATACCAAACAGATCACCCATTCTAGCCATGCCTCATATCCCTCTATTTCACTTCCTGTTTCAAAAGTGCTGATTCTGGATATAAAGCTTTAAAAAAATAAAAATTGATTTAAAATAAAAAAGGAGGGGCGGAGCTTATGCGGGACCCGGCAGCTACCGTCTAAACTAAATGCTGCCGTGATGAAACGCCATATCATAGATTATCAAGGATTATTTCTGAAACGGTCTGGAGCTCAAAGGCTTTCTCTCTTGCCGGTTACACCACAAGGTGAGTTCCTTTCTACTTCCTGCTTCTTCACACACATGCTCTCCAGCACAGGTTAGCTCTGAGTGTTAGCGATGCTAATGTAAACACCGACCATATTGCGTCCAAAACAGTCGGGCATTGTTTCTGATAGCAACGTTTCTGATAGCAACGTTTCTGATAGCAACGTTTCTGATTGGGCTGTGGGTCCATATTTCAGATATTACGTCGTATCGGACGCAAATCTGGATCAGCTCCGTTGTCGCCCCGTTTTTAGAGATTTGGGTACGGAGGAAAAGAGAGAGGGTTTTATTTATTTATGTATAAAAGACATCAAAAAGTGCATTTTGCATGATAGGTCCCCTTTAAATGCTTTTTGTAAAGAACTTTGACTTGCCTTTTGTTGACATGTGTTGTATTATAAACTGGCCTTGCATTGATATCTCTTCACTGGATAGTAAAACCAACAATAATGTTGACAAGTTGTATTCAAAACGAAGACAACTCAAAAAGTTAGAAGTCTGTAAAATATTGAACCTTTGAGATTTAGTTAAAACATTTCCAGAAAAACCCTCTGAAACAGAATTAAAGTCAGCATAAGACACTGAGACAAATGATGACATGTTTACACATACTTTGTCAAGATGAACACTTCTCACAGCTAGGATTAAGTGACGTAATAAAACCAGTATTTTCTTTGTTCTAACCTCGTTGTTTTTCTCTAATAAGGTCTGAGTTCTACAAGCACATCGTCCTGTCCGGAGGCTCCACCATGTACCCCGGCCTGCCGTCCCGCCTGGAGCGCGAGATGAAGCAGCTGTACCTGGAGAGAGTGCTGAAGGGAGACGTGGACAAGCTATCTGTGAGTACACGCGTCTGAAAACATCACTTTGAACTTCTTTGAGTTTCAAAAGAACATTATGGAAGATGTCCCCGTGTAACCGGTCCTGCTCTGCTAAAGACGTCACTCCTTTGTAAAATGCTTTTATTTATTTGTATTTACTTTACTATTATTCATTAATTTTGTATAATGCATTTATTTTAACTATTTTTTATTTTATTCTTTACTTTATTTTATTTCATATTCTGTTTTACCATATTACTACTTGTCATTTGAATGGAAAAGTCCTGTCAGGATAAGTCTTGATTTAAAACATGAGGCATCGAGCGAAGACACCACTTGTCCCTTTTCCAAAAATATGACTTTTACTCAAATATGTCCAAAACCGATCTCCGTTAGTTAGGTGTGTTGCCTCTGAATCAATGGACTCTTAGTTATGTGGAAGGGTATTTTTATATGTCGAATTGTGGTGATGTTTTCTTAAGATGAAGAGCCTCGTGGAGATGTCTGGTGAATATTTTCCAGTCACTGCAGCATCAGACTTTTATAATAGAGGCCTAGACTTCATTACTAATAATAACTGGCTACTGGAAATATATCTTAGTTGGAGTACATTAATTTGCAGACTTCAGTTCAAATGATATAATGGGACAAAATGAAGCTTGATGTCAGAGCCACAATCAGGGGTTTTTGCCAAGAAGGTTTACACCAGAGGTTGCGCTAGACTTTTTCGCTGCCCGTCATTTTGACGGACAGGATCGTAACACTTCTGTCAAAATCCAGAATTACCCGTCAGCCTTTACACAACTCTGACGAGGGGGGTGGTGTGTGGGTGTGTGTGTGTGTGTGTGTGTGTGTGTGTAACGGTATAATTTCCTTTTTGGAGGGCATGCATAACACCGGAGCCTCGCTGCGGGGAAACTTTGGCGCTGTTCCGAGTTTGTTCTAATCCGTCAAAATGACGGACTGCTTTCAGATTTGTCCGTCATTGTTAAAAAAAATCCGTCATAGGCGGAAAATATTCGGTTAACGCGACCTCTGGTTTACACATACAAGGAATTTGCTTTGGTGAATAATGGTGCATATACAAACACAATTAGAGGAGTTAAGGTGTAAAATAAACGTATTAAATGTAAAAAATAAGAGTTTACAAGCAATATAAATATATACACGAAGTAAGTATAATACGAATTTGACACAGGACTCTGAAATATCTAAAATGTGCAGTATAATTAGATTTAAAAGTGGGAAGAGTTGTGCGAGTTGCATTGTGTAGAAATGTGCATAAGTTACTGGGAAAAAAGTGTGTTTCCAACTTAGATTTTCCACTTCTTCTTATCAGGTTGATCAGTTACAGAAAAGCACCAGAGCGTTCTTGTGCAGTGCTTGTTTTCACCACTAGGGGGCACTAATGCCTTCAACATTCAGAAACCTCTCTGTCTAATGACGATGAGTTGAAAATAAATCTGATTGTTCCTCGAAAGTAGCCACGCTCTGTTGCTCAGGGAAACCCTCCAGCCTGTATTAAAAGATCTTCAGAGTATTTAAAGCACCTCACAAGAAGCGGGGGGTTGTGGGGGGACCCCCAGAGACACCCCCAGAGACACGGACGGACACATGGAAGGACACACACACAGACGGACGGACACACACACAGACGGACGGACACACACACAGACGGACGGACACACGGACGGACGGACACACGGACAGACACACAGACAGATGGACACACAGATGGACACACAGATGGACACACGGACAGACACACGGACAGACACACGGACAGACACACGGACGGACACACAGAGACGGACGGACACACAGAGACGGACGGACACACAGAGACGGACGGACACACAGAGACGGACGGACACAGACAGGGTGTTCGCTGTTGGGTGCCAGCACTCCGTCAGCGCTCTGTTGACACTCTACTTTCCGCTTTGTCTCCGCAGAAATTCAAGATCCGGATAGAGGACCCCCCCCGGCGTAAACACATGGTGTTCCTGGGCGGCGCCGTGCTGGCCGACATCATGAAGGACAAGGACAACTTCTGGATGACCAGGGAGGAGTATCAGGAGAAAGGGACGCGCGTGCTGGAGAAGCTCGGAGTCACCGTCAGATAAAACACAAACAGAAACACTCCCCCTCCCCCCTCCATCTACACCTCTCGGCTGATATCCACGCATCGCTCACCTCGATGTGCCGGGGGGTCGTCGAGTCACGCTCATTTTTATAAAGCAAGGAGGGAGGCAGAAGATGAAGGATACGGGGTAAGAAGTCTCATGGTGAAGGAGGTGTTAACGGAGCTCTTGAATTTATGCCCTCCGAAAAAAAGAAATGCTGACAAATGTGTTTAAAAATGCACAAGATGGCGCCATTTAGTACCAGAGTTTAGGTAACCTTTGCTTCCTTGGCAAGACTTTCATCATGGCCGAACAATTTCAATATTGACTGGTTTTGAAATTGAGACATGATTCCCGATATTAAAGGGATCATCTTTCTGTAAAATACTGGATTTGACTTCTCAGTACAAGAGTGTATTCAGAACATTTCATAATGTTGCACTTCGGTTTCTATTCAATTTAATACATGTACATGCAGCCGATGCTCATACCTCTCATTTCAACATGAAACTGAAGCTAGACCGTTGTTAGCTTAGCTTAGCATAAAGACTGGAAGCAGTTAGCCTCACAAAACCTGCCAACCAGCACAGGGCACACGCTTTAGTTGTCAAGGATGGGTTTTTGCAAACATTTTAACAAGAAGAGAGGAATTAAAAATACTGATATGAGGCACCTCCAGTATTTAGTTAACCTCGTTCAACAGAGATATAAGGACATGCTAATCAATGAGCTTTAGAGGTGCTTGTCGATGGGTTTTGTGTCCTATGCTAAGCTAACTAGCGGCTGTCCAAGCTTTATTCTGAACTGACATGGAAGTCTTGCCAAGTAAGCAAATAAGCGCTTTTTCAAATATGTCGACAAAAAAAGAACGTTTATTACGGCACTAAGATGCAGGCTGTTTACTTTGATGAAGTGGGGGATATTCTCATTTTTCTTTTTATAGCAGCTTATGTGCGAGTATTTTTGTTTCTAGTGCCTTTCACAGGAGGCCAGAAAAAGCTCCTGGCTGTTTTCAAGTTGAAGGCGACGATGATTATTGTTATTATGATGAGTGATGCGTTTCCTTTCCAAAACGAGACCCTAATCTGTCAAAACAGATGTCGGCTTAAAAAATGATGCTCAGTGTGTGGAGCGTTACAGAGATTAGATATAAGAACAAATAGACCATTACATGCGGAGTGTTTTTACACACTGATTATTAAATACCCCCCCCCCCCCCCTCTCATTTCCTGTTTGGGAGCGAGTCACTGTCAGGTGCCGTTTCACTCGGCACCTCGCTTGTCTCGATTGCTTGCTTCTTGAGCGCGGGACTCCATGTGTTTCTCAAGGTTTAAAGATGAAGAGTTGAGAGGAATAGTTTGGATGTTTCTCGGTCCTCCAGCTTTTTGCCTTCTTCCTGAATCACGGTGTTGAAAAGGATGGCGATTAAAAGAGTGTAGGATTTGGAAACAGTCCAGTCGAAGCTCTTAATGTCTCTGTTTACCGACAAATCAACCTTTCCAGATCAGAGGACTTATGTGAGACGGGTTTTGATTCGTTGTCGACGGTTAATCTACATAATTTCTCTCGTGCCAATAACGCACCATGCTTTCAAACCACGAGGCTCTATTCCCGTTTTAACATGCATTCTTTTCTCTTTATCATTGCTGTGCTTTTTGTCTCTGAGGACACCAGGGTTTCTCAGTCATACGTCTGACTGTTGACCGGTTTCATTCCCCATGTTCACTGTGGTCACATTGAAGCTTTCTGCCCTCAACAGCTGAACTCAGCTCAGCCATCCCGATCAGACTATCATTTGAAACTGTCGTGGACAAACTGATTGGCTGGTTCTGGGTCAGATGTTGAGGGGGAATAAATTAAATATATTGTGTATTAAGAAGGAAATGTCCAACAGGAAGTAATTCCCTGTCTTGGTCTTGAAGGAGGAAAGGAGGTGTGGCCTATTTAATCGTACAGAGCTAATTGAGGATGTAAACATAATGGAAATAAACACAAATCTCATTGGTTGAAGCAAAATAAAAAGTGACAGGATGGCTAATACTCTTAACTTAAGTGTCCTTCCATGTTATATGACCTCTTAACCATCTTACAGTATGCATTTCATGACATTTACATAATCATTTCACTAGTTATCAAAGTAGTTGCTGTAGAGAAACATATGGTTTGTTCTGGATCCCAAAGCTTCATGTTTTTTAGGACGATAATCATCAAATAGCTCTAAAAAGATAATTGTAATAACCTTTATTTGTATGGGTTTTCAAAACAAAATGACGATCACATGGTTTACTTTGGATTCTACCATTTTATGATAGGCTGGAGAGGACAAACATTTCTTGTTCCCCAAATATCTTTTACCATAATGAACAATTTATTGAGATAAAAGATTATATTACAGCTTTCTGAAAAATCACCTCGTTCCATTGTGGTACTACATTACCCAGAAGCCTCAGCGCAGTTGCAATTGGACCCGATAATGTTCAACCAATGAGATCGTTGTAGTGTTTGTTCGTCTCAATCACTGAACCTGCACTATTTAGAAAACTGAAGAGTAAAATCAGTTCATTTTTGATTTTGCGTTCCTCTGATTAAATCTTAGTTTTCTTTTCGATCGTGTCCACACCTGCCCCTCCTTCTCGGCTGAACTGAAGATTAATTTGTGGGTTTGGGGTTACAGGCGAAAGTGATTTTTGTGGGTTACTGATATATTATTTTGTGATGTTAATAAGAATCTGGTGTCAGGCAAAAGGGAAAACCACGTAAAAGCTGGTATTTGTGGTTTTCCTTCTCGGTTCTTATGTGTATATTGGAGGCACTTGCATATATAAATATCAATGTATAATTTTCCTCTTCACGGTCATCGAGTGCCAACTACAGTTATTCTTGTCGGATATTATTTTTGGTCGTCCTTTTTATGTTTTGTTTATAACATAACTGCCAACCGCTGATTTAAATAAAGCAAAGTGATTTATAGACGCCTGGTGTTGCTGTGTTTTTAATCCTGTTGTAGCAATGACACCTTCCTCAGCAGGATCAAGAAGAAGACATTTTAGTCCTTTTTAAAAAAATAGCTTTAGAGAAAGATTCTGGTGATATTCTATAGTTTTCTTATTGGAGACTAACACACATCTACTTCCTTTGGGCCACAGAGCTCCATTATTGTAAAAAACATATACGCCAACGATTGCCAAATAACATATTTAGACTTTTCCTTTTTATTTTTATACACATTGTAAGGCAATACATGATTGTCACTAAAAGCCTTGTCTCTACATTACAATAAAATATAAAAAATAATTGATTAATTAATTTGAATACAAATTCAAGTTAGTATTAAAGGCATAAAAAGACAGAAATGTATAATTCTTTCTTTAATAGAAATGTTTCTTCTGTCCGTAAAGTGTCCTAACCAGGCTTTTCTGGATAAGCGCATTTTTAAAACATAGTCATTGTCCATGCCGGTTTCAGTTGGATTGTTTGTCTCAGTTGCTCCGATCAAATCGGTCTCCTCCATTTTGTAGATTATTTACGACTTTTGAATCCACATAAACATATCCGGCTTACTTTGAACATGTGTTTTAAACAGTTTAATCCCTTGGTGAATTGTTTCCACTTCCGCGCCTCCTTTCATTTCTTCATCCATCCATCTTCTCCCGCTTATCCGTGGTCGGGTCGCGGGGGTAGCAGTTCCAGCAGAGAGCCCCAAACTTTCTTTTCCCCTCATCAACCAGCTCTGCCTGGGGGGTCCCAAGGCGCTCCCAGGCCAGCGAAGAGATATAATCCCTCCACCTGGTCCTAGGTCTACCCCTTGGTCTCTTCCCAGCTGGACGTGCCTGGAACACCTCCCTAGGGAGGCGCCCAGGTGGCATCCTAACTAGGTGCCCGAACCACCTCAACTGGCTCCTTTCGACGCGAAGGAGGAGCGGCTCAACTCCGAGTCCCTCCCTGATGACCGAACTTCTCACCTTATCCCTAAGGGAGACACCAGCCACCCTGCGGAGAAAACCCATCTCGCCGCTTGTATCCGTAATTTCTTCATTCAGCGGGAATCCAGATGAATTAATCCTGAGTCCAATAACCATCAAAGTCGCTCCAATAGTGCTCCTTGATTACGCTTTCATCCTCCTTTAACAACACACTTCACATTCATCCAGTTTGTGACGGTAGATGTAGCATTTTGAGACTTTTAAACTGTAATTACCGCTGTTGCGCGCCCCCCCCCCGTGTGTGTGTGTGTGTGTGTGTGTGTGTGGGTGGGTGTGGGAGGGGAACAACTTCCAACAGGAGTCATTTGGGGGGGGCTAAGGGGAAATAAGGTTGGGAACGCCTGCATTAGACCACCTAACAAATAAAATATTATTTCTTTTTATGAGATCCATTTTTGGCGGACGATATTTAATTGTGGAGAGCCGCCACAACTAAATCAATGTATGGGAAACACTGCTTCCTTTGAGGGACAGTTGTGATGGTGTCACTTTAAAGGGATTTACTGACATCATCTTTGGGATTAAGGTGGAGTTTATACACTGTAACGCAACTCATACATTTATTTTTCCACGACTGTCGATCTGTAACACACACACACACACACACACACACACACACACACACACACACACACACACACACACACACACACACACACACACACACACACACACACACACACACACACACACACACACACACACACACACACACAGAAAAAAGGAAGCAGCAATCAAGCTTGGTTGTAGAGTTGAAGATGCACTCATAAAACAGCCTAATCACCGTGTGTGTGTGTGTGTGTGGGGTCTGGGCCTGATTTACCGAGGCCCCAGTGAGTCTGCCTGCCTCGCTTTGTTTACGCTGATGAAATCTGAAACAAATGTGACTGTGCAGACCACCAGCCCTCCTGTCCTGTGTGTGTGTGTGTGTGTGTGTGTGTGTATCATGCCGTCTGACATTTAAAACATCTTCGAGAAGCTAATCTCTTTGAAGTTGATCGAAGAGCACATTCTGCTTATTCTAATTGATAACCAAAAGTCTTAAATCTCGCATTTAAAATCATCTGTCATGGTTTTGATAAAAATGCTTATTACCTTTTTTTCTTCCGAGTAAGCTTTCAATTATATCATGATCTTCATCTGATCATTTGGACCACTGGAGATCCCGGCATTACAATACACGCTACTATGGTTCGTAGTTGAGTAGCCCAGTCTGCTCTGATTGGTCAGCTGGCCCGTATATAATTAAGTGTTTACGTATGATATGGAAAATGTACTTATATCAGTATTTAGTGTCTCTACATGTCTCCATGCTTTGATGTTCAAAAAGCTCTTTACTGTTCTCATGCTGCAGCACCTCTTTTCACCCTCTGTCTGAAACCAGAGCACAGTCTGCTCTGATAGGCTAAGGGGCGGGACATCTCTAACCAATCACGTACAATGTGTTGGAGCGCTAGCCAATAGAAGTGTGAGTGTTAAATAATGATGTCACTATGTTTAGGAAGTAAACAAAGGAGTCCAATGGAGACGTTTCTGGCGCCTGGAAGATTAGCTGTGGTTTTAATTGAGACTCGTTTCACCCTGTGTGTGTGTGTGGTGTGTGTGTGTGTGTGTGTGTGTGTGTGTGTGTGTGTGTGTGTGTGTGTGTGTGTGTGTGTGTGTGTGTGTGTGTGTGTGTGTGTGTGTGTGTGTGTGTGTGTGTGTGTGTGTGTGTGTGTGTGTGTGTGTGTGTGTTTCTTAATTATATTTCTCTATTTCTGAAAAGTATAGTAACATTCTTATTCTGATAATCCCCATATTTAGAAATGTAACAATCTGATTACGTCCCGTAGTTTGACAAACCCACAGAGCTGTTGTCACCACACACACACACACACACACACACACACACACACACACACACACACACACACACACACACACACACACACACACACACACACACACACACACACACACACACACACACACACACACACACACACACACACACACACACACACACAGAGAAAGAGAGGCCACTGCATTAGTTTCCAGATGATGTTTTTATACACGTCTCATCGTCTCTTTTTCTGTTAGAAGAGATTTACATCGGTCATATTAGAAACAATAAAAAAATAGAACTGAAAATGTACATCATACACTTGATACATATACATATTATATATATATATATATATATATATATATTCTGTTTTTTACATAGGTAAAAATGTGAATTATATAAAAAAAGACAAACCAATGAATACAACCTTTGCTCTTTTGCGTTATTATTTATCAGGACGTAAATCAAGAGGAGGCTTCAGGCACTTTCCTTTAATACACACACTGACGGTTCCTTTTCCTCGCCGCAGAAAGAAAATAAATGTGGTATTATGAAGCTCGACAGACAGGCAGGCAGACGGACAGACGGACGGACAGACGGACGGACAGGCAGACAGACGGACGGACAGCTTTAAAACAGAGGCCTTCACTCCTGATTGCTCCTCGCTTTAGACTTTTCTTTTCAAATGAAAGGTGCATTAAACTAGCGTACTGCTGTATAGGGGCGGACTGGCCATTGGGAATACCGGGAGTTTTACCGAAGTGGGCCGGTCGGACAATTCACTAGCACCCCCCGCACCCCCCGCTGACAATTGACTAGCGGTACCGAGGTGGGCAGGTCGATCGGTCGAGTTTTAGTCCCAGTCCGCCCCTGCTGCTGTGTATATAGATGTTTCCTTCCAAGTCTTCAAGTTTTATGATTTACTACCAACCTCCCTCCATTACTGATTATTTAATTAACGTCATACCAGTCAGGTCGCCACTGGTTTGAACCTTGCATTACTATGAACAGGTATATTAAATAAATGAAAGACTTGTAACTTGCAGGAGAAAGAAAACTGATAGTTTGTCTCCACGTTCAGAAAGATAACAAGTTGTCTTTCGTGTGATTGAAATCTTAGTGTTGAGTAAAGACACACGTTAGACACTCAAATAAAGACTAAAGCACCTGCTCCCTCCTTCATGACGTCCCATGGGCACTTTCTCAATGTTGTTCTTCTTCTGTTAAGCTTGTGTCTCCTCTGAGTCCGTCCACACAGAACTGCTGCAGCGTATTCATTAGTTTTAGCTTAAGAAGAATCTCAACCCTGTTGCCTCTCGCTGACACGAGAAAATGTTTCTGTGAAATCAGCAAACAGTCTTTAAATTTGAGGTTTAAGATTGAATCAATTTCTATAGCATGAGAGATACACAATAAACTAATGGTGGAATGAAACACAGAGCTTTAAAAAA
The DNA here is from genome assembly GCA_023974075.1 of Chaenocephalus aceratus. Classification (NCBI taxonomy): domain Eukaryota; kingdom Metazoa; phylum Chordata; class Actinopteri; order Perciformes; family Channichthyidae; genus Chaenocephalus; species Chaenocephalus aceratus. The sequence goes on along the minus strand of CM043785.1, from coordinate 42,673,162 downwards.
AACGATATAAAGATTTCTATGCTCACAAGAAATTAAGTAGCACCACATAATGAGCTCTCAGTCCTGAAACTGTCAAAACCTCTTCTTGAAAATTAAATTATTGCTGAAATATTGTGTAATGGTTCCTTCCTTTGCCTATTTTAAAACATTTGGAAATACAGTATGTTGTTGGAGCAGCAGTAATTTATGTTTACTACATTGAAACACTTTGTCTTTTCATTGACTTATAATTAAAACATACATTTTCTTTGTAAAAACAGAAATGTTTAAGAAGCGAAATGTGGGGGAAATGTCTTCAAGTTTAATTGTAACAGTAAGACTGACTATTACTATGTTCTGGCATTTGGGTGGTTATTTATACAATCAATGAAAAAAAATCATTTTTGACACACACACACACACACACACACACACACACACACACAGCTTAAAACCTTAAGTCGTGTTCTGTTACAGCTTTAACATTAAAGACAGACCAGTATGACCAGTACAGCAGGAAATAATTTGGTAAGGTTTAACTGGGCAACTTGTGTTTTGTTTGTAACTGCAAACAGAACAGAAATGTACTTTTTCAGACTTCGAGGTCTCCTATTATACTGTTTTTCATCAATATATTACAGGTCTCAGATATATACAGAGCCTGTCTCTGATTGGCTGAAACACCAAGCAGATCATTGCAGCATTACCCATAATCCCCTCTGTTTCAGCCCTGTTTCAAAAGTGCTGATTCTCTGTCTGTTACTTTAGATGAAAATAAGGAGTCAGAGTCTCTTTCCACAGAGGGGACACATGTTGATGTAGAAGAGACATTAAGAAGAGGGGACACATGTTGATGTAGAAGAGACATGAAGAAGAGGGGACACATGTTGATGTAGAAGAGACATGAAGAAGAAGAGGGGACACATGTTGATGTAGAAGAGACATGAAGAAGAGGGGACACATGTTGATGTAGAAGAGACATGAAGAAGAGGGGACACATGTTGATGTAGAAGAGACATGAAGAAGAGGGGACACATGTTGATGTAGAAGAGACATGAAGAAGAGGGGACACATGTTGATGTAGAAGAGACATGAAGAAGAGGGGACACATGTTGATGTAGAAGAGACATGAAGAAGAGGGGACACATGTTGATGTAGAGGAGACATGAAGAAGAGGGGACACATGTTGATGTAGAAGAGACATGAAGAAGAGGGGACACATGTTGATGTAGAAGAGACATGAAGAAGAGGGGACACATGTTGATGTAGAAGAGACATGAAGAAGAAGAGGGGACACATGTTGATGTAGAAGAGACATGAAGAAGAGGGGACACATGTTGATGTAGAAGAGACATGAAGAAGAGGGGACACATGTTGATGTAGAAGAGACATGAGAAGAGGATTTTGCATAATAGGTGACCTTTAAATACGACGTTATCTTTTGGCGAATTGTCATATACTGTATTTCTGAATTATTCGAATCGTCATCTTACTGGTCGGCCAAACTGGTTTATCTGTTAACTTTAGAGGGAGATGAGCAGAGCAGGTTTCAGGAAAATAAAACATCCATCTTTACCGGAGAAGCTGCTGTAACTAAAATTCAAGTAAGCTCACAACAAATTGAAAAGAAATAACATGTTGGAGAGAGAAACATTAGCTTTCCCGCCGAGAATTCGATGAGAGGATTGAAACTAATGTCATGTTGGTGCAGGCTGGAGTCAGGATTCAGTTAGCCTAGCTTAGCATAAAGACTGGAAGCAGCCTGGCTCTTGCTTCTACATTTCTGTTTGTGTACAGATTTAACTAGATATAACATGTTCACCTGTAGCTTTCGTGGAAGATGTTATTTTTGACTTTTGAAAGAGGCAAGCTATAGCTTTTTTCCCTCTGAATTAAGAATTCATGCTAAGCTAGGCTAACATCCAGCTCCATGTTTAACAGAGATACATGAAACTCCACCTTCTTATCCAACTTGAATTAAGACCTGTTTCTGTGTGTGTACAGATTAACCTACATATAACATGTTTCTTGTAGCTTAAGTGGTAGATGATAGATTTTTTACTTTTGACAGAGGCAGGCTAGCTGTTATGCTTCAAGACCGTATGCTAAGCTATGCTAATGTCCAGCTTCATATTTAACACACATACATGAAACTAATTGTCATGTTCTTGTCTATAAATAAACTTTATAAACACCTGTTAAACTAATCCTAGATCTGTCCATGTTTTATTGTAAATGATTTGTAAATAGTTTGAAGGTTTTGCTGCAGTCCTTTCAACAAACACAATAACATTCATACTGACCTCACACCACGCTGAAGAAATGACATATTCAAGCCTTGAAAACACATGAGTGTAAAAATATAAAGTACCTGTCATAAATATATATCTATATAAAGATATATATTTATGTTTATATTTATAACTTTATATAGAAATTAATATTCTCTGTTCAGTCTTTCTTTCCTTTTTCGTCTGTTGAGATAAAAGTTTTTCTTCTCCTGGAAATCGGAGACGAGACAAACGACGGCCTCCATTTCCCATGAGTCTTTGCTGCTGTCCCTGTGCACTGAAAAAACCTTTAAAGTTGACTTTAATTAAATGTATTATAACGACAGATTTCAGATAACTGTATTAGGTTAGTTGAAGGCATATATATTAAGTTGAACCTAATATATTTGATTTAAACTTAATATTATTGCTTTCAACTAACCAAATACAGTTATGTTAAATTTGTTGACATAATACATTTAATTAAAGTCAAGGTGTCAGTTTTTCAGTGTTACTTTGAGCCGACGACGCCTTCTCATTACTCGATCTGTACTGACAACAAGATTTTTCTGCACATGTGCGAATATGCCGCGACTTCCCATGGTGCTAACTGGACAGGGATTTTAGATAAAATCACGTTATCGTTGGTTTGATTGGTTACAAAATAGAAGACTTAAATGTGTCATGTGTCCTTATTTAAATAATCTCTTGTTTTGGTAAAGAATGTCTAGAATAATCTAGTCATTCATTAACAAAGAAAAGTGTTGGAAGAAGTACTCTGAGCCTTAAAGTATAAATACAATAGTATGCTCCTAACATACTCTTCTGCATGTTAACGTCCTGCTTTCAAATGTGTACTTAAAAGTGCAAAGTATTTGCATCAATTGTAATTGAAGTACAAAAAGTAAAAGTAATCGTTTTGAGCTAAATGTAAAAGTACTATTTATGCAGAATGGATATTTTCACAGTATTATATTACGGTAATTATATGATCCTGTTTTTATACATGTAAGAACATTTTAGTATGACAACATGGACCACATTTATACTACAAATACTGTGTAGATTACTAGTACAGTATTTTATGTTTTGGAAGTTGTTATTGACGCTAACATTTTTTAAAAAGCTCTGTAATTTTTCCACAACGCCGGAAATCTAAGCAAATGTTTAGAACAAATCTGGCTTACGGTACAGATCGGGCAGTAGTGTGTTTGCCAGCAGTGTGAACCAGGAAATGTTAAGTACCCCAGAGTTTTATGTTATAAACGTTTAGTACTGGTTCCCAGCTCAAAGAAAAGGCCAGATCCGAACTTGCGTACGTTGGGCAATTTGTACAATTGTCATAAGTTGCAATAACTGACATTTTTTGGATCGAAAAGTCAGTTTTCAGTCCCCTTTAATCTTCAAATCAACCCAAAATGCATCAAAATCAGCCCACAGGGAGTAGCCTACAAATGCTGCCTCTTTCTGGTTAAAATGGCCATTTATGATCCTGACAAATAGATTAATTCAACATCCTCAATAACCCAGAAAACCACTCAAAATGTTTCCAAATCTGCGAAGCCATGTTCAACCTATTGTCTGAATAGCCTTATTAATTTTAACTTATGCTAATTGTGCAACATATGCAAGTTATCCGGCAGTTTCTATGTGCTGGGGACCCGTACATTTATATCATAGAACTTTGGGGAACTCAACATCTCCAGGTTCACAATAGATCTCTATGCGGCTTTCACACCAGCGCTTTTCCCTTTCTAGCTCCGAGCGGGAGCTTTTCTGGTTCAGCTCCGGTTTCCCTTTTCTGCTCCCGCTCTGCTCACACCGCCCAGAGCTGCCGCTGCTGCGTCATGACGACGTCACCGTTTACGTGCCTGCTTCATAAAATCCAACCCGCGAGGAAATCCCTCACATCGACAACAACAGCAATGGCCGATTGTATTGAAGCGTTGTTCGATTTGGTTATCCTCTTACGAAACGAAATGGAAGGCCACTGCTGCTTATTCAGTTTGAGGTTTTCCATCGTTGTGTACAAACTGGATAAAACGCAGGCATTTTGTTGTTCAGGCGGTTGATCCCGCCCATGCCCCCGCCTCAACGTAAGAGAGACGTAAGCGACGCCGCCTCTTAGCTCCGAAGCTCTTGCCTCTAGGCCGACAATTTTTTGGAGCTGGAAGTGAACCGGATTCCGGAGCTAAGAGGCTCTGCGGTGTGAACAGGAAAAAACCGGTACTTTTCAGGCTCCAGCTCCGAGCTGAAAACGCGTTGGTGTGAAAGGGGCATGAACTGGCAATTAAACTAAAGTGACACGCCCTCACCCCACAGCGTTGTGTTGCCCAACATATGCAAGTTAGCATCCGGCAGTTTCTTTGTGCTGCGGACCCATACTACACATTTCCATCATAAAACGTTGGGGTACTCAACATTTCCAGGTCCACAACAGTACTCCAAGAACTGGCAAATGGACCAAAGTTAACTAAAAGACGCCTCAACCCACAGCTTTGTGTTTCCCGCCGCAGCACCGGCACGCCACCCCGCAGCGGTAGCACGCTCTGAGCGGGGCGTAGCAGCACATGCAGGGCGCCAGCAGCGACAAACCCACCAGCGCCGTCCATCGCAAACAGAATCTCTCATCGTTTGTGTCGCACGAACACGGGTCTGAGAAATCCCCCTCCGTGTCCGACATGCAGTGGTAGAGCAGGCTGTCGGCGCACCACATGAAGCTGACCCTCCGGATGCACGTCTGGATGGGGTCCGGTGCTTCCTGGCAGCGACCTCGTCCATTATCCTCGTGGTTAAACATGTCCTGACAGTAAACGCACCGCGAACGCTCTCCGTCCTCCTTCCTCCGCTTGCCTTTGGGCTGCAAGGAAAGGCAAGTTTATTTATATAGCACCACAAGGCTATTCAAAGTGCTTTACACAAATTAAAGACATTAAAGGTCAGCTATTATGCAAAATCCACTTCTTCATGTCTTTTAAACATCACCATGTGTCCCCTCCTCTGTGTAAAGAGACTCTGAAAAGAAGATTCTCTCTCTTTTTGATCCATTTCTATAAAACCTGTCTGAAAATGAGCTGATCAGATTTTGCCACTTTATGATGTCATAACGATTGTGTGGCTTGAGTAACCATTAGCCATGTTTGTATATATCTGAGAGCTATTATATATTGATGAATAATCAATATATAATAGGTGACCTTTTAAGAGAATTACGAAACACATTTTAAAATGGCATTTAAAAACACTAATTTAAAAGCAAAGATAATAAGACATGAATTAAAGTGACAGTGCGGTGTGAGATACATCTGAAATGTTTTCGGTCTGACTCAATCACTGCTCACTTTTTAGCAGAAATAGTTTTCTATGACCTCACGTTCTTTCTTCTTTCTTTTTTAACGTATCCTTTCTAATCTGCAACCCAAATTTCCAAAAAATTCTGGCCGTATTTGTAGCATATACAATTAATTGCTCCCAGACATTCATGTGGCTCAGTAGTTTTGGACCCCATCTGTACCCGTACAGAGCGGTGCAGTGACGAGTCCTAAAGCCCGGAAGTGAGTTAGCATTTTACCACTTCCTGTTCCCTCGTCTCCGAGGCAACGGGAATTCTCCATAGGAGTTTGGAAAATATCTGGAAATAAGGTCTGTGGTTGACACAAATTTAAGAGACGGGTAACGTTTGTTTCTACGACATTAAATCCATCAGCAGTAACGATGGTTTTCAAGTGGCTGAATAGGACTACAGAAGTTGTCGAGGTCGTTGTACGTCATTACGCCGAACACGTAAACACTCCTCGAAGTTTGTTTGCCCTGTTCTGCTTGAAAGCAAGTTCCTGCCTCCTGCGAAACTGTTCAAACAAACGCTTCAACTCGTACAATTTAGAATCTGTATGTTTGAATATCGATCTAAAGTTGGCGTGACGTTGAAGTCGTGCGACCCCTGCTGTACTCGGCTGTGGTTAGTTTATAGCATAACGTTAGCATTTTGCTTCTATCGATTAGATTTATGATTCGAACATTATAAAAGTAGGGTAGACATGTGGAGATTATCCGGCTGAAAACAAAACGTGCATTTATCAAACAGGCTCGTTTTCCACAGAACTTATTTTTTACAATATTCCCAAATCCTACGGAGAAATCCCGTTGCTTTTTCGTCGAGGGAACCCATGTGCAGCTTACTTCCGATTCGGCATACAGAAATACATCATCCACTGCGCTACTCAATAACACGTAGGGGACTTTAACCACCTGCAGGGCTCTCGGCTGCACCGTCACCACCGCCCTTCGACCCCCGATCGACTCCATGCAGTTAGATTTGCCGGTGCATCCCCTCGTCACGTTGCAGCTCAGCGGGTACGGGTAGGTATAGTCGTGTTTGGGCGCCTCGCTCTTGGCGAAATGTACGTAGGCGTCCAGGTTTTCTGGCTGTGAGATTTTGGCCCGCGTGGAGTTGGCGTGGCGGTAATCCTCGTAGCCGGTGGTGAGCCACGTTCTCTCGCGGGGGTTGATGCGTACGATCTCCTCCTCCTCCACGTGGAAGCTGACGTGACGAGGGAACATGTGCACCGCCTAAAGAGACACAGATGAGGGGTTTTAAAACGTTATCCTCCAGAGGTACATGAGGTCAGCAGACACAGAAACACAGCTGCTAACGTGGTCCGCTGTTACTGACTCTTCGTGGTAGGTTGTCCTCAATGTGTTCCACAAATACATCTCAACATACGTGCAACATTTTAAATAATGTTTCTGTCCAATCTGGATCGAAGGAGTTTTCATGTTTTTGTTGTGATTGTTTCAGGGGTGTCAAACTCAATTTCATCGCGGGCCACATCAGCAGGTTGTAACTTTAAGACTTTATAAATATACATATCTAAATATAGAATATATATACAATAATGTACTATATTACATAATTGCCAATAATTGCAAGTCTCTTCAGCGCATGTCACAAAATGAGATGCATTGTGGGACATGTAGTTTACGGACAACGTGCTTCTGTAAAGCGGAACGTAACCGTATAATAAATGTGTTATATTCTTTGCAAGCTCTTGTGGGGCCACAGAGAATGAAGTCTTGAGTTCGACACCCCCGTGTTAAGTCCTAGATGTTATCCTCCAGAGATACATGAGGTCAGCAGACACAGAAAACACAGCTGCTAACGGTGGGTCCGCTGTTACTCACTCTTCGTGGTAGGTTGTCCTCAATGTGTTCCACAATACATCTCATCATACTAGCTGAACTCCTTCCTTTAGTTTAAGCACGTGAACATTTCTGCACTGATCACTCAGCTTTTTCAAAGTTCCTTCTGTGGATTTTAGTTTCTAAATCATCTTTACATATGTTTTCTGAAGAATAACTTGTGTTACAGTGAAGCATGTTTGGGGTGAGTATCACTGAATGAAAACAATTGTATTAGTATATGGAAGATAACGTGTTTCTAGAACCAAAACCGAAACCCAGACGCACTTTGCCCATTTGCTTTAATCCCAGAAAATGAAATAAACGTTTTTCAAGTCTCAATCTCTATCTCTAATGTATTTTACAAACTTAAAAAAGTGGAAATCAAAACAGGTATTACTTGTGACACTGCTCCATTCAGGGTGCTGCTATTGTGCATTTGATCTCACCAGATATGCTCTGCTACATTAAAACTGAAACTTTTTACGGTTAATTAAGATGCATTTTATAAAATAACCTATCTGTGATTCTATGTCATATGGTAAAATAAAAAGCATTTCGATCGTGGGTTATTCAAACCCCGGCTAACCTGATCCAGGAAGTAGTGATCCGAGGGCCTGTGGTGCTCGTAGAAATGTCCCAGAATGCAATGGTGTCGACGCGCCTCGCAGAAGTTGTGCGGGGCGAGCGAATGCATGGCCGGCTCTCTCTCTCTCTTCTGGGACGAGTTGGACGAGCTGTCGGTGGCCGTCTGCAGGACAGAGAGGACACGAGTGACTACAGACCAACATGAGGACTTTACACACTGTGCAACATTTTAAAACTATGATGAGGACATCCTGAAGTACAAATCTTATTTTCTTTTCAGCTTGACTCCTCTCTGAAGCCCCCCTGAGCTCCACACCACCAGACTTTTGCAATTAGGCAAAAGACCTCCAGAACCGAAGCAGCGTGTCAGAAACGTCTGTGTTAATGAGTCCCAGCCCGGTGTTTCGCTCAGCGTCGTGTGTCGAGTCGTCGTCAGGGTTGATCAGAGCTGAAGCTTTCATGTGGCTCACTGAGATCACTCAAGAACACTTCCTTCAAACACCAGAAACAACTTCACAGCAAAAGAAATGAACTGCTTTCTCACATTTCTCAGCTGTGAGAGGAAAGACTTCTCCAACACACACATTCCCTCAGTTCCTCAGTTCCTCCACATCTCCTCCGTTATTTATGGACCTCCAGGAAAGTGGACCAGAGGAAGTGGGACCTCCGAGGAAAAGTGTGGAGGAAAATTCTTAAGAGAAACTGATTAATGGACAAGTCCTGTCTTTTGTTTCTATTTAATAAAGTAAATAAAGAAAGTCAAGATACAAGTGGAATCTATCTCAAAGGCAGGAGCAGAGCAACTCCATCCTCAGAGGACAGAGAAGTGCTGCACCCTGAACCCGGCTCACAGTCACACAGAACACATGGAAGGAAACTGGTCCGACATCCCACCATTAAACCCTGTTGTCCTTAACATTTGCAAATCCACCTTTTACACTTCCCTTCTGAAAAGTAAACCCTTAACATATGTCTCTGTTAAACACATACAAGACTACAAATACAATTCAACAGTGTAAAAGGCAATCAGAGTATAAGACTATATGTTTTAAAAGACAGAAAGCGCGTCCTCATGACGGGGAGGGTTTTTATTCTTCCTCCTCTTCCTCCTCTTCCTCCTCTTCAGGGTGCCAGACGTGCCGACAGGACGGAGAGGAACGATCTGCAGCCACGTTCCCCTCACTCAGCTTTAAACGAGGCCAGCTAAGTAAACAAGAGCTCGGTGACGGATTACTGACAGGTTCGACTCTCTTTTCCAGCGCTGGACATCCTGAGGAAACAATACACCCTTTTTCCTTTGAAGCCACTCGAAAGACTGGACCCTGAACGAAGAAGCCAGAGCTTGACCCCTCATCAGACTGAGGACGGAGGGAAGAAACGTGCGGTACATTTAACTCAGATTACTCCAGTATAACCAGTATCATTAGTGGCAACATCAGCATCTCTTGTTCAACTCGAAACCCCAAATGATTTTCATCCTCTCACAAAATAGAAAAGTTCGAACATGCGGAGGAACCCAAGTTCAAATCCGACCTGGGAACATTTACGCATGTCATCCCCTTTGTCTCCCATTTTCAAAACTGCCCCCCTCCGAATAACGAGATACTTCTTCTTGGACCTCTCTCTGCCTTTCTACTGAATGCAGACACAGGTACGCACTCACCTGCACGCTGCACGCCTCAGCATTACAGACATGGGTGATCGAATACCTCCCGATATCATAGTTGAAACTAATGGATGTGCATTGTTGTCGTTAGAGAGATTATCACATGAAACTCTTGGTAACCGTGTTAGGGAAAGGTCCCGATAGCAGAGTACATGACGGAGGACTGGTTAATTGTTCAATCTATCTGGGATGCACATCAAAAAGCTATGGGAGTAAATGTCACCGTGGTTATTTTAGCTAAAGGAACACAAAACGAGGAAAGCGTAGGAAATGTCTGCGTCTAAAAAAAACTCCCAACTGAAGTGCGTGTGCTGCTCCCGTGTTGGTGACTCCAAACAGGATGGCGACAATACATGTGTCTCCAGGATACCAAACCCCTCCCGGCCATCGAACTTCCTGTCCGACACCCCCCCCCCCCAAGGCCACAAGACACACAGTCTGCTCGTCACGCTGAAACCAAAAGCAAGCATCTCCTGTCCAGATCCGATGCCAGAAGAACAGAAGAACAGCCCCTCCCTAATGTTCTCCTGACACGTTATAGAAACCTTGAACATGAAAAAAACAGGAACGTGAATCGCTTTACACAGATATGTCTCAATATCGCCAATAATGACAACGTCTGGGACATTGACTTCACACTCCAGCTGGTCACGGTGTCCTCAGAGTTCACCGGTTGTTTAAACAGCTGGAGGGGGAAGAGTTTCTCACCGTAAAGACGTCGTCTCATCTCCGAGCTCCGCCTCATTCTGCAACGTCGATGAGGACGTGGTCGACCCTGCAGGAGGCACAGGAGAATCAGTGGGACAGGAAGTGAGACAACGTTATCTTACTTTGTTCAGTATAACAGAAAAAAAGCCATGTTTGGTTAGCATTCCGGGTCCAATTGGCTAGTCCAACGCAGGAAGTCATTTTGGTTCTTGTTTCTATTTAGTCTGGTTTGGTTTCACAATTTGGTTTTCCTCTTTTTTGTTCCTATGCTGTAGCTAAAATAACCGAGGTGACATTGCCATCCCATGGATAGCTTTTATGTGCATCCCACATACATTTAACAATTAACCATTCCTCTGTCATGTACACTGCTATTTGGACCTTTCCCTAACACAGTTATCCAGAGGGAATTTTTTTTATTTTTTTTTTTACAAGTCTTTTTATTTCATTATAATGTAGCCTACAGTAGTCGATGCCATTTCATTTATATTGTAATATCACAGTACCACAGTACACTCACTACACTCCCCCCCCCCCCCCCTCCCTCCACCCGCAAACAAATACTTATCAATATAACTTAAACAACAGAGCCATGAAAATAAACATAAAAACGGAAAAAAAATAACCCACATCAAAGTAAAACAAACAATACATGCAGCGACAATATAGACAATGACAACACAACTAGTATTTTTCCGGCCGTCAGGAAAAATAGCCACAGAGTGCACCACTCCATCACTGGTCATATCTCTGTTTCTTATTTGGAAATATATCTTAGATATGACCAGAGGGGGAAACTTCTGAAGCAACTGGAGTCAGGACTCAGAGACACGAGGAGAGCCTGGAGCTCTGATGGAGTCAGGATCAGAGACACGAGGAGAGCTGGAGCTCTGATGGAGTCAGGACTCAGAGACACGAGGAGAGCTGGAGCTCTGATGGAGTCAGGACTCAGAGACACGAGGAGAGCTGGAGCTCTGATGGAGTCAGGACTCAGAGAGACACGAGGAGAGCTGGAGCTCTGATGGAGTCAGGACTCAGAGACACGAGGAGAGCTGGAGCTCTGATGGAGTCAGGACTCAGAGACACGAGGAGAGCTGGAGCTCTGATGGAGTCAGGACTCAGAGACACGAGGAGAGCTGGAGCTCTGATGGAGTCAGGACTCAGAGACACGAGGAGAGCTGGAGCTCTGATGGAGTCAGGACTCAGAGAGACACGAGGAGAGCTGGAGCTCTGATGGAGTCAGGACTCAGAGAGACACGAGGAGAGCTGGAGCTCTGATGGAGTCAGGACTCAGAGACACGAGGAGAGCTGGAGCTCTGATGGAGTCAGGACTCAGAGAGACACGAGGAGAGCTGGAGCTCTGATGGAGTCAGGACTCAGAGACACGAGGAGAGCTGGAGCTCTGATGGAGTCAGGACTCAGAGACACGAGGAGAGCTGGAGCTCTGATGGAGTCAGGACTCAGAGAGACACGAGGAGAGCTGGAGCTCTGATGGAGTCAGGACTCAGAGACACGAGGAGAGCTGGAGCTCTGATGGAGTCAGGACTCAGAGACACGAGGAGAGCTGGAGCTCTGATGGAGTCAGGACTCAGAGACACGAGGAGAGCTGGAGCTCTGATGGAGTCAGGACTCAGAGACACGAGGAGAGCTGGAGCTCTGATGGAGTCAGGACTCAGAGAGACACGAGGAGAGCTGGAGCTCTGATGGAGTCAGGACTCAGAGACACGAGGAGAGCTGGAGCTCTGATGGAGTCAGGACTCAGAGAGACACGAGGAGAGCTGGAGCTCTGATGGGTTTATTTGGAGCTTCGGCCGGAGAATTCACAAGACATGTCAAAGAGTCAGAGATTCTGACTTCACGGTAGAGTTGCCACGTCAATTCTGAAGAACTCTCCCCAGACCCATGCATTTAGCTAGTTCAGAGAGAATAATCAACATTCTTCATCCGTGAGACTAAACCTTATGGACCCTGAATCTAACTAGAGCTCTTGTCCGTAGGAAAGACTGTGCGCCAGGGAGCCTTCGTCTTCGTAAACTACTTCATGGCGGCTTGTGCTCGGTCACAGACTGGCGACAACAATGCGCCCAAGCTGCTCCTCCTTAAGAGAGATAGCAGCAACACCCAAGGCCGTAGACCTGCGCCACGGGAAAAGAGACGGTGAGAGGAGAAACCGATGAACCGGGTCGAAGGTTGAATACCTTCCCCAACACACGAGATAGTCTCTCGAATGGCAACAATGCACATCCATTTAACTATGATAAGATACGAGGAGGTATTCGATCAACCATTCCTGTGATATTGTGAGGAGTGCAGCGTTCATCTGAGTATGAACCTGTGTCTGCATTCAGTAGAAAGAGAGAGAGGTCCAAGAAGAAGTATGTCGTTATTCGGAGAGAGACAGTTATAAAACAAGGCTGAAGAAAGGGTGTGTACAAATGAGCAGGGACATGTGGTTGTGGAATATTTACAAATGGAAATAACAAAACGCGTGGAAAACACTAACAGGGCAACATGGAGCAGAGTGTCTTAAGTGATACTGGCAGTCCATTCATGTTCAGAAGAGGCAGCCCATAATCCCCTTTGGCTTTGATTCACTTATCAATCGGGTCAGATTATGCCCTCACTGTAATCTGAACTGCACTAAGGGTCTATTTGTAGCAGTCCAGTACCAACTCTAGCTAGCAGTTGATTTGGCACCAGGGTACGACTTCTTCGCTCACTACGACCCAAGCTAAGACAAGCTGATACACCCACAAGTCAGCTGGGTTTTGTTTACATTTACAAAACATTTGCGAAGTTAGCTACTACATGTGTTAGCTAAGAAAGATGATTGATTGGTTGAATCCTCTTGATTGGCTTTACTCTGAGCACTGGGATCACCAGAGATGGCAAAAGTACACACATCCTGTACTCAAGTAGAAGTACAGACACTCGTGTTTAAATACTCTGGTGAAAGTAGAAGTACTGTCTAAACTTCTTTACTCAAGTCAAAGTAAAGAGGCTTTGAAGTGTACTTCAGTAAAAAGTACCCATAACTAGCAGCTGTTTTTAATAGAACAATAATGTCATTGTTAGCTAATGAATGTTTCCATGCCGACCAACGGCAACATGACAACGTTTCCATTGGTCCCTCTTCTTTAGAGAAGACCAGGAAGTGATGGATACACGGATCGTGTTCAAATCAATAGGCACGCAATGACTCTAAAGAATAATGATCACGCCACAAAACACACATTCAGACTAAAGGAACCAGCTGTTTGGGAAATGAGAGAAGTAGAAAGTACAGGTATTTGTGTTCAACATGTAAGAAGTAGAAAGTACAGGTATTTGAGTTCAACATGTAGAAAGTACAGGTATTTGAGTTCAACATGTAAGAAGTAGAAAGTACAGGTATTTGAGTTCAACATGTGAGAAGTAGAAAGTACAGGTATTTGTGTTCAACATGTAAGAAGTAGAAAGTACATGTATTTGAGTTCAACATGTGAGAAGTAGAAAGTGCAGGTATTTGTGTTCAACATGTAAGAAGTAGAAAGTACAGGTATTTGAGTTCAACATGTAAGAAGTAGAAAGTACAGGTATTTGAGTTCAACATGTAAGAAGTAGAAAGTACATGTATTTGAGTTCAACATGTAAGAAGTAGAAAGTACAGGTATTTGAGTTCATCATGTGAGAAGTAGAAAGTGCAGGTATTTGTGTTCAACATGTAAGAAGTAGAAAGTACAGGTATTTGAGTTCAACATGTAAGAAGTAGAAAGTACAGGTATTTGAGTTCAACATGTAAGAAGTAGAAAGTACAGGTATTTGAGTTCAACATGTAAGAAGTAGAAAGTACAGGTATTTGAGTTCAACATGTAAGAAGTAGAAAGTACAGGTATTTGAGTTCAACATGTAAGAAGTAGAAAGTACAGGTATTTGTGTTCAACATGTAAGAAGTAGAAAGTACAGGTATTTGAGTTCAACATGTAAGAAGTAGAAAGTACAGGTATTTGTGTTCAACATGTAAGAAGTAGAAAGTACAGGTATTTGTGTTCAACATGTGAGAAGTAGAAAGTACAGGTATTTGAGTTCAACATGTAAGAAGTAGAAAGTACAGGTATTTGAGTTCAACATGTAAGAAGTAGAAAGTACAGGTATTTGTGTTCAACATGTAGGAAGTAGAAAGTACAGGTATTTGAGTTCAACATGTAGGAAGTAGAAAGTACAGGTATTTGAGTTCAACATGTAAGAAGTATAAAGTACAGGTATTTGTGTTCAACATGAGAGAAGTAGAAAGTACAGGTATTTGTGTTCAACATGTAAGAAGTAGAAAGTACAGGTATTTGTGTTCATCATGTAAGAAGTAGAAAGTACAGGTATTTGTGTTCAACATGTAAGAAGTAGAAAGTACAGGTATTTGGGTTCAACATGTAAGAAGTAGAAAGTACAGGTATTTGTGTTCAACATGTAGGAAGTAGAAAGTACAGGTATTTGTGTTCAACATGTAGGAAGTAGAAAGTACAGGTATTTGAGTTCAACATGTAGGAAGTAGAAAGTACAGGTATTTGAGTTCAACATGTAAGAAGTATAAAGTACAGGTATTTGTGTTCAACACGTAAGAAGTATAAAGTACAGGTATTTGGGTTCAACATGTAAGAAGTATAAAGTACAGGTATTTGTGTTCAACATGTAAGAAGTATAAAGTACAGGTATTTGTGTTCAACATGTAAGAAGTATAAAGTACAGGTATTTGGGTTCAACATGTAAGAAGTAGAAAGTACAGGTATTTGTGTTCAACATGAGAGAAGTAGAAAGTACAGGTATTTGTGTTCAACATGAGAGAAGTAGAAAGTACAGGTATTTGAGTTCAACATGTAAGAAGTATAAAGTACAGGTATTTGTGTTCAACATGTAGGAAGTAGAAAGTACAGGTATTTGTGTTCAACATGTAAGAAGTAGAAAGTACAGGTATTTGGGTTCAACAAGTCAGAAGTAGTGGAGTAAAGTTCTGATACCAGAAAAAGTAGAGTAGTGACTCTTAAAATCTCAATACTCTTTTCTTCTTCTGTATACTTTACTCTAAGTGTGTGATCTGTACCTTCGGTCAGGTCCTCCAGCGCTCTCCTCACCCCGCGGTCGAAAGCTCGGGCGTCCGACGGGCTCTGGAAGGTCAGCCCACACTTCCTGTTGTCCACCCTCCAGTGGTGAAACGTGGGCGTGGCCTTCGTGTAGACCAGGTCCTTCTTCAGGAAACACTGCAGAATCACCTGGAGAATAATCACACAAAGGAAACGTCACGTAAAACATAACCCTCAGCAGGCTCCATCATTTCAGCTTCGGCATAGATTCAGAGACTCACAGATATAATTGTGTTCACTGAAGGCTATTGACCAGTCTTTCTTAAAACTAAAACACTTTTAGAGCGCCTTGATCAGTGGTTTTAAAGGTTGAAGTAAACTAATGATGTGCAGACGGACTTTCTTCAATTTATCGGTTCCTTTCAAAGGCCGGTTGTAACTTTAAATGTGATTTAAAGTTACAAAAAACTGGCTCAGACATTTGTTGGGAGCCCGTTTTGGGGGACGGTGCCCCATAGTACTGGACTAATTGCTGTGAACATATTCATGTAATGTATTGCCTCTGGTGACCTAAATATTATTGTTATGTTTTTCTTGTAATGTGTCAACAACTTAAAAATAAAGTATGAAAAAAATTGTGCAAGTAAATACAAATAAAATAGAATAGCAATAGTGCAATGCGTGTGCAGCGACCTGCTTGTCTTTGAGGCGTTCTCCGTGGATGAGGAAGGCGTTTCGTCCCAGCAGCTCGCTGGCCAGCAGCCTGCAGACGCCCACTCGGCTCAGGCAGCCATCTTGTGCCAACCAGCCGCCGCTCGACTCGTCTCGGGTCATCACCACCGCTTTGACGCGCACAATGTAGCTGTCACTGCAACACACCAGAGAAACAATCAGTTAGCATTAAGGCTGGATAAAATGTCAACGTGCGGTTATTGTGACTGACGTTGCAATCGCGATGTGAATCACGATATTGAAGGGAATACGATGCATTTTTTCTTTCTTTATTGCAGCTCCATTTGCAACATCAACAAAGACACATTTTTAGAAAGAAACAAGGAAACATTTAACGTAACATTGCAATCATTGAAGACAATATGTTCAAGACTCGTCGGCTAAGAGGCGGGACATCTCTAAGCGGTTGACCAATCACAACAGAGCCGGCCAGCTAACCAATCTGGTTTCAGACAGAGGGTGAAAAGAGGCGCTGCAGCACACAGGCAGTATGAGAAAAATAAAGAGCTTTTTGAACATGAAAGCATGGAGACATGTCCCAATAGAGACACTACATACTAATATGAAATCCTGAAAACCAATCACAACAGAGCCAGCCAGCTAACCAATCAGAGCAGACCTGGCTCTGGTCCCTTTAAAGATGGAAGTAAAGTGTTATAGATGTATTTCGTGTCTCGGCAACGAATATTTTAGGCCTAAAAATGGCGTCCTTGCTGTTCTTACTTAAAGGGGACCTATCATGCAAAATGCACTTTGTGATGTCTTTTATACATAAATACGTGTCGGGGAACTCACGCAGCGTCAGAAAATAAAACCCCCTCTCTTTTCCTCCGTACCCAAATCTCTAAAAACGGGGCTACAACGGGGCTGATCCAGATTTGTGTCCGATATGACGTAATATCTGAAATGTGGACCCACGGGCCAATCAGAAACTTTGCTATCAGAAACAATTCCCGACTGTTTTGGACGTAATATGGTCGGTGTTTACATTAGCATCGCTAACACTCAGAGCTATCCTGTGCTGGAGAGCATGTGTGTGAAGAAGCAGGAAGTAGAAAGGACCTCACCTTGTGGTATAACCGGCAAGAGAGAAAGCCTTTGAGCTCCAGACTGTTTCAGATCCTTGATAATCCATGATATGGCGTTTCATCACGGCAGCATTTAGTTTAGACGGTAGCTGCCGGGTCCCGCATAAGCTCCGCCCCTCCTCTTTTATTTTTTATCAAATTTTTATTTTAAAGCTTTATCCCAGAATCAGCACTTTTGAAACAGGAAGTGAAATAGAGGGATATGAGGCATGGCTAGAATAGGTGATCTGTTTGGTATTTTGAACAAAACACTTCATAGAAAGCTATGCTATTGCCTACAAATAGCACGATAGGTGACCTTTAATTTAGGATTACTCACCTGTGATTATACTCAGTTTAATACGAACTGTGAAAAGCCATTTTTGCATGAAACTACTAACTAGTTGCAGCTCTACCACACACACACCACACAACACACACACACACCAACCACACACACACACACACACACACACACACACACCACACACACACACACACACACACAACACACACACACATTGATTAGGTTGTTTAGCATGTCGAGGTAACATACAAAAGTCTGGATTAAAAAAAATAATAAATAAAACTCTCCCTCTCCGTCTTGCCTTAAGTACTCAGACATCTCTCGTACATCCTGTTTCCACGGTCACAGAGTCACAGCGGTCTCCGTTGACGACAGGCTGTCGAGCTGTGCTGCCGCCGACGCCACATCCTAACCGGCCTCACACACACACACACACACGCACACACGCACACACGCACGCGCGCACACACACACACACACACACACACACACACACACACACACACACCACACACACACACACACAACACAACACACACACACCACACACACACACACACAACACACACACACACACACACACACACACAACACACACACACTGCTTCCCTCCGCTGTGTGATTCATGCCTGTCAAACAGATGGTGCATGTGTGTGTGTGTGTGTGTGTGTGTAGCATGAGTCATCACTGCATTTGCCGGCAGCGTGCAGTGACACAAACACACACACACAACACACACACACACACACACACACACACACACCAACACACACCACACACACACACCACACACACACACACCACACACACACACACACACACACAAACACACACACACACCACACACACACACACACACACACACACAGGAAGGACTGTATACTCGAGTTTTTCCAAAATGAGAGATCCTCCATTTGCAAACACTGACACCTTCACTTACAAAATGACTGATGATGTAAAATATCTTTCATCGGCTGCAGTCCATTTTTTTTATGG
>CM043785.1:42617117-42649617 GCA_023974075.1 Chaenocephalus aceratus | reverse complement strand
ATATGAGTGGTTTTGGAGCTGTTGGCTTGTTACGGATGTAGCAGTATCTGCAGATATATCGACCAAACCATAACAAGAAACTGTGTAGAATATAAATTATAAATACATGTTAAAAATATGAAATGATGATTACATGGTTTATCCGCCACATATTTGAAGTACATCTTTGCCGAAGACACATTTCATTAAACCTGTTCTCCATCCAATTACATATAATTAAAAGAACAGCAATATAAATTGTTACCTGAAAACAAAATGACCACGCTTGGGGATGTAAGCTCAGCCTGAGATGTTTATGACATGTTTTAAATCTTAGCGCGTCTGTCTTTATGTATTCTGTTGGCTGGACGGACAGAAGAGACCGTTAACCGCTAACGTTTAGCCTGGTACCTGCTTCTCTCTACGGCCTGGTGCAGTCTGGGTAAATATCTCACAAGTGGAGCCTATTATCTGGCTGTACGCCGCGTATGAGTCATGTTTACCTGCAGGGGTTTGCTCAGCACGAGGCCATCTGAAGGAAAGGAGCTGCCTCGTCAGGTTACCTGCTGCCTACGCTCCCTCCGCCCTGAACAAACAATCCGATTGGCTGAGGACTCTGCTCCACGCTCCAATTAATGGACAAACACTCCAAACCCTATCCCAAAAATGACGGAAAGCATCTGGGTGGTGATATGGATGGCGGGTGTATAGTTGGGAAACAAAGTAGTTCCTACCTGACAACAAGATCTGTGGCTTATCATTATCATTTGGTTTGCTTTGAGCACGAGGAATACACTCTTTCCTAGTGTGTTATATAGGTTTTAGTGCATGTAAATGGTCTGCAAAGGCTAACATCCCTTCAGAGGGAGTTTCTCTCCCACTCCCCCTCTGAAAAGCCTTCAATTAACTCCTTTGTTTACTTCTGGAACAAAGTGACATCACTATGTAACACTTGTCTTCTATTGGCTAGCACTCCAACACACTTTAAATGACTCACAACAACAAGGTCTGTGGATTATTGTAAGTAAAGGAGTCATGATTTCTGGAAAGAGACATCAATTTTTCAAATGTATTTCTTTGTCATTTTTATCACAACCACAGAAGGCAGACATCTCCATGGAAGATTCAGCATCTCACACCAAAACAATCTGGATGCATAAATACAAATAGAGGTGAAAAGAACACAATGTATTTTAGATTTAGGGGTGAACTGTCCCTTTCATAATAATAAGGACATGTTATATATTCTGTTGAACTGGTCACAACCTGTAGACATGTGCCGCCTGACGATGAGTCACAACATACAGTGGCCTCATTTGAAGAGGTCAGAAAGGGAGCTTCTGCTAAACACACATGTACATGATTCAAGGACAACATGCAAACATGGCGTTAATACAGAAATGTCCCATGTGTGTGTCCATCAAAAACCTCCTCTGCACCCCCACTGTTATGATGACTGTCTCACATCTGCAGGAGAAACCTCAACCAACCTCTCCAAACGAGGAGGATGAAGATGATGAGGAAGGAGGATGAGGAGAAAGGCCCCTGAACCCCCTCATCATGACATGAGCCATAACAACATCAGCACCGAGCATGTGATCAATAACAGCGGCGGCGCGCAAACGAGCGGCTAATCATAATAAATAGAGATGAATGATTTATTGTATATTATGTATTAAAGGGGGGTCAGGTGGTGTGTGTGCGTGTGTGTGTGTGTGTGTGTGGGGGGGGGGGGGGTGGTGGTACTTACTCGTCTGGGCGCGTGTCCTCGTTCATTTTTTCCCGTTTCACCTCCGGTAATAATAAGCTCCCGCCGCGGCAGCACGGTGCGGCGTCTTCATGTTTCCTCGCCCTTCAGCGGAGAAGCGGCAGAAGCGGCAGAAGCGCAGAAGCGGCAGAAGCGGCGAATCCGGTTCTCCCCCGCGATCCTCTCGGTTTTTAAATCCCGGTGTGCGTTATGTGGTCTCAGATCTCCTCCGATTCCTCCTCTTCCCCCTCCTCCTCCACCAACACCACCTCCTCTTCCTACTCTTCTTCTTCTCCTTTCACCCCTCAATTAGCCTACTGGAGAGCATCCGAAGAGGCGCGCATCTGATCTCCTCTTCCACCTCCTCCTACGCCTTTTCTTCCTCCTCTTCTTCTTCTTCTTTTTCTTCTTCTTCCTCCTCCTCTTCCTCCTCCTTCTCCTCCGCCTCCTCTTCCTCCTCCCTCGCCGACCCGAGCTGGAATGCGGTGACCGAAAATGGTGCGCTGGTTTCGGTGAGGATGGCCCCGGACGAGCCCCATCTCCTCCTCATTACTCCATGTTGGATTTAGTGAGCGCAGACAGAGAAGAGCGAGGAGGAGGAGGGGGAGGAGGAGGAGGAGGAGGAGGAGGAGGGGGGGGGGACCCGAAGGACTGCAAAGTCACTTGTATTACCATTACATATAATCATAATAACAAAAATAATGGTAAAAGTAATAAAAATCATAATAAATAATAGTATTAATAAAAACAATAACCTTGTAAACATGTGAATGTAACTAGTGACACATTCAATTGATTACTTTTGGATTCACTTTCTTCTCTTATTTCTCAAACTAGACAATAAAGCTGAAAAGTCCTATCATGAAACCAGTCACACAACACTGCACTTCACACTTACTCAAGTTCTTAAAGTCTTAACTTGAAACAGAGCAACATAACAATGTTTTCATTCTACATACAGCATTATAAGCTTTTACTTATAATTATATTGTTGATTGTAACCCCTTTTGGTCACTGCACTTGAATAGTTGTAATTTAATTTAATATTTGTTCTCAGTTACAATAACATTTTCCTGACTAGTGGCGTAACTCCCAACTATATATACTCTGCTATTTGTAGAAATTGCTAGGCTAACACGTTAATATGTTGGAGATTAGCATAAAGTAGAAGCGTTAATATAAACAATTGAAACACTTAAACAAATAATGGCAGCCAACAATAGTAAAAGTCCTACAATATTATTCTAATAGCAATGATACAAGTAGTCAACAATTTAGACTTTTACTGAAGTGAAAGATCTGAGTAACCTATACACAAAATATAAAACCCTTTTATTCTGTAATACTTGATTCTCAGGTCTGATAATTGACTCTATAGGACTGACAGTTTATTATCAGCTGTCCATCAGAACAACAAGCCACTGCTCTCCTTCTGTCACATTTATAAAACACTGTGTTTTAGTGACACCTTGTGGCAGAGGCATGTCACTGCAGCTGCACTTCACACCTGCTCCGCATCTGTCCTCACTATAACAATCCTGAGTGTTTATTTGAGTAGAAATATCATGGACGTTATACTTTATATTCTTAGACCTTATTTAACTGTGACTGTCTTTTCTGTGTCTTTATTTGGCCTCGCTTTATTTGGACAGTCTCCCGAGCTTCGGGTGATTTTCAGTCATGTAAAAACTACTGAAGAGAATCTCAGCAGACAATATGAAGATCCATCTCATATCTCAAATGATTCACTCTTGACTAAAATCTCTTTTTAGATTAGAAAACTAATTGTGATTTAGGAGAATGTAAACAAGATATTGCAGATATTAAGAATGAAAAATAAATATAAACAGTAAATATATACATTTCAAAAGCGGAAGATACAGTTATAGAGTATCTCTATTGAATACCCATATAATAAACATTACATTACATGTTACTTGTTAGACGCTTTTATCCAAAGCGACTTACATACTCAATACTGTGGGCAATCTCCACAGGAGCCATTTGGGGTGTGTCCCAGGGACACAACGACATGCTGACTGCAGTGGGGTTTGAACACCAACGCACTAAGCCACTGTGCCACACGCCTCCATACATAGAAGTGAAGTCAGTTTAAAGTATGAAAGGCCAACATACAACTAACAAAATGTAAACATGGGATAACATTAACATTATAAGTTGTCTTTGAGTATGAAACACTTGACTTGAAAGACGGTTAGGTGCTGAAAAATAGTTTTACATTTTTTTATTAACAGGTTGTTTTGAAGTCTTGCTTTTTTCTGTCATTTCTTTATTTAATTTGAGAACAAATGGTGTTATTAAAAAACAATAGACTTTTTGGGATATTGGGAAACATATAAAAACATTCAATATTTGTTTTTTTAATGGTATTGATTAGGCCACTCTGTATTTAAGTATAGGTTTTTTAAAACATGTTTCTAGAGTCATACTCTGAGGTTTTATCAAAGAGAAATGAATGAGAAGCATCAGACTGGTTTTTTGTTTATTTTCAAATGATTTATTATCTTTGCAGTATTAGCTTTTAATTGATAATAACATAGATTTTAAATTATATAAATTCTATCTATTTTTTTGCTAAAAGGTTGAAACTGTTTAGTTAATCTATTATGTATTAATGTAAACCTTTGTTCTGCACTTTTATTTTGAAATTCTAATTGAGGCACTGTGTCTTTAAGAGGCGGGACATCTGTGTGCTCACTTCTCATTGGATAATAGAAACATGTTCAGCCATCTTATGATGTATATAAAGACTGTGGGTGTTTCTCAATGTCGAGGAAAGCTGCTCCAGAGCCACTATTTCAAGCATACTACGTAATCGAGTCCCGCCGAAGGACTGTTCCAATGTCCAGGATACCTGGAATTCTACCGAGGCAGGCGTACTTCATAGCGGGAAATTTCGAGGCTGCACATGTGTAGTCTTAAAATCCCCACAATGCTTTGCGCACAGACCAATTTCCAAATCTTTGGCGTAAATCGCTTTCCATTAAAGGCGGGGCCTCGCATATGACGCACACCTGTTAGCCTGTTCCACAATTCTTCGTTTTCCGAGGCTAGGAAGGATTCTTGCCTCGCTTCTGAAGGAAGTGACTCGGAGGACATGTGCTACCAAGCAATCGTCCTCGACATTGAGAAACACCCTGTGCTTTTTTCCTGCTCTGTAAAACACTGTAATGAAGACCATGTGCTGAAGGCTGTAAGTAGAATAAAGTGAAAACTCTTTAGTGCTGATTGATATTTTTGCACATTTTGTACTTGTGACTTAAACAGAACTGGCTGAAGTATGATCTCGATTAAAGTCTCTTTGTGTGGATGCTAAACACCTGAGCTGCCAACCACCTGCTGCTCTTTACTTTAGTTAATAAAAAACATGTTGATAGGGACAATGCAAACTAACATAGCTCCAATACAGAACATGAAACTGATACGTGATGAGAGTTCATAGCTAATTTTTTAACTCGTGTTTCTAGTTAGTCGTGTTTTCCAGAGTTAGCCTGTTTGTCATCACTGTACATTTGTTGTCAGTATATTTGAAATTACTGGGTTAGCTACATTAGCTATGCTAGCTAACAGCAGATCTGTAATAATATCTGAAATCCTTTGATAACATTGTTAAAATAAGACGATGAAACTTACATTTTGAGTGACAGTTAGCCAACTTTATAATCCCCGAACATCACCAAGCGCTCCCCAGCTGTGTGCATCTCTTTTTATTGTCCCCGTTTCGGTATTGATTTGAGCTTCTGCAGCACTTTTAGTAAATGCTGCGAATGTTTCATGAAGTTGGTGAATATATGTCTTCATTTGCATGTGTTTTGGCACATTTGTGTTTCTATATTTGCACTGTTTTTAAAACTGCCGCGCATTTCTCCTAAAATGGGAATGTTTTTGGCCCTTGTAGTACCTCCGTCTGCCACCGTACTTAAAGGGGACCTATCATGCAAAATGCACTTTTTGATGTCTTTTATATATAAATATGTGTCCCGGTGTGTCGGGGAACTCACAAAGTGTCAGGAAATAAACCCTATCTCTTTTCCTCCGTACCCAAATCTCTAAAAACGGGGCTACAACGGAGCTGATCCAGATTTGCGTCCGATATGACGTAATATCTGAAATGTGGACCCACAGCAATCAGAAACGTTGCTATCAGAAACAATGCCCGACTGTTTTGGACGTAATATGGTCGGTGTTTACATTAGCATCGCTAACACTCAGAGCTAACCTGTACTGGAGAGCATGTGTGTGAAGAAGCAGGAAGTAAAAAGGAACTCACCTTGTGGTATAACCGGCAAGAGAGAAAGCCTTTGAGCTCCAGACTGTTTCAGAGATAATCCTTGATAATCCATGATATGGCGTTTCATCACGGCAGCATTTAGTTTAGACGGTAGCTGCCGGTCCCGCATGAGCTCAGACCCCTCCTTTTTTTTTATCAATTATCTTTTTAAGCTTTATTCTCAAAATCAGCACTTTTGAAACAGGAAGTGAAATAGAGGGATATGAGGCATGGCTAGAATGGGTGATCTGTTTGTATTTTGAGCAAAAGACATGTTTTTTATATTTGCATATATCTGAGACTTGCCTAAAAATAGCATGATAGGTCCACTTTAAGTAGTGCAAAGAAAGTGGCAGCAGTAATAAACATATTGAATTGTAAAAGAAACACCAAAAAACAACAACCTTTAATTCAACTCGGAATTATTGTCTTAATGTACACACCTTGTTTTCAAGAAGTATACAAAAAATCCTAAAGCTTCTTTAAAATTCATCAGCTCATTGGATTGAAAAACCAAAAAGGAAAATACAAGTAAATATCTGTTGCATTTAGTTCCTCCATGTTTTGCTGTTTTTCTCCAAAGATGGACGTTGTTGTCATAAAAAATCCTTTGGGAGCACAAGACTATTCAATAAATACTACTGTTATTAATACCTGCATAAAGTTGGGAGAGAGACAGATTTAAAAGTTCAAATTATTTCTGTTCTGTGCAACAGTTTTAGACAGAGAAGCTTTTTAACATCTGGTGTTGACACTTTACAAACACTAGATGGCGGAGGTGCACACACGTTCAGCAGCCTGTGCCAAAAAAGTCAATTTGCTCAAATTAATTTCCCTCCAACATGAAACTTTGACATTATTTCTTTATGTTATAGAAACACACTGATTATTCTTCTTAATTCAAAATGCGAGTAGTACACGAACTCTAAAACTATAAGAAGTTACTGCACCATCCAAGAGGAGAAAGCAAAGTCACAATCAGTGGTGTAAAGTAAGCACAGTTACTCAAGTACTTGAGTATCATTTTTAGATACATGTATTTCATTCCTTTAGTTACTTCACAGATCTGGATGAATGATGTGAAATATAATCAAGTGTTGAAGCAGACTTTAGTTCCACCTGGAGTAAATTCACCAGCTACCCTGCAGTCTACAAAGTACTTCAAACTAGCTGCACCTTCACCAGCTTTGAGAACACTTTCATGATCAATCATTATAAAACATATCATATATATTATTCTGAAATGGACCAATCTGCACAATGACTACTTTTACCTTTGGTGTATTTTGATGCAATTCTTTTTTGTACTTGTAACTTTGTATTCCTACAGTTCTACTAATAAGATCTGCTTGAAGAATATTTACCCATCTCTCTATTTGTCCCCCATGTCATTGCTTTGATAACACTTTAATGCTTCAATGCCTCAATAATTATAATCAAAACATATCATATTATTCTGAAATGGACCAATCTGCACATGACTTTTACTTTTGGTACTTTAGATGCTCATTATTTTTTATACTTGTAACAGAGTATTCCTACCAGTATACTCCTATATACTTTAACTTAAAAGTAAGATATATTGAAGAATATTTGTTCCTTCTCTTAATATTTGTCCCCCCATTTAATTGCTCCCATCTCAGGGGCGCGCATTGGCAGGTCTTGCAGAAGCTACGTGGACGCGCAGGAGTCTCTGCTCCTTTAAGTGAGAAATAAACGATCCCCCCCCCCCCCCCTTCTCTCCCCCTCCCTTCACCCTGGCGGCCTGCAGAGGGAGGAGGAGGAGGAAGATCCGGAGCTGCGATGGGGATTTGAACGCACCTCCGCGCATGAAGACAGCGGGGTCCGCCTCACTTTGTGCCCCGGTTTGGATGATTGGATTCGGCCTGCTGACGGAGCTCGTTTGGGGTTGTTCGGTTGTTTTCTCTGGAGGCTGGGAGCAGTGCAGATCTGCGGGGCTGCTGGAGGCGGAGATTCGCCGTCGGTTGGTTCCGGTGGAGAGACCGGAGGGCTGTGCGTGTTTCTGCGTTTCTCTCTGCCACGGGATTAAGTGATTAACGCTCCGGTACCGGGGAGTTGGATGTGTGTTTTGGCCCGAAGGAGACACCTGGAGTCCGGGCGCAGAAACTGGGCCGATGGCGCAACGGGTGCGTACTCAAAAATCAACTTTTATTGGAGAGATGAGTGTTTTCAGAATCAAAATGATAGAGAGGAAATGTGCAGCGTTACAGCAAAGAGACACAGCTGATAGAGAGAATAACACGGTGTCAAAACAATCATTTTCACTTCAGCTGCAAAACTAAATAAACTCAGTTTGGATTTAGGAACCACTTTTCTTTAAATGTACACAAAACTAAGCAAACATTATTCACACTAATTAATAAATGAACTCATATTTGGTATTATTAGCGGGTTTTTTTCAACAACGGGTGCTTACAAATCAACTTCTCTTTATTTTGACTCCAACTTACTGGTCAATAAACTCCGTTTGTAGAAAATAAGTAACAACTTTTCATCAAATTAACACAAAACTAAGCGAACAATATTCACACTAATTTATGAATGATCTCATATTTGGTGATATGACTGTTTTATTAAGATATGATGTTTTCCATTTTAATTTCACTAGTAATGATGTGCGTAAAATATATGAACACTAAATGTAATAGTTTTCTTTTTTAAAACATCTCATTTGTGTTCATACAAATCCACACAGCACTTATCTAAAACTACGACTTTTAATGTGTATAATAAGTATAAAAACAATTGCAATGAAACTTTAACGGAGCTTATAAGAAACTTTTTTACACTAAATAAATATATGCATTTGAACATTTCCACTAACCTACACAATTTAAAGGATCTAATAATTTAAAATGTTATAATAAAGGTTGTTGTAATTTGTGAAAGAAAGTTTTATCATTTCACTGAATTTTAGGCCATTTTATGACAATAGTTAAAAAGTGTTCTCAGATCAAACTCATAACTTATATTTGCAAACTTCATTAAACTAGATGTAAGTTAATTGCTTCTGTTTTCCTGCATTTAGAGGATATTTTATTAGCTTTTTAAGGTTGTTTAAATGTCATTTTGCTAATTTATGACAAGTTTTCACCTTTTAGAAACAAAGTACTAACTTTGCAAACGTTTCTTTATCACTAAATTAATTGGCGGTTTATATCTCCTGCTTGTATCTGAATTTAAAGGATATTTTATTAGCTTTTTAAAGACATTTAAATATCATTTTGTTGATTTATGACAACATTTTTCAGCTTAAAAGAAGATTTAATCCTCGAATAAAAAGTACGAACTTTGCTAACGCTTCTTTATCCGCAAATTAAAATGACGTCCAAGTTTCCCGTTTGTATCTGAAGTTAGAGGATATTATAAAGTGTATTTAAAATGGTTGTGTGTGTGTGTGTGTGTGTGTGTGTGTGTGTGTGTGTGTGTGTGACCGGGTTCAGTCGCTCCGAGGCCGCATGCTTCAGCGGCGGAGAACACACACTTTTATTTGTTTGTTTATTTCACGGCTCGTTAAATCTGTTCAGCCGGAACTGATGGAGCTCAACACACCACACACACACTTCGATAAGGTGTGCTTAAAATACTTATTTAATAAACATCTCTTTCTTATGAGATCGTTTTTATCGTCACTGACGGCCGGTTCGCGAGGTCAAAGTTTAAACTGCGTTTCATTGATTTCTGATCGGCGGTCTGTGTGACCCGAGCCCATATAAAGAGACGCTTTAAAGAGAGCTTATTAAAACTTTTCCTAACTTTATTTAACTTTACATTTTAAACATCTGACGTGTTCTCTGGCCGCAGCGATGACCTGGAGCTGCTCGTTAACGGGTAGTTAGGAAAAGGGAACTCAGAGCAACAATAGCACATTTTAAAGAAAAAGTAATGGGACATAATTCCAGTTATTGAAATTAACTTTACGATCTTTTTTGGCTTTATTGAAATATTAACACAGTCTGGAAGTTTAAATACACACAATCTACACATTTTACATTTACAAGTTTCTCTTACTGGAATAAAACTAAACTCTTGTTTTTGTTTTGAAATTAAAACCGATTTTTAATTACATTGACTTTCCCCATGGATTAGATATGAGACTAAACACGCTATACGTTTTTTAATTAGTCTGATTTCTAATTAAATTACGCGACTGAGCAGAGAGACAAATACAGTGTTTAAAATAAAAACAAAAAAATTGTTTTAGATCACAGCATTAACTACAATATCTGCTTTTATATCTTGTTAGAAATACACTAACTTAAATAGTTCAGGCATACACGGTTATGTTCAAATGCTGTTTTATTTCTAAATGACAATGTAATATAATTGTTTTCTGAAAGTGAAGTTAAGACAATTTAGAGGGGGTGGAAATATGACTATTATCCAAAAATGAATTGTGTAGTGAATAAAGGGGATAAATAAGATTCACCATGTCCAGAGAGTCCTCATTTTAACCCAGTGTATGTGTTTACATCACGTGTTAAAGGTCACCTATACGCAACATCCGCATGTTCATGTCTCTTCTACGTCTCTTCTACATCAGCATGTGTCCCTCTTCTCCATGTCTCTTCTACATCAATATGTGTCCCCTCTTCTCCATGTCTCTTCACATCAGCATGTGTCCCCTCTTCTCCATGTCTCTTCTACATCAACATGTGTCCCCTCTTCTCATGTCTCTTCTACATCAACATGTGTCCCCTCTTCTTCATGTCTCTTCTACATCAACGTGTCCCCTCTTCTCCATGTCTCTTCTACATCAACACGTGTCTCCTCTTCTTCATGTCTCTTCTACATCACATGTGTCCCCTCTTCTCCATGTCTCTTCTACATCAACATGTGTCCCCTCTTCTTCATGTCTCTTCTACATCAACATGTGTCCCCTCTTCTTCATGTCTCTTCTACATCAACATGTGTCCCCTCTTCTTCATGTCTCTTCTACACAACATGTGTCCCCTCTTCTTCATGTCTCTTCTACATCAACATGTGTCCCCTCTTCTTCATGTCTCTTCTACATCAGCATGTGTCCCCTCTTCTTCATGTCTCTTCTACATCAACATGTGTCCCCTCTTCTTCATGTCTCTTCTACATCAACATGTGTCCCTCTCTTCATGTCTCTTCTACATCAACACGTGTCCCCTATTCTTCATGTCTCTTCTACATCAGCATGTGTCCCCTCTTTCCATGTCTCTTCTACATCAAGCATGTGTCCCCTCTTCTTCATGTCTCTTCTACATCAACATGTGTCCCCTCTTCTTCATGTCTACTCTACATCAACATGTGTCCCCTCTTCTTCATGTCTCTTCTACATCAACATGTGTCCCATCTTCTTCATGTCTCTTCTACATCAACATGTGTCCCCTCTTCTTCACGTCTCTTCTACATCAACATGTGTCCCCTCTTCTCCATGTCTCTTCTACATCAACATGTGTCCCCTCTTCTTCACATCTCTTCTACATCAACATGTGTCCCCTCTTCTTCACGTTCTTTCTACATCAGCATGTGTCCCCTCTTCTCCATGTCTCTTCTACATCAACATGTGTCCCCTCTTCTTCATGTCTCTTCTACATCAACATGTGTCCCCTCTTCTTCATGTCTCTTCTACATCAACATGTGTCCCCTCTTCTTCATGTCTCTTCTACATCAACATGTGTCCCCTCTTCTTCATGTCTCTTCTACATCAACATGTGTCCCCTCTTCTTCATGTCTCTTCTACATCAGCATGTGTCCCCTCTTCTTCATGTCTCTTCTACATCAACATGTGTCCCCTCTTCTTCATGTCTCTTCTACATCAACATGTGTCCCCTCTTCTTCATGTCTCTTCTACATCAACAGTGTCCCCTATTTTCATGTCTCTTCTACATCAGCATGTGTCCCCTCTTCTTCATGTCTCTTCTACATCAGCATGTGTCCCCTCTTCTCCATGTCTCTTCTACATACATGTGTCCCCTCTTCTTCATGTCTCTTCTACATCAGCATGTGTCCCCTCTTCTTCATGTCTCTTCTACATCAACATGTGTCCCCTCTTCTCCATGTCTCTTCTACATCAACATGTGTCCCCTCTTCTTCATGTCTCTTCTACATCAACATGTGTCCCCTCTTCTCCATGTCTCTTCTACATCAACATGTGTCCCCTCTTCTCCATGTCTCTTCTACATCAACATGTGTCCCCTCTTCTTCATGTCTCTCTACATCAACATGTGTCCCCTCTTCTTCATGTCTCTTCTACATCAACATGTGTCTCCTCTTCTCCATGTCTCTTCTACATCAACATGTGTCCCCTCTTCTTCATGTCTCTTCTACATCAACATGTGTCCCCTCTTCTTCATGTCTCTTCTACATCAACATGTGCCCTCTTCTTTATGTCTCTTCTACATCAACATGTGTCCCCTCTTCCTCATGTCTCTTCTACATCAACATGTCTCCCCTCTTCTTCATGTCTCTTCTACGTCCCCTCTTCTTCATGTCTTTCTACGTCCCCTCTTCTTCATGTCTCTTCTACATCAACATGTGTCCCCTCTTCCCATGTCTCTTCTACATCAACATGTGTCCCCTCTTCTCCATGTCTCTTCTTCATCAACATGTGTCCCCTCTTTCATGTCTCTTCTACATCAACACGTGTCCCCTCTTCTTCGTGTCTCTTCTACATCAACACGTGTCCCCTCTTCTTCGTGTCTCTTCTACATCAACATGTGTCCCCTCTTCTTCGTGTCTCTTCTACATCAACATGTGTCCCCTCTTCCTCATGTCTCTTGTACATCAACGTGTGTCCCCTCTTCTCCATGTCTCTTCTTCATCAACATGTGTCCCCTCTTCTTCATGTTCTTCTACATCAACATGTGTCCCCTCTTCTTCGTGTCTCTTCTACATCAACACGTGTCCCCTCTTCTTCGTGTCTCTTCTACATCAACATGTGTCCCCTCTTCTTCGTGTCTCTTCTACATCAACATGTGTCCCCTCTTCTTCATGTCTCTTGTACGTCAACATGTGTCCCCTCTTCTTCATGTCTCTTCTACATCAACATGTGTCCCCTCTTCTTCACGTATCTTCTACATCAACATGTGTCCCCTCTTCTTCACGTCTCTTCTACATCAACATGTGTCCCCTCTTCTTCATGTCTCTTCTACATCAACATGTGTCCCCTCTTCTTCATGTCTCTTCTAAATCAACATGTGTCCCTCTTCTTCATGTTTCTTCTACATCAACATGTGTCCCCTCTTCTTCATGTCTCTTCTACATCAACATGTGTCCCCTCTTCTTCATGTCTCTTCTTCATCAACATGTGCCCCTCTTCTTCGTGTCTCTTCTTCATCAACATGTGTCCCCTCTTCATGTCTCTTCTACATCAACATGTGTCCCCTCTTCTTCATGTCTCTTCTACATCAACATGTGTCCCCTCTTCTTCATGTCTCTTCTACATCAACATGTGTCCCCTCTTCTCCATGTCTCTTCTACATCAACATGTGTCCCCTCTTCTCCATCATGTCTCTTCTACATCAACATGTGTCCCCTCTTCTCCATCATGTCTCTTCTACATCAACATGTGTCCCCTCTTCTTCATGTCTCTTCTACATCAACATGTGTCCCCTCTTCTTCATCATGTCTCTTCTACATTAACATGTGTCCCTCTTCTTCATGTCTCTTCTACATCAACATGTGTCCCCTCTTCTTCATGTCTCTTCTACATCAACATGTGTCCCTCTCTTCATCATGTCTCTTCTTCATCAACACGTGTCCCCTCTTCCTCATGTCTCTTCTACATCAACATGTGTCCCCTCTTCTTCATGTCTCTTCTACATCAACATGTGTCCCCTCTTCTCCATGTCTCTTCTACATCAACATGTGTCCCCTCTTCTTCATGTCTCTTCTACATCAACATGTGTCCCCTCTTCTTCATGTCTCTTCTACATCAACATGTGTCCCCTCTTCTTCATGTCTCTTCTACATCAGCATGTGTCCCCTCTTCTACATGTCTCTTCTACATCAACATGTGTCCCCTCTTCTCCATGTCTCTTCTACATCAACATGTGTCCCCTCTTCTTCATGTCTCTTCTACATCAACATGTGTCCCCTCTTCTCCATGTCTCTTCTACATCAACATGTGTCCCCTCTTCTCCGTGTCTCTTCTACATCAACATGTGTCCCCTCTTCCTCGTGTCTCTTCTACATCAACATGTGTCCCCTCTTCTTCATGTCTCTTCTACATCAACATGTGTCCCCTCTTCTTCATGTCTCTTCTACATCAACATGTGTCCCCTCTCTTCATCATGTCTCTTCTTCATCAACACGTGTCCCCTCTTCCTCATGTCTCTTCTACATCAACATGTGTCCCCTCTTCTTCATGTCTCTTCTACATCAACATGTGTCCCCTCTTCTTCATGTCTCTTCTACATCAACATGTGTCCCCTCTTCTTCATCATGTCTCTTCTTCATCAACACGTGTCCCCTCTTCCTCATGTCTCTTCTACATCAACATGTGTCCCCTCTTCTTCATGTCTCTTCTACATCAACATGTGTCCCCTCTTCTCCATGTCTCTTCTACATCAACATGTGTCCCTCTTCTTCATGTCTCTTCTACATCAACATGTGTCCCCTCTTCTTCATGTCTCTTCTACATCAGCATGTGTCCCCTCTTCTACATGTCTCTTCTACATCAACATGTGTCCCCTCTTCTCCATGTCTCTTCTACATCAACATGTGTCCCCTCTTCTTCATGTCTCCTCTACATCAACATGTGTCCCCTCTTCTTCATGTCTCTTCTACATCAACATGTGTCCCCTCTTCTTCATGTCTCTTCTACATCAACATGTGTCCCCTCTTCTTCATGTCTCCTCTACATCAACATGTGTCCCCTCTTCTTCATGTCTCTTCTACGTCAACATGTGTCCCCTCTTCTTCATGTCTCTTCTACATCAACATGTGTCCCCTCTTCTTCATGTCTCTTCTACATCAACATGTGTCCCCTCTTCTTCATGTCTCTTCTACATCAACATGTGTCCCCTCTTCTTCATGTCTCCTCTACATCAACATGTGTCCCCTCTTCTTCATGTCTCTTCTACATCAACATGTGTCCCCTCTTCTCCATGTCTCTTCTACATCAACATGTGTCCCCTCTTCTTCATGTCTCTTCTACATCAACATGTGTCCCCTCTTCCTCATGTCTCTTCTACATCAACATGTGTCCCCTCTGTGGAAAGAGACTCTGAAAGTTTCAGGAACAAAGATTTTCTCTCTTTTTGATCCATTTCTATAAAAACCTGTCTGAAAATGAGCTGATCAGATTTTGGACACTTTATGATGTCATAACGATGTGTTGTCTTGTGTAACCATTAGCCAATCAGCAACCAAGGTAACCCACCCCCCCCCCCCCCTTATCACCTTGACATCTCCTCTAGAGCACCATTGAGTTCTTTGTAACCAAAATGTCTCTCAGAGGGGCGGGGGGAGGGGCTCCTTATCTTCATCTGAAGTCACAGACAGAGAATCAGCACTTTGGAAACAGAGGGGATTATGGGTAATGCCTGCAATGATCTGTTTGGTGTGTTCAGCCAATCAGAGACAGGTTCTGTATATATCTGAGACCTGGGAATGTATTGAATGAGAAACAGTATAATAGGGGACCTTTAAAGTGTTCATGTTATTTTGTCCACCCCCTTTATATAAGCGTATTTTTTCAGTTTATTTACTTGTTGCTGTTGAGGGTAAAGATAGCTTTGAATGTACCGTTATACATTTTTATGATGTCATCATAAAAACACAACTGTGTTCAGTCCGTTAAACCTTTGGATAATATCAGAGGGGGTGGACACATATATGAACACCTGTGCAGTGCTATCTTTATTTCAGTTTGTCAGACGTTTTAATCCATCCCGCTGTCTTTAGATCGTATGTCATTGTGTTTAAAGTAGCATCTCTGCATCAAGGTGCTTTATTTTAATCCGCTCACTAAATGACTGGTTTTATCTTTTTACAGAGACTAAGACAACAGTGTGGGACCAAAGCTATTACAACAGTCGTGAGAATGGAAATTTTTAATTACAGAACGCTGCGTTTAAATGTCTCAAAACGTGTTTATTTTCCAAAAGCATTAGTCGTATTAAGGAAAGGAAACGGGGGTGGACGAAATAACAGAAACCCTGTTGCCTATTAATGTTTTTTTTTCCGTTGACAGAGGCGTTGACCTCTTCTCTCCTGTCTCTCTAAAATGTTGTAACATTTAAATATAAATAATATTCATTATATTTTGCGTGTTGGAGGTTTGTTTTACATAAATGGAAAACCCCCCCACCTCCTCCTTACATCTCAGCATCAAGGCACTTTACATACAACATCAAAAGCATTGAGATAAAGTGCTAAGAGACGCATTGCTAAAGGACATTTAAATACTATTTAAAACAGCCGAGAACATGTTCAGAAACTAAGAGTTAATAAGAATCGATAACTGAAGAGACCAGCTCCTTTTGAGTGTACAAAGCATCTCCGTCAGGTCAGTGTTTCTTTTATCTTTGCATCGGTTGAGTTCAGTTTGTCATTTTATCGTGTTTTTATGCCATAACTCAAGGGGACATTTGAACATAGACGTTAAGATGTGAACGAGGGGTCAGTTTGGAGGTCAGAGTAGATGCTTACCAAGGTTAGGGGAAAAACAAGAAACTATCAAGCATAGTTAAGGTTATACTGATCCGTGACTTCTCCGGTCCTTGAAACACGTCTGGTCAGTTTGTTTCCTCCGTCAGCTCGTGATAACGCACACTTACGCCACATTGCATTTCATGTTTTATTATTGGGCCCCTGAACTTCTCCGAAAGTGTTTTAGATTCAGTTGGATTTCTTTGTTGCAAGCTTTTTTTTTTTTTTTAAATAAATTATGCTTTGTGGACAAAATAAGGGACATTTTTGTTCTTCCAATTCGTATTGAACATTTCCAAAGACATCAGTAAAAGGCAGCCTCACGTCAAAAGCCATACTGAAATCAGACTGAGGGCATTACGAACAGAAGACAGAAAGAAGACTGAATGACAAGTAAAAGAAACAAACGCAAATTAAGGTGCGTAGAAATAGAAATGTGCTTGTTTTTTGTGTTTTTTTGCAACATTTAATTAATGTATAGTTTTGTGTCATTAAGAAAACCAATACATACTGGAGACATTTGAATAAAGCGACATTTCTGAACAAAATACTTTTGCCAAAATAGTGTCCCCAGGGAAAGAAATATCTACTGTATCATCACAACGAAAACATCGTCAGGGCGGTGGTGGCGAAGTCGATAGGGACTTGGCTTGGCAACTGGAAGGTCACCAGTTCAAGGCCCGGCAAGACCAAGTGCTACCGAGGTGTCCCTGAGCAAGGCACCGTTCCCCACACTGCTCCCCGGGCGCCGTTCAAAATGGCAGCCCACTGCTCCTAACACTAGGATGGGTCGAATGCAGAGAAAAAAGTTCCCCACGGGGATTATAAAGTATATCAAAAATAAAAAAATCAAATCACCCTGCTTTTACACACAGCTAGTTGTATCGTTCCCGTTGATCTGCGTTGGGCCTTTCTCTGGGTCAGCGAGCACCTCCTGAAGGTCAAAAGGCGACCCCTCTCTCATCTGTGACCAGTATGAAGACCTGCGCACACACCGATACATACTGGAGAACCTTTAAGGGAGGGACTATTTGTGAATGAAATATTTTAACCAACATAGTGGTATAGGGACATGTCCCCAGAAAATCACACCTATGTATCGGAGCCATTCATGCTGGGAACGCTGGGACATGTCTCTACTACTGTCCAATTATGTCTCCACCACTTGCATTAGGATCATTTATTTAAAATGTTCTGAAGTTAGCGTGCATGCAGGATTGTTTTGTGTACAAATCTGCGTTTACACTTTCTTCAGGGTCAGTGACCACCTCCTAAAGGTCAAAGGTCACGCATCTCTTATTCAAGGCTTCAAGGCTTTTATTGTCATGTGTGCATAGCTACAGTGTAGTTATGACAATTACATTATGAGGTCACAGGCTCCTACAACAGTGCAGCACAATAAAACAGATAATAGTGCAAGTAAATAAAATAAAATATAATATAATATAAATATTGCAGAATAGTCTTTATCCAAGTAACTGAATGTTGATATGTATAAGTTGCAAACAGATGAATGTTATCGATGTTCTTTCAAAAGCTCAGGTGTTTAACCGTCCTTCCGTTGACCCTTCCCTCTGGGGTCAGTGAACACATCATAAAGGTCAAAGGTCACCCTTCTCTTACCTGTGTTTCAGTATGAAGACCTGGCTCACTACGGGCTGGAGGGGTTTGGGTGGGATGTACGGAGGACCCTCACCATCATCATCATCACGCCGCTGCCCGCTCGCTACACATGGCCGCGGCCGCCGCCGCCGCTGCTGGTCCCGTTCCTCCCCCCCACCAGTTCTCCCAGTCACACACACCAGCAGCATGGGGCCCGGGGACGCCGTCAAGAGGGACAAAGACGCCATTTATGGGTAAGATAATAATAATAATAATATTTGTATTATTTATTTGTTTATTCCACACAAGGCAGTTATTTACAGGTCACCTATTGTGCAAAATCCACTTCTTCATGTCTCTTCTACATCAACATGTGTCCCCTCTTCTTCATGTCTCTTCTACATCAACATGTGTCCCCTCTTCTTCATGTCTCTTCTACATCAACATGTGTCCCCTCTTCTTCATGTCTCTTCTACATCAACATTTGTCCCCTCTTCTTCATGTCTCTTCTACATCAACATGTGTCTCCTCTTCTTCATGTCTCTTCTACATCAACATGTGTCCCCTCTTCCTCATGTCCTCTTCTACATCAACATGTGTCCCCTCTTCTTCATGTCTCTCTACATCAACATGTGTCTCCTCTTCTTCATGTCTCTTCTACATCACCATGTGTCCCTCTTCTCCATGTCTCTTCTACATCAACATGTGTCCCCTCTTCTTCATGTCTCTTCTACATTAACATGTGTCCCCTCTTCTTCATGTCTCTTCTACATCAACATGTGTCCCCTCTTCTCCATGTCTCTTCTACATCAACATGTGTCCCCTCTTCTTCATGTCTCTTCTACATCAACATGTGTCCCTTCTTCTTCATGTCTCTTCTACATCAACATGTGTCCCCTCTTCTTCATGTCTCTTCTACATCAACATGTGTCCCCTCTTCTCCATGTCTCTTCTACATCAACATGTTGTCCCCTCTTCTTCATGTCTCTTCTAACATCACATGTGTCCCCTCTTCTTCATGTCTCTTCTACATCAACATGTGTCCCCTCTTCTTCATGTCTCCTCTACATCAACATGTGTCCCCTCTTCTTCGTGTCTCCTCTACATCACCATGTGTCCCCTCTTCTTCATGTCTCTTCTACATCAACATGTGTCCCCTCTTCTTCGTGTCTCCTCTACATCAACATGTGTCCCCTCTTCTTCGTGTCTCTTCTACATCAACATGTGTCCCCTCTGTGGAAAGAGACTCTGAAAGTTTCAGGAACAAAGATTTTCTCTCTTTTTGATCCATTTCTATAAAAACCTGTCTGAAAATGAGCTGATCAGATTTTGGACACTTTGTGATGTCATAAACGATGTGTTGTCTTGTGTAACCATTAGCCCAATCAGCAACCAAGGTAACCCCCCCCCCCCCCCCCCCCCCCCTTATCACCTGAATCTCCTCTAGAGCTCCATTGAGTTCTTTGTAACCAAATGTCTCTCAGAGGGGCGTGGGGAGGGGCTCCTTATCTTCATCTGAAGTAACAGACAGAGAATCAGCCACTTTTGGAACAGGGCTGAAACAGAGGGGATTATGGGTAATGCGGCAATGATCTGTTTGGTGTTTCAGCCAATCAGAGACAGGCTCTGGATATATCTGAGACCTGTGATATATTGATGAAAAACAGTATAATTGGGGACCTTTAAAACAAAACATATACACTTATACTGGTTGTTTTGTTTTATGGCGCATGGTGGAAAGGAGCAGGGCGAAGAGAATCTTATTTGATTACGCCCCTTCTTACAAAAAAAAAGAAATAACCATAAAAAGTCAAATAAAAGCAATATTCTTTCAGTCACAGTCGCTTACAAATACTGAAACATAAAACCAGAACACAATCAAACGTCAACTTCGTACTGTCTAATTACGCTTTCTTTATACATTTTCTTAAACGTAATTTTTTTACAGCCCTTTAAATCATTCGGCAAATAATTCCAGTTCTTTACGCCAAGAGACACACATCTGCTTTAAAGTGAACTGAACACAAATATAAACGCAACACTTTTGTTTTTGCTCCCATTTCTCATGAGATGAACTCAAAGATCTAAAACATTTTCTATATACACAAAATAACCATTTCTCTCAAATATTGTTCACAAATCTGAAAAGCTCTGATAGTGAGCACTTCTCCTTTGCCGAGATAATCCATCCCACCTCACAGGCGTGGCATATCAAGATGCTGATTAGACGGCATGATTATTGCACAGGTGTGCCTTAGGCTGGCCACAGTAAAAGGCCACTCTGAAACGTGCAGTTTTGCTTTTGGGGGGTCTGGGGGGTCCGAAAACCAGGCAGTATCTGGTGTGAACACCATTTGCCTCACGCAGTGCAACACATCTCCTTCATAGAGTTGATCAGGTTGTTGATTGTGGCCTGTGGAATGTTGGTCCACTCCTCTTCAATGGCTGTGCCAAGTTGCTGGATATTGGCAGGAACTGGAACACGCTGTCGTATACGCCGATCCAGAGCATCCCAAACATGCTCAATGGGTGACATGTCCGGTGAGTAGTATGCTGGCCATGCAAGAACTGGGATGTTTTCAGCCTCCAGGAAGTGTGTACAGATCCTTGCAACATGGGGCCGTGCATTATCATGCTGCAACATGAGGTCATCATTGGTACACGTTTATCTATAAAGCTTTGTTGGGTAAACTCCCGTATTATATCTGCTCTCTGATAACACAGAGAGTTGCAGCAGCAGCTATTGTCTGAGATCACATGATGTAGTCTTGTTAGATGTGCCAAGAGCAAGGACGGTCTTAGGTAAGACAGCTTTTATGTGCGCAGCTCCACTTGCTTGGAACAATCTTCAGCAAGAATTGAAACTGAGCAATCTCATTCCTCTGCATGTTTTTAAAGCTAGGCTAAATGAAATGCTTGCTGATACAATGGGCACTTGTAAATGTCTAAACTATGTAACCTGTAAATATAATGTATGATGTCCTTTATTGTTTTATGTTTCATGTGGAACCTATATGCTGCAGGTCTCCCTTGAAAAAGAGATCTATGATCTCAATGGGACCAATCTGGATAAATAAAGGTTTGAAAATAAATGAAATGAGGTGATGGTCCCTACCCCTCACACCAGATACTGACTGGTTTTCGGACCCCCCCAGACCCCCCCAATAAAGCAAAACTGCACGTTTCAGAGTGGCCTTTTATTGTGGCCAGCCTAAGGCACACCTGTGCAATAATCATGCTGTCTAATCAGCATCTTGATATGCCACACCTGTGAGGTGGGATGGATTATCTCGGCAAAGGAGAAGTGCTCACTATCACAGATTCTTTCAGATTTGTGAACAATATTTGAGAGAAATGGTTATTTTGTGATTATAGATAATGTTTTAGATCTTTGAGTTCATCTCATGAAAAATGGGAGCAAAAACAAAAGTGTTGCGTTTATATTTTTGTTCAGTGTAGTACGTGCAAACTGATGCTTACAATTTAAGCATTATTAATAATAATAATCTTAATTTGTACAGCACCTTTCATAAACAAGTGCAATCCAAAGTGCTTCACATAGACATTTCACGATATCAGACAGAATACAGATACCAGTAAAAGACATAGGAACAAACAAAAGATAGCACACATTAGACATATAAAAAATACATTTAGATGGAAGGTGTGAAAGCAGGAGTTTGCTTCCTGAAAGGCTAAATTGTACGAAGGTGTTTTGAGGTTTCTTTAGATTTGTTCTTTAAGATGGGTTCACTGCCGCTGTAAAATGATGACGCAGCAACTCTTTCAGGAGAGTGAAAACCTTTTCTTTTTCTTTCTGGGTTTAGCTTCACGTTTGATTTATCTGTTTGACTTTCAACGGTAAGGCGCTGAGCTTTTCCGTTCCAGACCAACATTATCTGTTTGCTTGATGAAGAGCTGCTTGATCACAAAGAGGTCAAAACTGAAAAATGTGGCTCAACAGATTAAAGATTCAAGGCGTTTCTTGACATGTGTACCTAGCTACAGTCTAGATATGTCGATGAAAATCTGAGGTCACAGACTCCTCCAACAGTGCAACACAATAAAACAGATACAATAGTTAAAACAGAGCAAGGAGAGTCTTTATACAACAGTGGTGTAAAAAGTATTAAATCAGCAATCACAATATGACTTTGAGTAAAAGTACAAGTCTTGAAATGAGCAGCAAGTATCAAATTAAAGACAAAAAGACAGGACACTTCTTTCTTGATGTAGTTTCATTCCAGGCCGAGCTGAGCCAGACTAACATTATCTGAGTTTGTGTGACGAAGTAACTCTGAGGTCAAAACTGAAAAATGCATCTGAAAAAGTGACTTACCTCAATATATTAAAGGGGACCTATCATGCAAAATGCGCTTTGTGATGTCTTTTATACATAATGTGTCCCCCCGGTGTGTCAGGGAACTCACGCAGCGTCAGAAAATAAAACCCTCTCTCTTTTCCTCCGTACCCACATCTTTTAAAAACGGGGGTACAACGAGCGGATACAGATTTGCTGCCGATATGACGTAATATCGGGAGCAGACCCACATAAAGTTGCTATCAGAAACAATGCCTGACGTGTTTTGGACGTAATCTCGTCTTTGTTTGCATTAGCAAGCCTCGCTAACACTCAGAGCTAACCTGTACTGGAGAGCACATAATAACAATTATTTGAGCTCCATACTGTTTCAGAAATAATCCTTGATGCGGTTTAGAACAGGATGGCGTTTTATCACAGCAGAATTTAACTTTATCTCCGGGAGAATTTTGATCAGGCCTTAGCTCCGCCTCCTCTTTTTCTTTTTCAAGCTAAGGACCCAAAATCCACGTTCTCTCAAGCCCCCAGGAAGTGCGCCGGACTCTGTGCCCGATATTCGTTGTGTCCAATCGGGGTACTGAAACTTCCGTATCAGTCCGTGACGTCACGCGGCCCAAAACAACTTTTTCCCATTGACTAACATGGAGAAAGACTCGAAAGAGACGTCTGTAAATCAGTGGACAACTTTATTAAACTAAATAAACTACCCAGCAACAATTGTATAGCCCTTGTTAGAATCATTAAGTCCTTAAAGTTGTAAAATGCACACTAAAAGCCGAATCTAGATTTATTTTCTTCTAGTAAGCCGAGAGTGGGCGCTCGGGGGCGGGGCTTAAAGGGCGCATGCTCTGTGAGCGCACATACGGGTGCTCTCAAAAGTTGGGCCATTTTGTCTTCATGCACCAATGAGCAGCTCTCATAGGAAAGAACGAGACTCCGCCTCCGACGCTGTATCCAGTTCTTATTATACATCCATGGTTTCTCTAAACGGGGCTGGAATAGAGGGATATGAGGGACGTCTAAAATGCATGCTGTTTGTATTTGGAGAAAAACACATCATTTTTATGCCTAAAAATAGCATGATAGGAGACCTTTAAGTGAAAGTAGCAACATCTCTAAAGCTCAAGCAATGTCTTGAAACTGAGCATGACTTGCGTAAAAATATATGAACACTATTGAGTATGAGCAGCACAAGGAAGAGAACTCGTGATGCAGAAAAATAACTCCTGTCAAAAAAGACATTTATGGGTACGCTGAGTTCACTGACGCCGTGAAAAGTACAACACACACACAACTGATGACAAAAGCTTCTTTCAGGACAGTTTCTTCCTCTGTGAAAACTTGTTCTGTGTTAGGGTTAAGGTCAGGTTTGATTTATCTGTTTCACTTCTCTCTGTCGGCGCTTTTCCATTCCAGGCCGAGCTGAGCCAGGCCAACTCTATCTGCGAGTTAGTTTGATGAAGTGAAGCCTGCTGCTAGATCACAAGGAGGTCAAAACTGAAAAATGTGTCTCAAAAGTGAAGGACACAGTCTTTTCAGCTCCTTGACTTTAAGAAAAGCAGCCACACATCCTTGTTGAAGTCCTGCTATCACAATATATGTTTGGGGAGGTCAAAACTGAAAATGTGGCTCGATAGTGGCGGTATTTCCAGCTCCTTAAAGTAGCAACACCTCCATGTAAAAGTCCTGCAATCAAAAGTATTAACGATGGGTACTTGCATGACAGTCTGAGCTGATCCCTCTTCCTCCTCTTCCTCTCTCTCCCGCAGGCATCCTTTATTCCCTCTCCTCGCACTGATTTTTGAAAAATGTGAATTGGCGACGAACACGCCGAGAGAGAGCGGCGTGGCCGGAGGAGACGTCTGCTCCTCGGACTCCTTCAACGAGGACATCGCCGTCTTCTCCAAGCAGGTACAGGAACACGCTCTTCATCCATGTGCTGGAGATAATGGAGTGCCGCAGTGACGCGTCCTAAAACCCGGAAGTAAACTCCTTCCGGTTCCTTTCGACAAAAGCAATGCACTTTCTCCATAGGATTTTGGAAAATAGCTTTTTTGAAATTAGGGTGGAGATTATCCGGCTGACCAAAGCGTGATCCGTCTCTTCAACGTGTCTCAACCACAGACCTTATTTGAGCTATTTCCAAAATCCTATGGAGAAATTGCATTGGTTTTTGTCGAAGGAACCGGACGTGGTAAAATGCTAACTTACTTCCGGGTTTTGGGACGCGTCACTGTGGCACTCTATAAAGAACAGATCTGCGCAAATGTGTTTAGGCCCCTGCTGAGCCATATTCATCCCACTTTTTGAGCATTGTGTTTATTTGTCTGGAAGAAGGAAAGTTTATTTATATAGCACCTTTCAACAAAAGGAAATTCTTAAAGCGTTAAGATATAGTGCAACAGAATCATAGACAAGAAGAATAGTTTACTTAAAAAAGGGGAAATCGAAAGTCCTGCAATAACAGTAGGTTGTGCTTTAAAGTTTTAAAAGTATGAAGCTACTCTCTGTGCACAATACAGAGTGAGAATATTATGATCAATGCACTGATGTGAGAGCAGCATTTTAAAGTGATCGATGTTTAAGATGGATTGGCTTTAACTTCAGTCCTGTAGCTTGATATGTAGCTATTAGGACTTTATAGCATGTACCCATTTAAAGGTCCCATGTCATGCTTTTTCCGGTTATCACCCGTCCCCTTGTGTTATGAAGGTTTGTCTGCATGTAAACGGTCTGCAGTCACAACCCCTCAAAGTACACCCTGTAGCGAGTAGAGCTCTAACTCAGAGAAGACCTGTCTGTGCTGCCCCAGAACGCCTCGTTGGGGATTTATCTTTTTCCATTGTTTACTTCTTGGGTATAGTGACGTATTTTTGGGCATTGTGACGTAACGTTACGTCCGCGGAGCCGTTACGTTTGGACCAATCCGCGGACTTCCTCACACACACACACACACACACACACACACACACACACACACACACACACACACACACACACACACACACACACACACACACACACACACACACCACACACACACACACACACACACACACACACACACACACACACACACACACCACACACACACAACACACCACAACCACACACACACACACACAAACACCACACACACACACACACACCACACAACACACACCCACACACACACACACACACACACACACACACACCACACTCGGCGGGACGTTGCGAGGCACGCTGCTCGAAGAGCGGGACACTTTGAGCTGGCTCACTGGTGTGGGGTCTGCGAGACACCGCATAACTCAGCCTGAGCACACACACAAACTCCCAGCCAGGCTGCGGGTGTGTGTGTGTGTGTGTTTCGGGCTAGGTTTCGCTGTCTCGCAGACGGCCACTGGGCTCACGGGGGGGGGAGCGTGTAGGACAGAGAGTGAATACACATACTATACAGAGATGCTGTTTGAGAAACCAATGTGAGTTTAGAACATTGAACAATATAAATGTATTCTGGTCGACCTCAACAATGGAATTATGATCAGTAGAAATGGCCATGACACGGGACCTTTAAAGTCAGCATGACCCATTAATTGAAGTTGTTTAAAACTGCAATTATCATGCAACTAAAATACCCTCCAGTATCCTCCGCTACTATTTGTGTTGTTGTTGTTTCCCTTGTTGTTCTCGCCTTGGCAACTATCCGGTCCCAGCTGTGTGCGTCACTCTTTAGTGTCCTCTGGTTCCCGTTGTGTTTTGAGCTT
Organism: Chaenocephalus aceratus; assembly: GCA_023974075.1. Taxonomy (NCBI): domain Eukaryota; kingdom Metazoa; phylum Chordata; class Actinopteri; order Perciformes; family Channichthyidae; genus Chaenocephalus; species Chaenocephalus aceratus. Next base: position 42,623,284 of record CM043785.1, on the reverse strand, counting down.
CATGCTGTGTTTCGTTTCAGCACTTTTAGTAAACATATGAAATGTTTTGTCAAGTTTGTGAATGTTTTCTAAATGCTGCGTATGTGTTGTGAAGTTTGTGAAGATGTTTTTATAAAATGTGCGGTGCGTTTCTCCTGATGGAAATGTGTTATGCTGTTGTCGAGTGTTTGCACCTGTTGGCCACCGTAGAGCAGACACATATACATTTGACCTCATTGTCAGAAAGACATGCAAGCCTTGAAGTAATATGATTATAGGCTTAGTATTCGAATGGATTGGAAAAATGGAAAGCGGTTCAGCTGAAATCAAGTTATCAACCAACGCATTGAGCTAACATGTGGTAATGTGTTAGCATCCTGCAGCTCATGGTATCTGCGAGATGAGAGGGTTGGTTATTTCAGATGGAAAATTGAACTGCAGCGCCTCAAACTAACTATGAAACGTGTTGTTAATTCTGAATGTCTAATTGTGAATCCTCCAGGGAAAGTAAATCCGCTAGGTTTCTTTATTTGACTAGAAACTCAACCCAACAGGACAGAGGGCTGTGTTGTTTACTAATCATAATATATATTTGTTCTGTATCTAGTTACGGGCAGAGAGGCCTTTGTTTTCAGCAAACCCAGAGCTGGATAATTTGGTGAGTGACTTCACTGTCAAGAGTTTAAATATTTAAATTCAAAGTGTTTATGTTTGTCTAATTTGTTCATTATAATCACGTATTTGTTTGTTGTTTTTTCTGTAGATGGTCCAGTCGATACAAGTGCTTCGCTTCCACCTCCTGGAGCTCGAGAAGGTCAGACTCGTCTCAGTGACCTTTGACTTTTTATTTTAATAAACATCGAGAACAATGTCGACACGCTGGAATATACTTGAGTATATGACACAAGTGTACAAATATCCCAAAATGTTGACCTATCATTTTAAAAAGTTGAAACTAGTTGAGATTGTTTTTTATTCTTAAAGGTAAACATTTTTTGGCTTGTGTAACCATTAATTTTAGCCAATCAGCAACCAAGGTAACCCCCCCCACCTTATCACCTGAATCTCCTCCGAGAGCACCATTAGGCGCTTTCACACTTTAGTTCATCATGCACTAAGTACAGATCGCGTTCACACCGGAATAAATTCCTGAGGGAGGATTAGGAAAATAAAGCCGCTGACGTCACTTCTTCTTCTTCTGATTTGGGGTTACAACTTCACGGCGTATAGGCCTACTGCCACCCGAAGTCCCCGGCCGGAAGTCCCCTGAGTTGGGGAAGCCTTCAGTAGAAGCTGCTGGGAGTCCCAGCAGCTTCTACTGAAGCCTTCCGAGTAAATCGCCAGAACGCCGACACCTCCTCATCTCCACCGCTCCCATGTTTTATTCTGTGTTGCCATAAGTTAGTCTCTCTGCGTTTCTGCGCTGGGCTAATGCTAATGCTAATAATGCTAATGCGAGGATAATAAAATGGCAACTTCACAACACTTTTTGGGCGTTTTACGGGGCGTGGTTTGCAATCCGCTCAGCCAATCAGAAATAGGAACCTTTTTCTCCCACGAAAGTCCCTGCTCTCTAGTAGGGACGGAAAAGGGCGTGAAAAGGTTCTCATGAACTCATTTTAGTTCCGGCTCTTTTTGGTGTGAACGCGATATTTCGGAACTATATCGGAACTAAAGTGTGAAAAGTACTGCGGTGTGAACGCGCCTATAGAGTTATTTTTAACCAAATGTCTCTCAGAGGGGCGTGGGGAGGGGCTCCTTATTTTCATCTAAAGTAACAGACAGAGAATCAGCACTTTTGAAACAGGGCTGAAACAGAGGGGATTATGGGTAATGCTGCAATGATCTGTTTGGTGTTTCAGCCAATCAGAGACAGGCTCTGGATATATCTGAGACCTGTAATATATTGATGAAAAACAGTATAATAGGGGACCTTTAATATCTTTCTTTATTTCCAGGTCCATGAGCTGTGTGATAACTTCTGCCATCGGTACATCAGCTGTCTGAAAGGGAAGATGCCGATCGATCTGGTGATGGACGACAAAGACGGAAACAAGTCGGACAGCGAGGACTTCCTCCGGTCGTCGGGGAACAACATGGATCAGGTGAGTCCAGAGGCCTGTACTGCTGTGTGTACGCTTGTCCATGTTTGTGATTGGTCAAATGTTGCTAACCCCGCCCCTTTCATATGAACGCGCACATAACTAGATGGGGCAACTGGCTTGAGTTGACGAGTCGATAACCAGCGTCCTAGGACCGCTTAGCGAGAGCGCGTTTGCTTTGGATTAGGTAAGGCGGGTAACTCAAACATATCCAGGGTCTGGTGAACTGGATTCGTAGTACAGGCCTCTGGAAACTCAGACATAATACAAATACAATCTATTTATATAGCACCTGTCATGCTTGACGCAGCCCAAGTGCTTTACAGAGTATGAAAGAAAATCACAATAACTAATGAGGAACATAATTAAAATATGTAAAAACATGAACAGTGATCAGTGATGATAAGCCAAATTAAAAAGATAGGTCTTTAATATACTTTAAATAATTCCATTTGAGGTTGCCGTTCTAAGATCAAATGGGATTTTCCAGTTTTCTTGTAATGCCCTCTGGCTACTTTTAAAAGTGAACCATTGGAGGATCCGTGTGTCCTTGCAGGTTGATACAATGAGAGACAGTCACATACATATGTTGGGGCAAGGTTATGTAAAGCCTGTAAATCATTAAATGCACTTTAAAAAATCAATCCTGAAGGACACCGGTAACCATGCAGTGATTCCAGCACAGACGAGATGTGCTCTCTTTTGTGTGTGGAGACATTTACTCTCCCTCTGACGTCCACCGTGTCAGGGCAGAATGAGAAAGAGCAGATACACAGATCACTTTTATCCAGGAAATACATCATATATCCAATTTTTAAAGAGTTACAGGTGTTGTGTATGGAAGCCCATTTCCGCCACTTGAAAAAAAAAAATCTCCATGAAAATTCATAATTATGAGATGAGAAGTGTGCATGCGCTGCAGTGGTGCTGTCTTCAAAGGTCCCTTCATCACCTTGCTGCTCTCCACCATGCAAACGGCATCTAGTCCTAAATAAGGTAACTATTACAGGTGACTTTTGTAAATGTTAGATGTTACATATAGCCTATATTGCAGCTAAACTACAACAATGCAGTTCATAGCTTTGACATTACCTGTTATGAATATAATATATATGCCTATAGTTTGTGGTAACATTCACGGCTTAGAGTTCGAGCAACTCACAGCAGCAGTATGCCTACACTATTGTTATTAGTGGCGTGAATTATTTCGACTTTCTTATCTCATAATTATGACTTTTTATCTCATAATTATGATTTTTTATCTCATAATTATGACTTTTCATGGGGATTTTATGTTTTCAAGTGGCAGAAATGGGCTTCCATAGCTTTGCTTGTGACTGGATGCATAAAAGTAAAAAAAAACGATGCCATTTATGTAGGTACACATTCATGATTAGTAATGTGTTTTTATCAAGGTCCACTTAAAGTGTACAGGTTTTATTTGAGAAGTTAAGTATTCAGAAGTTAAAGGTCACCTATCATGCTATTTTTAGGCAATAGCATAGGTCTCAGATATATAAAAAGCATGTCTATGACCCCTCTATTTCACTTCCTGTTTCAAAAGTGCTGATTTTATGTATAAAGCTTTAAAAAAAAAAAAAAGTGATTTAAAAAAAGGAGGGGGCTGAGCTCATGCGGGACCCGGCAGCTACTGTCTAAACCAGGGGGGTCAAACTCAATTTCATCACGGGCATCACGCCACATCACTCAAGGGCCGGTTGTAACTTTAAGACTATACTAAAATACATATATAAATATTTAATATATAAAATAATGTATTTTATTACATGATTGCCTCTACATTGGATTGTTATCGGATAGGGTAATAACTTCATGATTAACTACGACTGAAAGCAGAAATCTAGGGCAAATAATTGCAAGTCTCTTCAGTGAGAATGTCACAACATGATTTAAAAGAAAAGCCAAATTCTGGAAAAACAAGAAAAAGTGACATTTTGAAAAAGAAGTTGCATTTTGAAGAAAAAAAATCTAATTCTGAGAAAAAAGTCAAATTTCAGATGCATTGTGGGACATTTAGTGTATGGGCAACGTGCTTCTGTAAAGTAGCATGTAACCGTATAATGAACATATTATATTCTTTGCAAGCTCTTGTGGGGCCACAGAAAATGAAGTCGCGGACCGGATTTGGCCCCCGGGCCTTGAGTTTGACACCCCTGACATAAACAGTCTGTGATTAATATATAGTCAAACATTTTCCCCTTTATAAGTATTTCCCACAAATTCACTTATTCCTCCTTCTTATTTTTCTATTTTTAGATTACATATTTGTGTTTTTATGACTTGGGTTCCCATTAGTAAGTGCATTAGGAAACATCCATTGAACTCAGTGTGCTGCTCTGTGATGCTAGTTCAAGCCAGATACTTGGCATCTTATTTTAGGTGCAAGTCATCAATGTTTGGGCTCAGGCTCTGAGCTGAGGAGACCCTCAGGATGGAGTGAGGTGTGCGTGCAATATACCGGCGGGCCAGATCTAATAGTAATTAGAAATTATCCTGCGGGCCGAAATTAAATCCACCAAGGGCCTGATTTGGCCCCCGGGCCTTGAGTTTGACACATGTGCTCTAAACTAAATGCTGCCGTGATGAAACGCCATATCATGGATTATCAAGGATTATTTCTGAAACAGTCTGGAGCTCAAAGGCTTTCTCTCTTGCCGGTTAGACCACAAGGTGAGTTGCTTTTTACTTCCTGCTTCTTCACACACATGCTCTCCAGCACAGGTTAGCTCTGAGTGTTAGCGATGCTAATGTAAACACCGACCATATTACGTCCAAAACAGTCGGGCGTTGTTTCTGATAGCAACTTTCTGATTGGGCCGTGGGTCCACATTTCAGATATTACGTCATATCGGACGCAAATCTGGATCAGCTCCGTTGTTCCCCGTTTTTAGAGATTTGGGTACGGAGGAAAAGAGAGAGGGGTTTATTTCTGAAGAAGACATACAAAAAAACCCATCAAAAAGTGCATTTTGATAATGTTTTTATTGTTACTTAATTTAACTTTACAGCCAATCTGTCGTATAACTTCCAGAGTTCTCCTGCTGACGGCCGCAGTGTCATGGCAGCATTAGAAAAAGCAGATACACGGATCACTTTTAATAATGAAATAAATCATGTATACCATTTTTAAACGAAGTTACAGGTGTTTTGTTAGTGCAAGTCTAAAAACTATCCAATTTGTGTAGGCACACATTTTTAATTTCATTTAATCGTTTATGTGGCAGGGACAATGCACAGTAATGAACACTTACAACATTAAAATGTGTCAAGCATAACAGTGCCAGATTTAGCTTTGAGCTAATTTCCATCCGCAGTCCCTCACATAAAACATTTAAGAAAATTACATTTTACATTCAACTGAAAAGTTTTTATTAGGGAAGTTTAGTAATCAGAAGTTAAACTATGATGATGTAATGTTTTATTGTTACTTAATTAAACTTTACAGCCAATCTGTACTATAACTTCCATAGTTTCAACAGTAACGACTTAAACGGAAGCTTATATTCTTTGGTACAATAGTGATGAAATTATGTTATATATATTATATATATATTATATTATATTATATAGTATATTACTCCAATTGGCTTAAATCTTAGCAGCTCTGCAGGGTTTGTTAATCACAACCCAAACAGTTAAATCCTCCCAAACAGTTTTTAATGTCCCTGCGTTCATTCATCCAACCACAGATCACACATCTTTCTCTTTTCTTCTCTTGGACGATAACGATGAAGACTTTCCTCTTTTTCCCAGAGAGGCAGAAACTAAAGAGTGAAGCACTCAGCAGCCACTTGTCAGCCTTTAACCCTTTAAACACCGCAGTGTGAACTCCTGCAGCTCAGTGTCGGGTGACCGGCTTCATTTTCACGTTGCCTCTGGTCCTAATGTGTTAATCTCCATCTTTGTTACTGAGTGGGTGTTTGCACCAATCACCTGTCAATCAAAGACACTGGGGGCCACAAGGTGCTTTTTAAAATGCTCAAACTAATGAAATCAACTCATATCCTGCTCTTTTTACTGCACTGTTATTACAGTTTTATTATTATTGTGCTGCTGTGTTAATTA
>CM043785.1:42494617-42612117 GCA_023974075.1 Chaenocephalus aceratus | reverse complement strand
TCAAGTCTGAAATGTGACTTGCATCACAGCAGCTCCAGGTGTCACATCAACACGGACAACATCAAGACACAACACGTGAGAAACAAACATTTAACATCACAATCACTGAGAGAAACCTTTTTCGATGACCCTTTAGCATTTTGTTGTCATATCAACAGCTTTTATTATAATCTGTCAAGAGTAACAACATTTTTGCAATATTGTTTATGTTTTTCACTTTAGGGTTAGATTTGTCGATGCGATAATTGGAAATGGGTAAAATAAAGGCAGGTGGATGGTCATGAAACTATACTATCATGGCTTGATCGAGGGAACGGCAGAGCAGTAAGCATTTCAATGACGAGCGGTGTCTTCTCCAAGATGGTGCTCGGGTCTTTTCTCTCTCCGCCAATGGGCAGGATGTAAAAAAATACAACTGGTTGATAGGAAGAGGTTCATGATGAGAAAATGCAGCTTCAGCACAAGTGTCTTTTTTTTTGCAAGTCAAAAACAAACTGGCATAGGACATTCCTTACTTTCTTCTACTCTGCAGACGTTGTTTTAGTGCACCAAAATAACATTTAAACAACCTAATAAAAAACCCTTCAAGTTTGCCAAGAAACATCAAATGTGAAGTACAGTTGTTCTGTCTGCACCCCCGAAGAGTCGCTCTGCTCCGCACGTGTGAGATAAAGTCAAACACATAAAGCAGACCATCGCTATGCTTTAAGAACTGTTTGTGCAAAGCTTTATTATCCGTGGTCCGTTCGCTGGAGAGAAATGGAGACCTCGAGAGTCTTTACTTTCCCGTTTGGACCGTTTCTCTTCAGCTGGCGTCAGTGGGAGGGTCGGATGAATAAAAGCCAATCCAACGCTTCAATAAACCGGACCTCAGCGTGAGGTTACACCTGGAATAAAAACACTGAGACGGACGACTGACATGAACATGAAAGTATCCTGCTGAGAGACTGGCTCTAAATACACTTCATGGTCCAAAGTATGTGGACATTGGGACATTTCAGCGATACGTGCAGGGTTGGGGCTAGAAAACATATCCAACGGGTGCAAAAGATTAAAGCAGGGGGGCTCCGTTTAAACGTTGGGGTCGAGACATTAAATAAAATATATTTGCGACGCAACGTTTCTGTTCTTAGACCTTCGGGACGGACACATCGGGACGGAGAACATTCTGAAGACCGGCTGTACGGAAGTTATTGGTGCCCGGTGTATTATGCAAATATTAACGTTATAATAGGTGATGGGAACAAGCAGTGATGCAAATAATAATACATTTTATTTATGGAGTTGCTTTTCAAGGCTTTCCAGGTCGCCGTATAAATATATAAGAACTTAGATTAAAATTCCTGCAATATTTTAACGGGAATATAACTAATGTAAAAGTGACATCTATGAGAATACTTGAGGTCATTCTTCGACGTGCATCTCATTTCTTCTCTACTCCTCGTTCTCCACACACGTCTGATCCTGCAGAAGTTTTCCCCGATATTTCGCTCAGACCAAATCCATCTTATCTTCCCTCTTTTCATCGCCCACAAACGTCTTTCTCTCTCCTTCGGTTCACAGGTTGTTATGAAGCTGAGTTGTCACAAACCATTAGCAGGTTGTGTTGTACCTCTTTCAGCTCTCTGAGGATTGAGAGGAGAGAGACGGAGTGTGTGTGGAGTGTGTGTGGAGTGTAAATCAGCCTCGGGGAGCTTGCGGTTCCTCCTAATGAGGCTGAGAGCTTGTTTATGGAGTTACGCATCATTTTTATGATTATTTCCACCTTCTCAGGCTCTGCCTTGCTGGGTCTCGGGCGCAGGGAGGCCCGGTCCTCCGCTGACTCGGGGACCGTCGCCCTAACCTTGGCCCGGCACTGTTAAAAACACTAAGGAGAAAATGAGCCTCATTAAACGGGCAGAGAAAGTGCAGTAAAAACACCGGGCTTTAGTGTTTTCTTTAGATGAAATGCAGCATTATGTGCCACCATCCAAAAACTGAGGGGGGATGGAGGGGGGGGCACAGAGAGGATTACGAAGCAGGGTAAAGCCAGACTGCCCTCATCAAGTGGGGACATTTGTGCAGGGAAAGGACACGAGTAAAAGCATGTGTGAGGCGCCTCAGAAAAGTGCTGAGAGGCTAACACGAGTGCTAATGTTAGCTTGCTAGCTGCGTAACATTGCTCTACAATCACAGGAAATACACTGAAACATAGCAAGAGCATTTAGCTAATGTGCTCTCGGTTGTGATTAGTTAATTTAGTTTTTCCTCTGTTTATGTAAGTGTAAACAAAAGCCTTTAAAATATCGTCTTTAAGCCAAACGAGGAACTTTTCGTTGCCTTTTCTAGAGAACATCACATAAGCTTTTGCTATAAAACGGTGTTACGCTGCTCTTTGAAGCCACGCTATGCAGGATGTTCCTTAAAGAACAAACAAACATGTCTGTATATGCAGAGTACCTTCTACTCTCTGCCTGTATTTTGTGTTATTCTCACTTTGCTGCGTACAGGACGTTTCAGGACGTCAACATTAAGAAAACACTTCAATAAGGCGCAAGATCCTTCGCGCCAATTAATGGAAAGATACGGACACAGCGCCAGAAAAATGCCAATTACATAGCGGTAAATCCTTTATTATATATATATATGGTCTTTGGGTTCATCTCGGTTTGGCACCTGCTGGTAAACACCATGTGGAGCTGGTGAGGAAGCGCTGAGGTTGAATGTTGTTTTTAAAAACCACGAGCGATATATCCTGAGCACTTTGCCTTTGAAACGCTGGTTAATGAGATTTAGGTCCGGGCTAAATTGTTGACGTTGGTCACATGTGTTGAGAACATACAATTAAATGTCTCTCTCCTTCTCTGTGTGGTTTAGGTGACTGCCTGGATAACGGCATGGCTTCTCCGAGCACGGGGGACGACGACGACCCCGACAGAGAACGAATGCACAACAAAAAGAGAGGCATCTTCCCCAAAGTGGCAACCAACATCCTGAGAGCCTGGCTGTTTCAGCACCTGACGGTAAGACCTGCTTCTTTCTCACTCGCGGGGCTTGTCAAGATGTGGTGTGAAAGGCTTGATGCAATGTCATGTTCAGTTATATATTGTTATCTGTGTGTGGTTATTCTAGCGTCCAGGAGAGAAGCTTAAAAAGGAGACTAAATTGAGTCTCTGAGATTGTTTCAAATTGGTACTTTAATTAATAAAAAGCGTGGTAATGTTACAAACAGGATATTGTCCGACAGAAACAGCTGTGTCTCTGGCTCTGGGAGAAAGAGGGCGAACCCCTCAGGTCGCGCTGTTTATATATCCTCTGCTGGCTCCTCCCTGCGGGCCGGCTCTCCACGTTTCAATGTCCATTGTTACGCATATCAGAAGATACAGACATTGTACATTCAATATATATCTAAACACGCCTTTTCTCCTCCTTAACTCTTTCATGACTTTTCATTTAACACATTCTAAACGCTGTAATCAATACTCCTAAAAATACAGGAAATACTTCACAGCGGTTTGGTGTCCGGTCGTTCTGAATGTTGTCACATGCTACCCACATCTGTAAACAATAACGCACTCAAATAAACTGTACCTTATCCAACAATAATATATCTCGACGTCTATAGTTGTAGTGTTGAAGTCGGTAGGTTTCGCTGTGCAACATCATATCATATCGCTGCTAAATTCACCTCTATAGTAAATGGTATATTAGCCTCATGCTAACCGGAGATGAAGGATTTTCAGAATAAAAGCTTAACAACTGGTTGTGCACACGAACTTCTGGTTTTTCGGTATAAAACGGCATTTAAACTGACGGTATGTTTAAGGTGCACTATGCTATCAAAACATTGATTTTAATTTCTAACAATATATAGTACCATCAAAGGTCTTTGTGTGGATATGTAGTCACGACTCTCTCCTGAGTATTGTGGACATGCAGGCCACTGTTTCCGGAGTTTATGGAAGTCACAAAGAAGTCATTGTCATTCACCGATTTTGTAAATAACAACAACAACACAGATAGCAGATCTGAGTAATTAAAAATATATTTTTAAATCGTTAAATATAGGTAAGTGCACGTGGAAGACATAATGAGCGTTCACGAATATTGCTTTAAAGCTGTGTCAATGTCAAATTGCAAATAAGTTATTTAGTTATCAATTATTACTTCTTTCACATTAAAGTGTTTGGTACATTTGAGCTTAAATTAAATAACAGATAATTGCACTTCAGAATAATAAAATAATAATCTTTATTTGTAGAGCACCTTTCATACAATAAGTGCAGTTCCAGGTGCTTCACATAGACATGTCACAGACAATTGATATCACACAGCATACAGTTAGCATTAAAATAAATAAAAAAAACCTCAAAATAGTCGACATAATGAACATATGAACAATAATGAACATATTAAATCAGCATAACTGCGTGAATGGTCGTTGCAAAGCTCCCGGGTAGAGTCTGGCTCCACAGTCTCTAATAAACACTTAATCAGCTTTCCTGGCTGTTTTGGGAGTTTTGAACCCGTGACCTTGCACTTCTGAGCCGACGTTTCGGTCCACTTTGAAGTCTCGTTGACCTTCTCACCGTCCCACCTGCTCACAACCTGAGGACAGGGGTCATGACCTCTGACCTCTGCTACCGACCAGGTATTTCACCTGTGGGCTTTTTCGTCAGAGGCGTCCTGACAGAGGAAAGGCAGAATTCTGACTTATGACCGAAAGGAATGTCTTTTAACAATTTCTGTCTATTTAAACGTCAGGGTTCAGTGGACGCACGCCATGTAACAATGGCCACTGGTGTCTCGTGTTTAGATTGATGGATATTCTGTCAGAAGAACGTGTAAAGTCCTGCCAATTTATTCTCTAAAAGGGACCTTCTGAACTTGTCTTCATCAGCGGGTATGCATGCTTGAACACATGTATACAAGGCTTTTAATGGCGCATCACAGGAAGAGGCAAGTGCTAACCGGTGAAGCTGAGATGAATAAAAGAAAGGAGGGACACAGAGTTATTGACTCGGCGTGCTCATGAACTCTGCAGCAGCATAACGCCCAGAATCAATCAAGGCTGAAACGTCCAACTGTAGAATAACAAAACCGATTGGCCAGTGAGCTTTCGTTTCTGTGTCCGTTCAAACAATGAAAGTTATACCTTTTTAACCTTTTAATACCCAGAATGCACTGAGTGTAAGAGACCCTGTTGCCCTTTGACTGTTCTCTTTTCATTTTGCTTTGTTCGGGATGTTTAAGGGCGTCAATCCTTAGAAAACATTTGTCTTATTTGTGGCAGTATCCAGTCGTTCAGATTCTTGGCTTTGTACCACATTGGTTAAAGGTGGGGTAGGTAATTTATTTCAGAAACACTTTTTGTTATGTTCCATGGAATGCTCTTAACATCCCGATAGGAATGAATACATGAAGTGCTTTGACAATAAATACATAAGAAAAAGGAATCTGTGGAAGCCGTGGCGCTGTAAAAAGCACGACCAATCATCTGAGCCGGCCCGGCTAAAGTAACTGGATGGCCTACCTGCCTGTCAGCCTTCCATCGGGGCACAAACTGATCTCGTGCCCTCATTGGTCATGTGCGCGTTCGGAAGTGAGGCTCTGTAAGGAAGTGGCAGATTTCTTTCCGGCTGTGTATTTTCAAATTCTACGCACTCGAGCTGGTTTCTCCAAAATTACCTACCCCACCTTTAAAGTGAAATCCAGAGGAAACACCAGTTACTTCTTAATTTGGTTGTTCTCCCTCTACTGGGACATGTCTCCATGCCTTAATGTTCAAAAAGCTCTTTATTTCTCTCATACTGCCTGTGCTGCAGCACCTCTTTTCACCCTCCGTCTAAAACCAGAGCCCAGTCTGCTCTGATTGGTTAGCTGGCCGGCTCTGTTGTGATTGGTCAACCGCTTAGAGATGTCCCGCCCCTTAGCATATCATGTATTTATTAAATTTTTAAAACATTGTCTTTATTGATATTTTCATGTATACTATGTTGGAGCACTAGCTAATAGAAGCACAAGTGTTACATCGTGATGTCACTATGTTCAGGAAGTAATCAAAGCACTACAATGGTGGAACTTTGGGATTTTAGCCTTTGCAGACCATTTACACACACACAAACCATATAACACTCTACAGGAAAGGGAACAACTTCAAGAAAGAAAATAGGGCCTCTTTAATGTGATTGGGCTGTACGTCTTGCTCTTGTCATTGGCTTGTACTTTGTCTGACAACAGGGAAACACAGCCAGTTGAGTAAACACATCTTCCACTGGTACTTTGGTGAATTACCGTTTTAATTAGACCGAGAAATGCAAGGCAAGGCAAGTTGATTTATATCGCACCTTTCAACACAAGTCAATTCAAAGTGCTTTATAAAATTGGACGACATTCAGAGCATTAAGAAATGGTGCAGCAGAAGCACATTATAAAATGGCCTTTTTAGAAAGATGTAAATAACTAAGACGAGATCCGTGATCTTTACTTAGTAGAATGAGACACAACCACGCTCAATTTCAACTCCTTCGGTTACCGTGAAAGCTCAGCTCGGCCTTGGGTAGAGACAGGGTGTGTCTGAAGGATTAAATCAAGAGTTTCTCCCACAAAGCTTTATATTAATATGTCTGTGAATCAGCGAGATACATAAATCAAACTCCAATATTTCGAATAGTGCGAACCTCTGAAGGGGAATATTATTTTTTACGAGTGTGAGGCTGAAATGAAGCGTCCAGTTAAAGTGGAAGAACCAGCAATGGCTGACTCATAGTTTTGGCCGAGGCCAGCAGAAATACCTCCTCCCCGCTTTCCTCCAAACATGGAGAGGCTAAATCTGTCTCTGCTCGTCGGGGGTCGAGACGCTGCCAGGACAGAGAGTCCTGCAGCAGATGGGAGGGGGAGGAACTGTACCTGAGGAGGGAGGGAAGGAGGGAAGGAGGTAAGGAGGTGAAGGTTGTGTGAAGGGCAGCAGCAGTAATCAACGCAGGAATAAAGAACACACAGCGGAGAAAATAGTGAAGCAGTATATTGTTACAGGATGTGTATTTTGTAAATTGTGTAATTTTTTTAATTCTTTTGATCTTTAATATTTTTGTATGCGTGCTTCTGAGGTAACATTAAGCTGTCCTTGGCTCCTTTCGGCTGCAACATGTAAATGTCCCCTCTGTGGGACGAATAAAGAAAAACATCTCCAGATACTCAAGTGGAAATTCACTGCATGGAGAAACATGCACTTCCAGTTCATTGCATCGACTTTAAGTGAGGAAATATCTCTGCTCTCCTTAGGTGTACATTGAATACGAGTGCATGAAGGAAGGCGTAAAAGCAACATGTGGATATTGTCTGATCCAGAAAAGTATAACTTTTTTTTATTAACTTATAATCGTGCTACATTTTTAAATCCTCATGTCTCAGGCCTTGCAGCAGCATTGTGTGTGTGTGTGTGTGTGTGTGGTGTGTGGTGTGTGGTGTAAACAGCACGTCGGTTTGTGGCTCGGCTTTTATGAGCTGTGGCGCAGAGGTGGCTGCTGGAGTTTGTGGACGACTTCAGGGGGAGTAAGCCATGAAGCCAGAACGAACACACACACACACACACACACACACCACACACACACACACACACACACACACACACACACACACACACACACACACACCCTTGCGTTTTTATTTCGTGTGAAGGTGCAGAAACCAACAGAGGCGTCCTCCCTGTTAGTGTAATTAGTGTGTAATCTACCTCCCTGTCGCTCACAGATGTTATTCGCCTCCTTAAATGACTTCTCGACAAACCCGAGCACAACCAGGTGGTGGACGCTTTGTGTACGCAGCCATTTGTTTACAGTCGCCCGACTCATTACAGAGCTGCTTTGGCTTACAAATTACACGTGACTCCATCAAAACAGCTGGAAAGACTTTGCACGTCCACGAGCGGGCAGAATATTTGCACACGGAAAAAAACTCCAGTTGCGGTGTGAAGAGACGGAGAAAACGACTGCAGGACGTAAGGAATAAGGAATAAGGCCGCAGGAATAAGGAAAATAATCTCCAGATTTTAAAATATATATTTACTGCAAAGACTAGTACATGAAACTGGAACTCTTGGTTTGTTTTCTTAATTTTACAGCCAATTGAATTAATAACATATCTCTTTAATATCAGGGAATTAACTACTTCACATAATTTTGCTCAAAGCTGGTTTATTTATACAATTAAATACAAGTTATTAATTTATGTATCTGGTTACATATTATGATTAATTTGGCGAATATTATGCCTACTCAATGGGCAATATAAAAACTACTTATTTATACAGTAAATTATCCAATAAGAATAAAAAAAAAATGACTGTTACTAAAATCTGAAAACTAACAAATTGAAACCCAGGACAAGTATGCACTTCTTCTAATAACATACATGAAATGTTACACCGTCAAAAGGCTGGAAAAGGCGAATAATCTCACGATGAATTTGAATTATTTTACATAAAAAAGCGCTTCAACAACATCCAGATACCAGTTACCTGAAAACCCATCTGCTTCAACTGTACCGTGGCAATTAAATACAAATAATAACAAATAAAAGCACTTTAAAAGGATAATTTAGGCCTTGAAACTAATTCTCAACCGTCTGCCTCGCTTGAAGTGGATATATCAGCTCTCACTTTGTTGTTCAGCGTTTGGATCGTTATGGTTTTTATTAAAAACATAACAGAATACAATAAAAAACCGTCAGGCCAAACTTCAAAGTGAGCACCACAATTACAGAGAAGGACTTAAGTCTGAGAAATGGGCCTCCCGAGCCGTGGTTGGACAGATGAGTTAGCAGGAAGCCCTGGCGCTGACCCTGCCCCCCCCCCCCCCAGGGGTCAGAGGTCACCGGGACACCTCCATCCATCCATCAGCAGCTGTTTACAGCCTCAGATGCAGATGTGGGTGACGGCGAGGCCACGGCGACCCGCAGGCAGCAACACGTGGAGAGAGGGCAAAAGTACACATCCTTTACTCAAGTAGAAGTACAGATACTCGTGTTTAAAAATACTCTGGTAGAAGTACTGACTAAACTTCTTTACTCAAGTGAAAGTAAAGAGGCTTTGAAGTGTACTTCAGTAAAAAGTACCCATAGCTAGCAGCTGTTTTAAAGAGTACCTGACCTCCCTTTATATTAATAGAACAATAATGTCATTGTTAGCTAATGAATGTTTCCATGGTGACCAACGGCAACATGACAACGTTTCATTGGTCCCTCTTCTTTAGAGAAGACCAGGAAGTGATGGATACACGGATCGTGTTCCAATCAATAGCCACGCAATGACTCTAAAGAATAATGATCACGCACCAACACACATTCAGACTAAAGGAACCAGCTGTTTGGGAAATGAGAGAAGTAGAAAGTACAGGTATTTGAGTTCAACATGTAAGAAGTAGAAAGTACAGGTATTTGTGTTCAACATGTAGAAGTAGAAAGTACAGGTATTTGAGTTCAACATGTAGAAAGTAGAAAGTACAGGTATTTGAGTTCAACATGTAAGAAGTAGAAAGTACAGGTATTTGAGTTCAACATGTGAGAAGTAGAAAGTACAGGTGTTTGTGTACAACATGTAAGAAGTAGAAAGTACAGGTATTTGTTCAACATGTGAGAAGTAGAAAGTACAGGTATTTGGGTTCAACATGTAAGAAGTAGAAAGTACAAGTATTTGTGTTCAACATGTAAGAAGTAGAAAGTACAGGTATTTGTGTTCAACATGTGAGAAGTAGAAAGTACAGGTATTTGAGTTCAACATGTAAGAAGTAGAAAGTACAGGCATTTGTGTTCAACATGTAAGATAGAAAGTACAGGTATTTGAGTTCAACATGTAAGAAGTAGAAAGTACAGGTATTTGAGTTCAACATGTGAGAAGTAGAAAGTACAGGTATTTGTGTTCAACATGTGAGAAGTAGAAAGTACAGGTATTTGTGTTCAACATGTGAGAAGTAGAAAGTACAGGTATTTGGGTTCAACATGTAAGAAGTAGAAAGTACAAGTATTGTGTTCAACATGTAAGAAGTAGAAAGTACAGGTATTTGTGTTCAACATGTAAGAAGTAGAAAGTACAGGTATTTGAGTTCAACATGTGAGAAGTAGAAAGTTCAGGTATTTGTGTTCAACATGTGAGAAGTAGAAAGTACAGGTAAAGTACTGATACCAGAAAAATGGACTTGAATACAGTAACGAAGTATTTGTACTCCACTACTTCCCACCTCACCAGAGTCGTGCCTGTGAAGCACCACCAATGGGAAGTACTGATCATATGACTTAGAACGTGTTCTCTTCTCATCCACCAATTTGGATGCAAAGATTCTGTTATTTTCATGCACATTTTCAATTTGCTCAATTAGAAAAAAACAGCAGGAAGCTTTTGTAAAAACATATTGCCTGAAAGTACTTACCTCCGTGTATTGTACAGCTCGAAATGCCCCCCAGGGAGAGAGGAAGTGCAGAACGCATCAAGCTGTCACGGGATGTATATCGAAAGCTAACTTGTGTGCACTTTGAAAAGCAAAAGGTGCTGACGGCTCAAACATAGCCATCTTCACAGTTCTGACTTTCAAGAACACGTCTAGAAAGGTCGTATAGCCTCGACCGCACACATACAAATACTCTTCACCAGAGGCTTAAGAGTGAAGGCCATGAAACAATAACAGCAGTCAATTACAAAGACGCTGCTTGACTTCACGTCCCGTCTCAAGCAGCTCACATGCTTCCTGGCAGCTAGCAGAGCAGCTAGCCTGAGGAGATTTCGGATCACCGTCGAGGCTGAAAAGCAAAAGCCTTTTCCCGGCTGCTTATTAGTTGGGTGTTATCCGATGCTGCTGGTGTTGCAACTGCTCGCATGTAAAAAACAAAACGTGTCGCATGTGTTAGAAGCTAAGAATATCTACTTTAATTTCATCAACAGAAAGCTAGTTTTGGATTTAAGGCCCTTCCAGAAAAGTCTTTTATTTCAAGCTACTGTTCAGGGAATGTGTTGTTTTCTGTCTCCGTGACAAAAGGGTTTCTAAAGCTAATATATAAGAATGCAGTTTCTCCTAAATTATATTTTAAACGTTGCACAGAGATAAAAGGTGTTATTGAGTATTTAAAACAAATCACCCTGACTGTTTTAATATGAATAATTGCATTGTAACCTTCCTGAAACAACTATCGTCTTAAAAATACAGAACAATCTTGCAACAAAGATTGAATCCAACTAGGTCGGACGTCGTTATTTTTTAACTTTCCCATGAACCAAATCTCTACCTTTCTTTAAGATAAAAAGTCCAGCAATCAGGACTGCAGTCCGTCTAATCGGAGCCTCCAGCTCTCTGTGTTTGGTTAAAAAAGAAAGGCCTCTGTGATCATCGTCCATTTCCCCGTGCGGTGAGGAGGGCTGTTCACCCTGCAGTGAAAACATCATCCATTACCTCTGTGACAGCCCCCCCCCCCCCGGCTCTCTGTGGGGGTCGCCTTTATTGACCTCTCAACCCCCCCAAAACACTCACACACACATACACTCACACAGAAAATGTCCAGCATGTGGTCCCATACATCACGGAGCGGCCTTTCTTCCCTGACAGCGTAAATGAGCGTCCGTCAGATAATGAAGCGAGGAGGCGAGGCCAATCAGACGGCAGATGGGGGGAGAGATTTGGAGCTGCCGGTGTGACCCCGGGAAAACATTTGGAGGGGAAGAATACGCAATTCAAACCAACCTTTATTATCAAAGTTTAATCGCATGTTATTTTCCACGTTCTCCTTCAACAGTTTTCTGATCATTTCTTTCCTTTAATATTCATCAATTAAACGAAATTGTATCAGAGTAAAAGACTCTAGACTAGTGCTGACATGTTTGTCACACACACACACACACACCACACACACACACACACACCACACACACACACACACACACACACACTCCAAATGAATAGTAATTACAGCCTCTTAACAGGTTTACTGGGACACTAAACAACAACACCTCCCCCACAACACAGCGTGACATAGTGTGTGTCTGAAGGTGTGTAACGTGCTTTAAGAGTCCTGCCCGTGTGTGGTGTGTGTGTGTGTGTGTGTGTGTGTGTGTGTGTTCAGATCTACCAGTCAGCCTTACTTGCTTCATGTTGTGTAAAAGTGCAAATGATTGGGAAGCTGCAGATATTTTTACAAAAATTGATGCAGAACAAACACTTCTGTAAAACCCTGGGTTGTGTTTTTTTTTATAACATTTGCTATTATTATTTTAATTTGTTAAAGAGTTCAAATTGTACTGAACAAGGTTCCCCCTGACAACAGGCCTGATCCGCAGTGCGTGTGTTGCTGCTTCTGTTCCGCACCCAGCAGCAGCCTGAGGTCTGTCCAAATGTATCAGCATTGGTACTGAATATTAAGAAGTGGAAGATGCCGAGTCCCCGCGGTAACGGGATGAGTCGGAGATGGTTCATTGAGAAAAGCAGGCAATTCTCCAGTACAGGAAACCCATCAGATCTTTGTAAAACACGAGTTCAGAAGCTGTAGCGGACGTTGCTACATTTCATTTCCATTGCTATTTGTTGAATTTAGTTTTTTAAGCCAAGCTTTAAAAACCTGTTTTGCAATTTCAAAATTATTTTCAAATGGTTTGTACATTTTGCGTTAAAACAGGACACCTCACATGATGATGTCAAAGTGTCCTGCAGTACACGACACGTCATCTCAACAAGGAGAGTACATCAAACCATGGCAGTAACAAGATTTAGTTTTTGTTAAAATAATGATGGTTACGGAAAATGCTTATTGGTAAAATTGAGTGTTTATTTGGCTCAAATTAGAAATGTGTATTCGCCTAAATGTAACTATGCCCTGAAGTTAATGCTCTTTATTCAATTCAATTGATGGCTTTATTCTCATTGGCACATCAGCTACAGTGTAGATATGGCAATGAAACGTAGGTCATTAGTATTATATAATTGTTTATTGACAGGCAGTACGTAGGATGTGTTAACGTGGAATTAGAGTTGGTTCTTTGGTGTGAAGGAAACCGGTGGAAACTAGAGATAAAAGCAACAGAAAGTTAAGAGACATTTTGAATATATTATGTGTCAAATATGCGTTTTGGAAACTAAACAAGCTGTACCGGTCTGTGCAGGAAATATTCATCATTCCTGCGCGTTATTGAGTTGAGATCTAGCTCGACACCAAAAGTAAACTGACCGCAGACCAGCCGCTGAACTCCTTGCTAAATGATTATGATTTGATAATGAGGAGGCTCCGGATTAAAACCCCGAGTGGAGGGAAGACTGTGGTTTTAAACATTGAGGTTGATTTTGGGCTTCATGTGGTGGCGAAGTCGATAGGGGCTTGGCTTGGCAACTGGAAGGTCACCAGTTCAAGTCCCGGCGAGACCAAGTGCTACCGAGGTGTCCCTGAGCAAGGCACTGCTCCCCGGGCGCCGTTCAAAATGGCAGCCCACTGCTCCTAACACTAGGATGGGTCAAAAGCAGAGAAACCATTTCCCCACGGGGATTAATAAAAGTCCATCTTAATCTTAATCTTCATGTGACGGGTGTGATGAGCTGCCGCTGCTGGGAGATTTTACGGGACTCGATGAAGAGGAAGAGCAGAAGGATGATCCTGATGCGGGATGTCGCAAGAACCCGTATTTTATTTCCGAGTCTTTGCCGACAATTATGAAGAAGGGACGTTTCTCTGTGCTGTAGCAGCGTGGGGCTAGTTGGGCAGGGATGATAGAAAATGTGTGTTAACTTGCTATTCGTGCATCGAGTCTCTTTTCCTGATGAAGCTACTGTACATTGGGAGCGGTCAGAGAATAGAGGAACCATATTGGTATAGGCCAAACAGGAAGTTAGCGGGATTTGCCTTCGGAATATTGCAACTCTGTGGCAAAATACGTTGAGGATACTTCCTTGTTGTGTTCAGCAGGATAATCACCACCTTTTATGATTGTCATAGTAATATTAAAAAGCTAACGTTAGCTTATAAAGGAATTATAGCACGGTCACATGACTTCACGTCGCCACCGCTAGGCTAAAGACGGCTAATGTCGGGCGTGATGACGTTTATTCGACTCATTTAGACACTTATTAAAACGTTTTAATAACACGTTGAAGCTTCAGACCCGTGGGGTGTTTACTCACGTCTTTTATGTTGTCGAACAAATTGTGAACATCTCTGAAGCTTGAGTTCCCAAGTTAACAACAGACGTTATTTCAAACTGCTAGCTCGTCAAAGAAACTGACTTTGATTTTTACTCTGTTCTTATTTTACCACACACACACACACCACACACACCACCACACACCACACACCACACACACACACACACACACACACACACACCACACACACACAACACACAACACACACACACACAC
Source organism: Chaenocephalus aceratus (assembly GCA_023974075.1). Classification (NCBI taxonomy): domain Eukaryota; kingdom Metazoa; phylum Chordata; class Actinopteri; order Perciformes; family Channichthyidae; genus Chaenocephalus; species Chaenocephalus aceratus. The sequence goes on along the minus strand of CM043785.1, from coordinate 42,597,754 downwards.
ACACACACACACACACCAACACACACACACACACACACACACACACTAATGAAGAGGTGGCGCGGCTAAAGAGACATCCTTTCTCCTGAACCAGCGTGTGTGTTGCCCATTTAACCGTTTGTTTTATATTTATCTCCAAACTGTTTCACTTTCTTTGTCTCGCCTTGTTTCCGAGGAAAACGTCAGTTAACAATTAAAGCTCCGCCCTGGAGAACACTGAGACTCAGAGGCTGAAGATGTGATGAAACAACCAGTGATTATCGCTCATTGTGGCTAATTAGATGCACTTTAGGCCAATTACCTGCCATCAGATCACAGGGAATGATCTGGCAGAGGGATGGTGGTTAGGGTGGAGGAAAGGAGACTTCAAAGACTTTCCCTCCTCACCACAAACTGAGTGCTGGATGCTCTGGTGTCGGATCAAGGCTGTTTAAACTGGCTGACTTCAAATCAAAAAGCTTCTTGTGAAAGCGGAGGTGGTGAATGGTGGAGGATCCCTCTGTGTGCCGATTACCTCGGCTATATCTCGGCTTGGCTACGGTGAAAACAAAACATTGTTATTATTGTACAAACTCTGGTTTCACTTCGTCAACTCAGCCTGTCGTTACTTCCTTTTATTGTTTTCTACCATTCGTATCAACCTCAGCACTCATGCATTACATTTGTTATCATTATTAACTGTACGTTGGCTGCATTTTAGGTATTTCAAAAGTTTGCCAAAAAGCAATTAAGACACTTTTGAAATTAAGATTAATTTAATGACATTGCATTTAGCTGACGCTTTTTCCAAAGATACTTACAATAAGTGCAATAAACCATAAAGATTCAAACTAAGGACAACAAGAACAGTGCTGACATATTTACTTCAAACAAGCGATATCATTGGTGCATAAGTAAAACTCTAAAGTGCGTTTTTTTGTATTATTCGGCAAGGTTTAAGGCAGGGGTTTCAAACTCAAACACACAGTGGGCCAACATAAAAAAATGGTACTAGTCGAGGGCCGGACTGGTTCAATGTTTATTGCAGAACGTATAGAAATTAACTTATTGCACATATTAAACCTATAACTAACAAAACTATTGCCTATAAAAACATTAAACATTACATAATCAGTTGCATTCATTTCTCATGGCTCTATCTGCAGCTTCTCCAGAGTCATTTCTTATGATTACATTTTTCCACAGGCCAACAACAGCTTCAAAAAACTATTTCCCCCTAAGAGAAAACCAAACCTGCCCTGTTGTCGAGAGAGAAAGTGCAGAAGGAAACATGTAAACTCAGTGTGCTGCTCTGGGATGCTAGCTCAGATACTTGGCGTCTCATCTCGGGTGCAAGTTCATCAATGTTTGGGCTCAGGCTCTGAGCGGAGGAGACCCTCAGGATGGAGTGAAGGTGTGCGTGCAATATACAGGCGGGCCAGATCTAATAGTAATTAGAAATGATCCTGCGGGCCGAAATTAAATCCACCACGGGCCTGATTTCAGCCTGTCCTCCTACAAAAAGCGACCATCTACAGTAGGCCGATTGTTCAAGCCCTTATTACGACCTAGAGACACGTTTTAAAGTGTATGTTGTTTCTTACACGACCACTAGAGGTGCTCTAGTGGTCGTGTAAGAAACAACATGCTCCCGGCCCGTTCATTGCGAACGCTCCGGAGGGACGTTTATTTCACAAATAACCCTCTCTGGAAAATCTAAATTGTGGAATAGTTTGGCCATTAAAACGCTTTTTGATTCGATTTCTGGCGAGAAGTGTATATTGTACTCTTAGAATCCACGTCCAGTCGATGTGTAGGATCTATAGTTTGATAGATATAACGAAGATGATTTGAGGTCTCGCCAGGAGAACGTGTATGCAGCTTCCATGTAAAGTTAGCGTGGGTGAAAACAGTAATTCCGGTCTCGAAGTTTTCATAATAAAACCGGAAGTATTCCCCACACTGTCAAATGATTACACAGTGATATCTGCATTACTCATCCACTAAAAAACATCAGTTTATCCTTGTTGATTACACAATATTGATTGGTTTAAATTGTGTACAATGCTTTTGTGGTTTTTTAAACCTTCGATTCGGAGAAACAAATTGTTTTTTTTCAGAGTTTAAACACTACAGTTTCCGAAGACACTACACTACCCAGAATCCCCAGCTATCGTTTGGGACTACAACATCCGCCTTGCTTTACAAACCCCGTGATTAGCCCTCAAGCTCTGTGATTGGATGTTGGAGTGGCAGTGCGACAAGGTTACGCTGTCAAAACAGCTCTTTGAAATGGAATGGAACCACGGACGGCAGACTTTCCAAAACTGGAATTGCAACGGTCCAGCCCATCATCCATGGTCCAGGCCCATACATCCATGGTCCAAGCCATACATCCATGGTCCAGCCCCCCCACACCCAAGAAACTAACATGCTGGCTATTGTGTTTTTCGCAATATGTTCTATGGCACGTCTCTTTATAAGACGTTTTCGTATTTTCCCATCATTAGAAGTTGCCAGTATTAAACTGTGTACACCCTGGAGGTTTAGGGGGTACGAAACACAGTGGTGTTATCAAATGTAAAACATATAATTAATAAATGGTGAATTAATATACCCACATGCCAGCTAAGGTCAGAAGAGCTTTGTTTAACAGCTGCTCTTATGTCTGTGACCCCTCCTGTTGTTCATTGATACGCCTGAAACATGCACTTGTCAAGGTTCAGATGCACATTTATCAAATATGGCAGGAGCCATCGATCATCTTAAGTTAAGATACTTTGTTGATCCCAAGTTGGGAAATGTTTTTGTTACAGCAGCATGTAACTACTTTGTTCTACTCCACTACAATTCAGAGGTTAACCTGGTATTTTTACTCTACTACATTTATTTTTGTTGCTTTGCAGATTCTGATTAATGATGTGAAATATAAACAACCCTTAATCAGACTTTAGTTACACCGGAGTCACATTCAGGGAAGGTGATTGTCAAGTGCCAAAATAAAACTATGCAATATATTGACGTTAAGTACTTTGTCAGACTTCATATTTATCTGTGGATAACCCCAACGTTTTGTTTTATTCAAAAGAAGACCTTAACTTAAAGTATTCTTTAATGTTTGAATAAAGCCTATAGTTGGTCTGTTTGCACATCCTCCTGTTAATATCTTTGGACGTCCTGCACTAAACTGTTTTATAGTAGAGATCACTACAGTATCTTCTAGATATTTTCAATTCTATATTTCTATCATTGACCCCTATTGTGTATGTAGGCTACTCTTAATATTTAAATGTTTTCATCAAAGAAAACGTATTCAACAACAACATTCAATAACGTGCATCTCTTCCAGTTTGTCAAAAGGTCTTCTGATCAGGGCTCTCTAAATAAATATCTACGGCAGATCTGTAATATTTAATGCAGCCGAAACCGTGTATTACAATGCCGTTATGTGATGACTTCAAAGAGAAAAGCAAGAACACTCGGAATAAAGTATTATTTTATTTAAAAAAAATGTTTTTCCGATTTCACATCCCGACATGCATTGCGACTAAAACAATCAATCAATCAAAACCTCTGAAAAAAGAAAGGTGCCTCTCAGAATCGAAAGAGAAAAACCTATGGGAAAAACACAAAAGCATTGTACACAATTTAAACCAATTAATGTCGTATAATTAACTAGGATAAACTGATGTTTTTTAGTGGATGCAGATATCACGTTAAATCATTTGATCATTGGTTTTATTATGAAAACGTCGAGACTGGAAATACTGTTTTCAACCCGTAACTTTGCATGGAGGCTGACGCATACCTCAAATCATCTTCGTAATATCTATCAAACTATCGATCCTACATATCGACTGGACGTGGATTCTAAAAGTATATACAGTTCTCGCTAGAAATCTAATCAAAAAGCGTTTTAATGCCAAACTATCCTACAATTTAGGATTTTCCAGAGAGGGTTATTTGTGAATAAACGACCACCTGTAACGTTTGCATTCAACGGGAGCACTCGAGGGCGACATCTTTAAAACGTGATTATAGGACGTATTAAGCGCCTGAAACAATCGGCCCATTCGGTCGTATGAGTTGGACGACTTGTTGCCTTGAGTTTGACATATGTGGTTTAAGCTAAGCAGGTGTGTTTTTCAGTTTGCGAAGGTAGATGTGTAGACTCTCAGCTGTCCTGATATCAGTGGGAAGCTCCTTCCACCGTTTGGAACCAGGATAGAAAGAAGGCGGGCTTTACTGAGATGTACCCGGTTTAAAATCCCTAACGAACATCACACGGTGAGTTTTAAAAGAGTGAGAATGAGACGAAGCGAAAATATAATCCTCAATATCCCCGGAAGTCCAGTCGTCTGAATTCCCTCAAAGTTGGATTGCACAGGAGGCCATCCTGGAACCAATTTAAATTCATTTAAAAGTCTTTATTGTTTCGTTCAGTCAAGATTAAGGCTGGAAATAAATGGACTGAATTCTACTGCAGGCCGGGACCATTTGACAATTTAAGGGGCATTTTAAATTTGAAGTGCACGATATTTAGGAAACATTTCTGAAATGTGAAAAGTTTTGAGCAGCTTCCCTTATACTTTCTGTTCATAAGTTACTCCTCAAAGATGGTGTTGGCCAGTCGCGTTTGGAAGCTCTTCTCCGTTCTTTGCTCAACAATTTGGTTTAAAAAACAAGAGAAAATAAATGCGACAAGTACTCAAACTACAAGTCTCTTTTTAATAAAGTGTTTCTCCCGCGTTAGGCCCCGTTTTTCCATCCAAAATGTCGGAAGTCTCCCAAAGTGAAAACTCATCTCGGAGCATCTCCACTCCTACTTCCTGTTCTTAAGTTATGTCTTAGATGTGTGGTCACACGTGTGTCCGCCATGTGGCCTGTTTCCCTCTCGATGCTCCCCTCTGTTCTTTGGGTTTTATGGCTCTGAACTTTAGCAGCGCCGCGTGTTACATCAGAGTGGAAATAGCTCCTGAAAGGGGTTTCTATCTGGGTCAGGGACGGGCAGCGGAGGATCTGCAGCAGCTGCTTCCAGTCGGTTTCAGATGAAGAACCTCTCGCTGCTGTCAGCTGTTGCACTTAAACATTATTTATTGTTCACAGCTTTACTTGAACTTTCCTTTTTTCTCCCCTCCAGTTGTTTAGCTGATACCAGACCCGAAAGATGTCTTCCAAGGCCTTTTAGTGTTCATATGTTTGGGCTGTTCTGGCGCTTTTGCACCTGTCAGCCAGCGTACGTAACCAACGCCCCACTTTACACTAATTAAGTGTAATTCATTAAATTAAATCGTCTAATATATTGTAATAAAAAAGCCATCGTTAATTTCTTTGGCCACGATAAATGAGCTGTGAAAGTCAAATACAAGGACAGTCCTTTAACACTCGCGAGTGTTAAAAGATATACAGTCTAAACACACACAGAAAACATAACATTTGAAAGCCACGCACGCACACACACACACACACGCACACCACACACACACACACACACACACACACACACACAAACAGACTCTCGGGACGATGCTGTGCAGCCATCGGTCTGTTCTGATCCTCTCTACTGTACTGAAACAAGCCTGAACGACCCCCCCGACACACACACACACACACACACACACACACACACACACACACACACACACACACACACACACACACACACACACACACACACTCTAATTGACAGGGCTCTCTCCACTTGGCTTCCCTCTCTAATTGGCTCACCATTTCTTCCCATTAATTATGCTCCATTTCATATCCCCTTAATGAGTCTAGCCCCGCCTCCCTTCTTTAACGCTAATTAGCCGCTTTGAGGCTCTCACTCTTTGAGGAGGAAGAAGAAGATGAAGAGGAAGAAGAAGCCCTGTGATGTTTTACAGTGGGTTTTATGTCTGTGTTTTGTCCCTCTGCAGCACCCTTACCCGTCGGAGGAGCAGAAGAAGCAGCTGGCTCTGGACACGGGCCTCACCAACCTGCAGGTCAACAACTGGTGGGTTTCTGTCCACACACACACACACACACACACACACACACACACACACACACACACACACACACACAAAACACACACACACACACACACACACACACACACACACACACACACACACACACACACACACACACACACACACACACACACACACACACACACACACACACACACACTCTCCAGAGGCAGCAGCATAATGATTTGAGTTCATTCCTGTGGGGTTGCCTTGTCTCCAAATATCCCCCAATTGCAGTTTCAGAGGGGGGGGGGGGGGGGGGGCGGTTAATTGGAGAGTTAATTGGAGCTTGGGGGGGGGGGTTAGAGACCTGTAGTCGGTGTGTTGGTGTTTTCTGTTTACTGATACACAAATGAAGACGTTGCTAAGTGTCACTGTTGGGGATTGACCCATAACGCAGTGTAAGCATACAGTTTAATTCTCCGGGGTTTCTTTAGTACGTTTTTTGCCTATTTTTGTAATATCTCTAGATTTTACTTTCTGCACTTTTTTACCCAAACAGCGGTGGATTGTAACTTCGTACATGTGCTCAAGTCAGTACTCGAGTGAGTGTTATATCCACTACATGTGTCCGACTCGATGTAGAAACGATGACAGTCCCACACTGTTGCTTGGATCTAGGAACTCCGTGAGATGCAGATGTTATAGTTGCTTCTCCGCGTCTCATAGGTCCGTCTTGGGGTCGGAGAGAATAAACAGAAAAGCAAAGTTTAAACTTTAAGTTTATTTGTAAGTAAGAGTCAAATATGAACTCAGACTCTGATGTTAAACAATCCTAAAGTGATCAACTCAAGTTGTTTTCTTAATCCTCTGAAGCCGTTATGTCAGTCAGTCTCACTCCCTCCTTTTGTTGTTGTTGTTGTTGTTGTTGTTGTTTGCTAAGCCTCTGGAGCTGTGTGCAGTGTTTTCCTGATGCTGCAGAATCAGAAGGAGACACCGTCATGTCCGTTATCATGTAGTCCTCCTCTCCTTGGGTTCATTTGCTTCTTGTTTCCTTACTTCTCCTGTTATTTCCTTCTTTCATTTCCTCTCCTCTTCTTGTTTCCTTACTTCCTTTTATCCCCTCCTTTCTTGTTTCCTCATTTCACCTGAGATGTCTATTTCTTCCCCTCCTATTTTGTTTCCTCTCCTCTTCTTATTTCCTCACATTTCCCGACGTGTCCTTTCTTCCTCTCCTCTCTCGTTTCCTCACCTCACCTGTTGTGTCCTTGCTTCATCTCTTATGTATCCTATCATCTCCTCTCCTTCTTTATATTTTCTCTGCATCGTTTCGTCTCATTTTAATCCTCCCATCCTCTTCATCTTCTACTCTTCCTCGTCTTTGTATCCAAAACACATCAGACGGATTTTTTGCGGTTTACAATCATCACAAAAAACAAAACCTATGTGCAAAAACACACATGTTATTTTCATCATCTTATTATTATTTATTGTAATTATTGGTCCAACCATCCGATCAGCTTTCGCGTTGCTTCTCACTTTAAGTATTTGCTGGTTGATGAGACGGAGGCGTGTGCAGTGGAGGCCGTTGGTGTAAATGGCATTTTCATGGCAAACAGCTGGATTGGTTTATTTAAACACACGTTGTTGAGGGTGAGGAGGGGGGAGGGGGGGGGTGTACTGACCTGAGAATGACACTGAGGTGGGCGGGGCTTACTGACTGTTTTACAAGCAGTGCGTTGAAGGTGTGTGTGTGTGTGTGGTGTGTGTTTGGTGATTGTGGTTGTGTCGCTGCTTTGTTTAAAACCTCAGTAGAGGCGTCCGACTGTACAGAAAGGAGAAAACACCCCCTAAACTCTTCCTCCTCCTCATCCTCAAAACCCGGGGGAGGGCTGGAGGCGGCAGGCGCACAAATTCACTTGTGTTTTTTGTATGTAAAAATACTAGATGTGAGGTTGTTGTTGTTGTTGTGCAGCCTCACTGACAGCTGACGCTTCAACCAGTGAAAGTCATTTTCATCTCTAAAACTAATATTTTTCAGCCGCCAAAAACAGAAAAGTCCAAGGATCTGTTTTCTCCTCTTGTGCCACTTTCTGTTATTTGTTTTTGTGCAACAGCTGAAGATCTACATCAGGCACCAGACTGAAAACACTGTTTTGGAGAAAAGAAAGATTTGGTTCAAACAGTTTGCCCTAATCGAAATCCACGATCCAATAATCCAACATGAAAACATTTCTGAATCATTGATGTATCGAGAGTTTCTACACGGAGTAAAATATTTGAGAAAATCGTAAAAAAAAATCCAGAGCGGTTTATTCAAATGTATTTAGTCTAAGTCTAATATCCAAAGATGATGCAACATATAAAAGCAGGAAAGATACCTATTTCAGAGGCTTGAAACATTTTATTTAGCTACAGTATTTACGCATTGAGAATCACTTTAACAATTATAATAATTATCAAAATTGTTGGTGATTATTTTATCAAATCTACAAATTGCTGCATATCTTGTAAAAAGTGAATTCAGGGACGAAGCTCCATCGACAAGAACCCCCCCAAAATGTACTAAAAGTAGGGACACAGTTTAGCTTCCTGACGGAGTTAAAGCAGATCCTCCTTTACTCAAAAAAACAAAAACCTCTATCTCCCCCCCCCCCTCCCCTCCCCCTCCTCCTCGCCCGTTTTTTCGCTCCTGAAAAGGCTGCCGTGCTTTTGTTTGCTGAAAAGGAAACAGGGTCGTCCCCCACTTTTCTTTTCTTTTTTACCCCCTTCTCCTCCCTCTTTTTCCCAACAAGTTGAAATGACCCGAGGAAGAGGAGGGTGAGGAAGAGGAGGGTTCAATGTAGTTTAAGTTTATGATTGTTATCCAAACCACTATAGTTCATAAAACAGTTTAGATTACTAAACCTGACTTTAAGCCAACAGCAATCTAAGTTTTAGATTTGTACTTATTAAACCCACGTTTAAGCGTACTGTAACCAAAGTGGTGCTGATAGGAGGAGGAGGAGGGAGGAGGAGGAGTAGGAGGAGGAGGAGGAGGAGGAGGAGGAGGAGGAGGATGGAGGAGGGTTGTAGGGGACATAAATCAAGTGGGGAACCACAGCTTTCACTCCGGGGCGGGTCAGGAGGGGTCTCCGACAGGCTTTGAGCTGAGGAAGACCAGAGCAGAGGGGGAGTTTAGGGAGGTGGGGGGGGGGCGGGGGGTTGGGGGGTCACAGAAGGTGCCAGGTCAGAGGTCACACATACCAGGATGATGGCTTTCAAGAGTGTACTTAGAAAGGGACATGTATGGATGCACGCCTGCAGCCTCTCTGCCTCTGTTTCAGTGCAGTGTACCCTCGTGTGTGTGTGTGTGTGTGTGTGCGTGTGTGTGCGTGTGTGTGTGTGTGTGTGTGGCGCTACCTGTGGAAAACATGAATCGTTCTGAAATGTGACTCAGTTTGCCCGTTGCCTTGGTTACAACCATATCTTTTCATTGTTTAGCAGATGGCCGAGCTGTGACAAATGACCTCATCTGTTTGAATGCATATAGGTGTACATCAGGCCTTGCATCAATGGGCTTGAACTGATCATTTAGCTAGCATGACACGACTTCTGAACTGAACAACTATCTAACACAAAAACATTTGAGCTACTAAGTCTGACTTTTAGCTTCCAGTCATTCAGGTTTATGCTTTTTAAGTGAACCACTAGCTTATACAAAAACGTTTTACCGATTAAATCCACGTTTTAGCTACTTGACGAGACTTGGTTACAATCCAAAAGTTGATGCGTCTTATCCAAACCACAGCTAATAGAAACATTTAAGCTACTGAACCTGACTTTTCGCTTACGTTGTAATACCAAGGAGCACAGGATTATACACATATCAGACACATATCAACTGCTTTCCAGTTGCACGAGATGCCGTTCTGTCATAACAGGATCATCCAGTTTAACGTCATGCTTCTTATCCAAACCTCTAGATACTAAAACAGTTTAGCTTTGCTGAACCTGACTTTAAGCCAACAGCAATCCAAGTGTATGCTTATCAACTGAATCACTAGCTAATAAAAACACATGTGTTCCTATTCAACCTAAGCTTCCTGGAACCACCAAACTGGGTTCTGAATGGAAACCCAACGGATGCAAAACCATTGGTTCCCTGCGCTTCTAGCTATTATGCAATACGGCAGTCCTCTGTCTTTCTAAACTTGAGAAGCTTTACAGACAGGACATTGAAACAGCTTTCCTAAACGATGTGTTTCTGTTCTTCTGTTCCTCAGGTTCATCAACGCCCGGCGGCGGATCGTTCAGCCAATGATCGACCAGTCAAATAGAGCAGGTACATTTCACAGATTTAAATATTTGATATTACCGTACTTTTCGGACTATAAGCCGCGACTTTTTCCCCCATTTTGTTTGTACCGCTAACGGCCACTAGGGACCTCCTAGATCTATGGATTTTACAGGTAAAATGAACCACCTTTAACTCTATGGGCTCTATGACCGGTCCGCGCCCGCCACCTCTAAGGGGCGGGCTCCAGCAGGAAAAGCTGGAGGCCGGAAAAGAGTGAGACAGGTAGCGCGCCAAAGTAAAAGTGGAACCGAGAGACGGAACGAGAGCAAGACAGACGGACAATTTAGCTGCTGCGGCTTATATGCAGGTGCGCTTTATAGTCCGAAAAGTACGGTAACTTATTGGCCTGATACCTAGCTTTTTTAAACTTTGCTTTTTACGATAAAATCTCATATTCTGGGACACAGTGGGAATTGATTCAAATATACTTTGTTTTAATTGTTTGGAGCAATTGAGATCGGACAGGTTTGATATTTGAGATCTGGAAACACCACAATATATAATTATAAATGCTGTGATTGAAGAGGCTTTGCATGTTGACTAAGTCTCAGAGAATCCTCGCTGACTATTCAAACATGAATACGGGTTTATCCAGATCTCTGAAGCCAGGATATGACGCAGTCATTTACAAATCTAATGTACTCTCGACACCTAGTCATAACTTGAGTCCTAACTGCTTGTAAACACTCTTCTGCAGCCTTAATTTGCAAACCTAAAATACTCCAACATGTAATCATATCTTGAATACAAAATGCTTGTAAACACACTCCTGCATCCTCAATTGACAACATTAAGATACTATTAACACCTAGTCATGACTTGAGTCCTAAGTGCATATAAACACACTCCTGCACCCGTAATTAGCAAGTCGAAGATATTCTTAATACTAGTCATACCTTGAATACAAAATGCTTGTCAACACACTTCTGCAGCCTTAATTTGCAAACCGAAAATACTCCCAACATGTAATCATAACTTGAATACTATGAGTGCATATAAACACACTCCTGCTTCCTTAATTGGCAAATCTAAGATACTCTTAACACCTAGTCATGACTTGAGTCCTAACTGCATGTAAACACACTCCTCAGCCTCAATTAACTACATTAAGACCCTGTTAACACCTAGTCGTATCTTTAACACAACATGCCTGTAGTTTTTATAGGCATTTTGTGTTAAAGATACGACTCGGTGTTAACAGGATCTTAATGTAGTTAATTCAGGCTGCAGTAGTCACCTTCATTTGCAAATCTAAGATGCTCCAATAACTTGATTATATCTTTAAGACAACAAGCATGTAAACACACTTGATTTTGATCAGATAAACAAACTGAAAAAGCCTCCACGGTGAACCCCCCCCCTCTCTTTGCTCTCTTGGCTCCTCTCCCGGTGAGTTAAAGCGAACAGAGAAGCTTAAACTCCAGGATTGAATGGCCCCTAAACCCCAGCAGGATTACCTCCAGACAAAGACGCTAACCGCTTCGACTGACCACTCCATTGAACATTTTAACCTGGGATTAAAACAGAGAGGAGCCTGGCTAAAGCGGGGCTAAAGTACCGCTAGCCTTTTGGCCCCTGAGCTTTGTTAGCTTTTACCCCGGTGCTGACTTCCACACAAAGGCATCTTTACACGGCTGAGCGGCGGCGAAGAGAAACTGTTAAAGACTCCGAGTCCTGGAATGTGACACAGTGTACTTTTAAAAACATCCCTCACTTCCTCTCAAGATGGAGCTTCAGACAGATCCTTTTCCCCATGAGGATGAACACATTTTATTTCAAGTGATCTCATTATTCATTAATGACAGACCCCCTCCTCCTCTTCTCCTCCCTGTAAAGATCAGAGGATTAGAAAAGGGAAAATAAACAAGTTTAGAGAAAAGGGAGAGACTTAATGTAATAAATAACATTTCTATTTGTCTTTAGGGTTTTTTTGTGTGGTCTCACGATACTTTCTTTTTTTACACTTTTTTATGTAATGACTTAGATGAAGAAAGATGCCTTATCAATAAATCCAAAAGCACTTATAAATAAAATGCATATTAAGGGGGGATAATAATAACAAAATAAAAAAGTTAACAACATTAGATTACAATACTTTCTGACTTCCTGTCTGTGGCACTTATCTCCAAGCTGATTGCGTACTAATGGGAACCCAAGTCATAAAAACACAAATATGTAATCTAAAAATAAGAAGGAGGAATAAGTGAATGTGTGGGAAATACTTATTAAAGGGGAAAATGTTTGACTATATATTAATCACAGACTGTTTATGTGGTTTATGGGCTTCTGTAACGTAGCATGTAACCGTATAATAAACATTATATTCTTTGCAAGCTCTTGTTGGGCCACAGAAAATGAAGTCACGGGCCGGATTTGGCCCCCGGGCCTTGAGTTTGACACCCCGGACTTCATTTTCTGTGGCCCCATAAGAGCTTGCAAAGAATATCATGTTTATTATACGGTTACATGCTACTCTACAGAAGCATGTTGCCCATAAACTACATGTCCCACAATGCATCTCAAATTTGACTTTTTTCTCAGAATTTGACATTTCTTCAAAATATGCATTTTTTTTTTTCAGAATTATAGTTTTTTCTCAGAATTTGACTTTTCTTTTAAAATCATTTTCTGACATTCTCACTGAAGAGACTTGCAATTATTTGCCCTAGACTTCTGCTTTCGGACGTAGTTAATCATGAAGTTATTACCCTATCCGATACTAATCTAATGCAGAGGAAATCATGTAATATAAACACATTATTTTATATATATTAAATATTTATATATGTATTTTTATATAGTCTTAAAGATACAACCGGCCCTTTGAGTGCAACCATAATGCTGATGTGGCTTTGAAATTGAGTTTGACCCTCTTTAAGTATTGGAAGTTGTCTGTGTGACGTTTGTAAAACCTTTTGGTCGTCGCCATGTTGTTGTGACACGAGATGGTGGAGCAGAGTCTGACTGAAAAATACGTTTTTAGGCAACCAAAATAAAAGTTCCTTAATTGCAAAGAGACTGTTAACGAGTTATAGTAAGACGGAACAGGAAGGATACGTTGGTAGTGACCTGTAAATCACAAGGTAGCCCAATTGGCTGCTTAATTGTCTTTATTTACTCTAAATACAAAATGAGAGAAGACTTGAAACTAGCTTTTGAGACGAGTAGCTCGTCAGGGAAATGTAACGAGGTTATAAATCAAGTGAGAAGTCGGAGGATTTCCCCAGAATGGCAAGGTTTATGAATATGATGTGTTTGAAAAAGTGTTAGTATTTTAAATGATAATGTTTAGGTGAACTAATGCACTGATTCCAAGAGATGTTTACCAATGTATGTGTAAAGTCATCTGATAATGGCCACTTGTCAGTAGCCATAGCTGGTGAATTTTAGCGGTTTGTTGATGTTTTTTGTTTGTCTTTGCAAAGGAAGCCTCACAATGGACCATAGTATTTGTTGTAGTATTTGTAGTATTTGTTGTCTGTACAATCCAACTCTTTGAATATTAAAGTTCTATGATGAAAAATAAGTCAACGTAGGTTAGGGCCATCAGAATTCCGGATTTTTCTTCTTCTTCTTCTTCTTCTTCTTCTTCTTCTTCTTCTTCTTCTTCTTCTTCTTCTTCTTCTTCTTCTTCTTCTTCTTCTTCTGGGAGCAGGAATATCGACTTTTCATTTAAAAAAGTTCTTTAGATTTCACTTTCAAACACTCTCACTCTAACGAGAGGACGGTGTCTCAGTGTGTGAGACAGACAGCAGCAGCTGTCACGCCGTCCTGCACCTCGCAGTGTGAGGTGATGTCATCACTGTGGGACAGCCGGCAGCCAGATAATTAAAAAGAGTAATCTCTCCCCGCCTGTCCGCAGTGAGCCATGCAGGACCGTACGGCCCAGATGGTCAGCCAATGGCAGGCTTCGTTATGGACGGACAGACACACATGGGAATCAGACCACCTGGTAAAACCACACACACACACACACACACACACACACACACACACACACACACACACACACACACACACATATGAAGCTGCTGTGATGCAAGTCAAATTTCAGACTTGATCTGACCATTAAAGTATTATCGTATCGTAGAGTTCATGTTTTAGCACGTACCTGACATTAATGTGTTTATCTCTGTGTGGTGTGTGTGTGTGTGTGTGTGTGTGTGTTCTGCAGGTGCTATGGGTGGTGTGGGGATGGGGATGGGTGTGGAGGGGCAGTGGCACTACATGTAGCTCCAGCAGCTCCTCCTGCAGCCCGAGGACACGCCCAGCGTCCGGGAAAACACCGTGAGTAACACGAGTCAGCTGTTCTAAGAGCCGAGTCGCTCACGTTACACATTTTCACCTACTTCTCTTGGTGTCCGTTCACACAGGTTCTCAACACCTCCAGTCATGTGATACCTGTCGCTCCTCTCTCTCTTCTCGCTCTCTCTCTCCTCTCTCTCTCTCTCTCTCTTCTCTATCTCTCTCTCTCTCTCTCTCTCTCCTCTCTCTCCTCGCTCTCTCCATCTCTCTCCTCTCTCTCCTCTCCACCATCTCTCCTCTCCACCATCTCTCTCTCTCTCTCTCTCTCTCTCCTCTGTCTCCTCTCTCCACCCCTTCTTTAAAGACGACATATTTTGCTCATTTTCAGATTCCTATTTGTATGTTGTACCTCTACTGTGAGATGTTTACAAAATGTAGGCAAGGCAAGTTTATTTTTATAGCACCTTTCAACACAAGGTAATTCAAAGTGCTTGACAGAAATGAAAGACACTAAGAGCATGAGGAAACGCTGCAGCACATTATAAAATGTCATTTAATGTTCAAAAAGCTCTTCATTGTTCTCATACTGCCTGTGCTGCAGCTCCTCTTTTCACCCTCTGTCTGAAACCAGAGCCCAGTCTGCTCTGGTTGGTTAGCTGGCCGGCTCTGTTGTGATTGGTCAACCGCTAAGAGATATCCCGCCCCTTAGCCTATCACGTACAATGTGTTGGAGCGCTAGCTAATAGAAGCGCTAGTGTTACATAGTGATGTCACTTTGTTTATTTTAGCCGTTGCAGACTAGTTACATTCACACAAACGTAAATATTTATATATTTCTAGATATTATGATTATTTTATGATATAATGTCTACATCACTTTAATGCAATCAAGCTGGTAAATATTGAGTATGTTTTTTACTGTTGCGTAGCTTGTGATTTTCATCAAGCGATCAATAACGTTTATTTAAAGGTGGGGGAGGTCGTTTTGGAGAAACCAGCTCGAGTGCGCTAGAATTCTAAATACAGAACCGGAACAAATCTTCCTCACAGAGCCCCTCCTCCAACACACACGAACGCGCACATGACCAATGAGGGCACGAGATCAGTTTGTGCCCCGATGAAGGCTGACAGGCAGGTAGGCCATCCAGTTACTTTAGCCGGGCGGCTCAGATGATTGGTCGTGCTTTTTACAGCGCCACGGCTTCCAGAGATGACATTTTGTTATGTATTTTTGTCAAGCATTCAGATATTCATTGCTATCGGGATGTGTTAAGAGCATTCCATGGAATATCACAACAAGTGTATCTCGAGCCGGTTTCTCAACTTACCTAACCCACCTTTAAGCTACTGTACCAAAATGATTTGTTGATTTTTTTTTTTTGCATTATCCTGTTCGGGGTTCCCAACAAAACCCGGACCAGGCTCCAGTATGTCCACAACGGTGCTGCTAGGGTCCTCACGCACACAAAGCCGTGGGCAGCGCATCACCCCCACCCTCACCCACCTACACTGGTTGCCGGTCAAGTCCCGCATATCCTACAAAGTCCTTACCTACAAGTCCCTCCATGCCCTTGCCCCCCAGTACCTATCGGACATCCTTCGCCCACATGCCCCACCCCGGAACCTGCGGTCCTCAGACTCCGGCCTGCTCACCACCCTCCGCACCAAACTGAGAACCTTCAGGGACAGAGCCTTCAGTGCGGCAGCCCCCACCCTCTCCCCACACTCGACGCCTTCAAAGGGCCTCAAGTCCCATCTCTCTGCCAAGGCTTTCGGCCCCTAATCGATCTGTTGTTTCGTCTGTCTGACTTTTGTTTTGTTACGGTTTGCCCATTACTTGTAAAGCGACCTTGGGTCCCTTGAAAGGCGCTATATAAGTCCGTTCTGTTTTAGAGAAATGGAAGTACTCAAATAAAAACACAAGTCATTTCTAAATTGATTACCTAATTACTCTCCTGCACTCCGAGAGCTGACGGAGCGGACAGAGCGCTGTGAAAAACAAAACAAGACGTCATGAAATGTCTGTCCTCCTATCACAGCGCTCTGGGCTCCTCCTCGCTAATTAAGCATTTCCATTGATTTAAAGGTCAATTAATCCTCTGAGACCCTCTCCACATTCTGTCTGACGAGCTGATCGTTAGCGAGGGACGCCCAGCGCTCTCATCTCTTTATTTCATTACACCGAGTCCAATTTACTCCGTAAGCAGTTTTCATTATTAAGCTGCAGGAGGAGGAGGGAGGACAGATTAAGAGGATGCTAATGTGTGGAAAGGAAGTGGAGAGGAGTTGGAGGAGGGGGTGAGGAGGGGTGAGGAGGAGATGAAACGTGGACATGTGGTCAGTGAGACGGCAACATCACTCGGACCAAAGACAATTAAAGAGTCTTCAGAAGAAGCGGTTCTTTCTTCCCGAGAGCCATTACTGAGCTTATGGCTCCCGGGGACAATACACCTGTCAGCTGGGATCTGATGCAGCCATGCATGCATACACACACACACACACACACACACACACACACACACACACACACACACCACACACACACACACACACACACACACACACACACACACACACACACACACACACACACACACACACGTACGTGCATACATACGCACACACACATACACACACATACGCACACACACACGCACACGCACGCACACATACGCACACACACATACGCGCACGCACACACCCACACACACACGATCACATTGTTCAGAAGGTGAACTTAGTTTTTCTTATCTATATAATCTTTACTGATTCGATCTATTCTTAATTCGTCTTATCTTGATTTTATAAGAAATGCAAGTCCATGTTTGTGGTGAACTGCATCCCTTACGCCGTGAAGAGAAAGGCAGAATCCAAATAACAGAGTTCTGAGAATCTATTTCTCGTTGTTTTCATCCTCCAACAAAAGTTGATCCGACTCAGTTCAGTTTGTCTTGACCGTTGACTTCCTGTTGTCCTCTGTTGTGTCTGCAGGACTCATCAGCAGTGTCCTTGGCCCGCGTGGAGCAGGACCCCACGCCTTGTGGCATGAAAACCAAACACAAACGAAACACTGTGGGGACAGATGGAGACACTGGAAGGGTTCATAAACACTTGTGTCCTCGCTCATGACACTGGAGGATCTTTCTGCGTCGGGACGTACGCCCCGTCTCTCTGGATGTGTGTCCTGTGATCCAACAGATGTCCCCTCTCTGAACTACAGAAGCCTCGAGTGGACATGTTGGCACCAGCAGCTTCCTCCTCTCCTCAAACAGGCCGACAGGAAGCTGATGTCTGTATTTACCGAAGCGTTCTTTCAAAGCGCGTCAAAAAGACTGTTTTCCAAGAGGCTGAATCTCTGATGAATGGACGGCAGAGGTCACGTGACCGGCTCTCAGAGGACGAGAGACGCTGCTGCCTTTTTACATAATGTACTGTTTTAAAGGAAAGGACTTTCACTTTTCACACTGTGTGTGTTTGTCTTTTTTTCATAGACTTCTATCTTCCCTCGAGCCCCGCAAACCCTTTGAGTTCTAAATAAAAAAGTGAAGCAAATTTGTTCCTGGATTCAAAGTGTTTTGTTATCGGCACTAAAGTCAAACTCAACAAGTATATGTTCGTCCATCGGGCAGCAGAAGTTTTAAAGGGGACCTTTTAAGCTGAATTTTAGGTACAGTTTTGGTTTGTGTGCTTCTTTTCACCCTCTGTCTGAAACCAGAGCCCAGTCTGCTCTGATTGGTTAGCTGGCAGGCTCTGTTGCGATTGGTAGAGATGTCCCGCCCCGTTACATAGGGATTTCACTATGTCCAGGAAGTAAACAAAGGAGTACAATGGAGGGCGGGGGGGGGGGGGGGACCAGACCATTTACATGCACACAAACTACAACACCCTGTAGGAAAACTCCAACGAGCATCATGGGGGCCCTTTAACTTTACTTTAACTCAGATAAGTACTTTAGTGCACTTTAGAGTTTTACATGTACCTGTGTATTCCTATTTCAGAACATGTGCCTGTCTTCCTCCGGCATATTTGACTTGACAACGTTTTGTTTCACAGCTGGAGTCACAGGGGATTAAGATTTTAATTCTAAACCTTATAAAATCTAAACATATATATTTACAGTAATGCTTTAATTCACGGGACTTTGCCAATAACTTCCTGGACATTTCCTGGAAGGGGTTACATGCTTTGGTAATTTAAATATAAGGGACGTTGGTACGCTGTCTCATTACAGGATTTTTTATTTTAAGAATATATTAGCATGCAGATAAACACAAACTATCAATCAATCAATCAATGTTTATTTATACAGCCCAATATCTCAGTGGACTTCACAGTGTGTGCAGAATATCAGTATGACAATACGACCCCCTCTGTCCTTAGACCCTCTGTCCTTAGACCCTCTGTCCTTAGACCCTCACATCGTACAAGGAAACTTCTGGAGAAAACCCAGTTTAAAGGGAACATGGGAGAAACCTCAGGGAGAGCAGCAGAGGAGGGATCCCTCTCCCAGGACGGACAGACTGAAATAGATGCCGTGTGCAAATCGAAGACATAATACATTTGCAACATAGGTAGTCCAAATGTTTGGAAAAGCATGTGTATAATCGGAAGACGAATCCACGAGGATGTCCATACTTCTGTGGGAGCCTAAGACGATGCACACTTGAAGGCCTGCATGTGATTCAGCCTCACAGATGTTGGCGGATGTTAAAGTCTGCGTCCTTCACATATTTGTAATGCTTCAAAAATCCAGAAGGACTTTCTTTCAGTTGGCTATGGAGGGTAAAGGACACATTTTGAGATGTTTGAAGCTGCTTGTAAACTCATTGTTCTGTTTGCAATCTTAAGATCAACTTCTAAAAACTAAAAGAAACAACGAGCGGATTGAAAACCCTTTCCTTACAATTCTCTTTTTTGATGACTTGTAGTTTATTCAACAACACAAAACTAAGTTGTAGAAATCCCTAAAAAGGCTAGACTTTGGATATTTGACTGTTTGCTGCTTAAATGTTGTTTTTTCTTCCAAATTCATATTTTCCATTGAGACTGTTTTTACTTCACATGAATAATTTCTTCCGGGAGTCAGACATATGTAGAAAACCAACTTTTATACCTTTAAATATATATTCTTCTGTCGTCTCACTATTGGTCACCATTTTGTTAATTTTCCATTTCTGAATGCCAACATGGCAGCTCGCTCAAACTCACCTCACATCATCACTCGGGAGGAGCCGTTGGACTTCTTTCTGAGTGGAAAGAGCCAGAAACCCTTCAGCAGAACTGAGGGGAAACTAAAATTACTACTTTAATTTGTCATGTTTGAGAGCTTCAAGGGCTTCGCCAACAGCAGCTGGCTGTTTCTGGCTTCTAAAATAAATCCCACCCACCGAATCGGTCACTTCACACAGGCAGACCTCAGAGAAGTGTTCTCGTCCTGCCGCGCACTCTTCCTCAGGAATTTGAGGAGTTGGAAAAAAAGGGAGATTTTTACGTAAATCTGCTCCAAACTCTTAAATGGAGAGATTAGTTCCCCCTCACGCTCCACTTGGCCTCCTCAATGGACGTGTTTTCCCAATCCGCTGGGAGTTTCCTAGATACACCTCATTTCAAAGCTGGCGGCCACAAAGAAGATCATTTATCTTCCTCTTAAAATCAATTACTTGAATTAATTTGGAGCAGGCAGTGGAGGAGAGCAGATGTTCACCCTGCTGCAGCAACCTTCCTCAGATGGTCTGCGTGACTCGTAACCTTCTTGAGTCTTTTCTAAGGAGACGACATGAGACTCAAAGCAAACACGCGTCCCTGTGCTTCTCTCTGTGAGCTGAGTGACAGGCGGCAGATTCAACTCCCATGTTTGACTGCCCTCTTTAGGGGATCGTGCAAACTGCCTTCATCTCTGTTTTTTAAAGCGAAGTGTGTGATGAGCCAGTCGGAATCAAACGTGCGTCGCAAAAAACAAATATGAGATAAAAAAAAAAGGAACAACATGTGGAAGTCTCTGGAGACGGTGGCTTGTGGGACAACAACTTGGCGGCGGCAAAAATAAATAACAGGACGTTTTATTTGAGAAATACTTTTCATTACGTTAAAAGTAGAGCTGTCGTGTCCCACAGAGTACACAGAGAGTGAATGCAGCGTGTGCACATGCAGGACATGTATTACAGTTAATACTATTACTGCAGTTTATAAACAAAAAAAGTATAATTATATATAATATTTGCGAATATTAAATAAAATATTAAATGTGAATATTTTCACGATTTCTAACCAGTTTGTCTGTTTTTAAAGGGTAACATGCATTTTGGCTTATTCTATACAGAAGTCTTAAATATTTATTAATTTGTTATTCATTTAGTGCCATATTTACGCATGTAAGTTCAAAATAATTTTTACATTACCTCAAGTACCGTGCTTAAGTACACATTTAAGGTTTCTTTATATATTTATTTCCAGGCTAGTTACATGGTACATCAGGCGGGGTGTGCAAAAGATTTTCACTGAGGGCAGCATACAGAAAACGATATGAAAGGCCACTCACTAGAGGTGAGGTACTGTATGGCCTCATAAATTAAGTTATACTGTAAGTGGGGACGGACTGACGGGACAATTAGGGGAAATAGGAAGGTTATATTTCAAGCCTGTTATACTAATAAGTTACTGGGCTTTTTTTTTATCAACTAAGATTTGTTAGAAAATGTTACGTAGAAGTACAATTTAAGACAAGCACAAGTTTCATCTGTGAGCCATCTTCAATTATACTTCACTTTTATAATGTACTGCGGGACAATTCAAAATGGACCACGGGCCGCAGCTTGGACACCCCGGTGGTACATTCAGGATTACGCATTTACAGGTAAAAACACAATTTGTAATTTTATGAAATAAGATGAATTGTTATAGAAAACAAGCAAAACGTATCAAACTAGCTTCAGACTGACAACCTTACAATCTCCTTTACATGACATATATCAAAAGTTAATAGTTTTGTCAATTATCAAGTAGATTAAATATATGTCGACTACCAAATGTATTAATAAGAGTAATCAACACTTCATACAACAGTTACAATTGTGGTTTAAGGGATTGTACAGACGTAGACTTTTGCCCCTGCACTGACCACCAATTTTGTGGGAAACCCCTTATATATTTAAATGATTATTGAGCTATTTTTAAATGAATGAATGCATGATTAAATCCTTTATTTGTCTAAAGTATGTCTAACGTCTAACATGACAGCACACGATACACCAACAATTTTTTTTCTAAGCATAGTTGAGGACATCACATGCAAGTAAGTATGACTAAAGGGAAGTCAGTGTTATGTTATGAGTGTAATAATGGGTGTATGTGTGTATGTGTGTGTGTGTGTGTGTGTGTGTGTGTGCGTGTGCGTGTGTGCGTTCTCTCAGCAGGAAAGTATGCAGCAGATTGCTCAGATGGTGATAAAGTGGTCCCGAGGAGATGACCCCCTCTGGCTGCAGTTGGAGGTAACGAGGTTTATCTAAACAAACCCACTCCTAATTTGGACTCGAGGAGCAAACGTTAGTCTGAGCAGACCTCAAATTCCAGGGAGACATTAATCTGCCTCCTCCAGGTCTGGACCTGCGACCTGAGGGTCCATCAATACTCGGATCTGTGGGATCCAGCAGCAGCGAACACAAAGTTGGATAATTTATCGCCTTTAATTAAATGCTTGCTTCAGGAGGGATTAAATGTGTTTCCTCCATGTGCGGGGAAAACAGGGGAAGGTGTTCGGTGTCGGACAAAGGATCCAGAGACTCGGGGAGGATCATGGTTACCTCCAGAGAGGAAGTGCAGGAGGTGAGGGGGGAGACGAGGAGGTGAGGTGGGGGAGATGAGGAGGGGGGGTCAGTTTACCCTGACAGGAGACCTGGAGGAGAGGAAACAATCATCATGTCTTCACCTGAACATGCAGGTCGTTCACAGACGGTGTTGTCCACAGAGGTTACATTAGGAGCAGAGGTAGAGGTTCAACTGAAAGGTTGAAATATTCCTTTACTTGCTGAGAAAATTCTCGTCCACTTTAAGATAAATAAACAACGTTTAAACCTTCGCGGATC
Organism: Chaenocephalus aceratus; assembly: GCA_023974075.1. NCBI lineage: Eukaryota > Metazoa > Chordata > Actinopteri > Perciformes > Channichthyidae > Chaenocephalus > Chaenocephalus aceratus. The sequence continues at coordinate 42,575,159 of CM043785.1, read as the reverse complement.
AGCTGGAAGATTGTCACAAAGCTGAAAACAGGGCTGCTTTTTCTCAGAAACTCATTGACATTTCTCATAGGAAAGCAACAAGCACGCTAACTGGAATAGCATCAGTGCACTATAGCGATGTTAATAGCAGCAATATCACGGGGCAATTACTGTCAAGTTATGATTTACACACCTGTGATTTCATTAAAAGCGATAACACATTCAAAATATCAGCTAAATGCAGCGAAATAAATCTTAACGCTTGCTAAAGTTAGCATCACCTGACGATAGCTTGCTTGATTCTGTCCTGATGTTAACGCTAAATACATTAAACTAACTATATAAAATGTTTTGTTTATGAAAATACAATTTGAATGCATTACAAATACCTTTTTTTTTTTTAAAGTCACTGTAACAACAAAAAATGGCAGCTGAACTGCAGGTGAACAAATCTAAAATCTTGAAAAGGCATTGACGTTAGACACACGCTGCTAATGGAAACCTTATGGATTAGCTTTCACTAATAGAATAACAGCAAGTCAAGTCAGCAAACTATCATTTCACATTGATACAACCCACCAAGTGCGCTGCGATCTCCAAATCAGAAAGCTGAATCCTGCTTATTCAAAACATTACGTACACGTGAAATCCAAAAACAGACAGAGGACATTTTACTGAACAAAGATTACTTTTTACTTTCTTACTTTCACGTACGTAAGGTTTTAAATGCAGTACTTTTATTTGAAGTGGAGTATTTTCAGTGTGGTGTAAAAAAAAAAGGACTCTAAATACTGTATTTTAAAGTACATGACCGTTTCACAGGACATACGACTATTAAACACCTGGACTCTGTAAAGAACATCCATGAACATTCATCTGTTTGCATGAAATTATTTATCGAGTACATCATATTCCATTTACTTGTATAGACTCTTCTTGATCTATTTCGATTTGATCTATATTTACTTGCACATCTCAAAACATTCTCTTGCACTATTTAATCTTTTTATTTGTTTTATGTCCTATATATTCAAGTTTCTCTGTTGGAGGAGTCTGTGACCTCAGTTTCTCACGGCCATATCTACACTGCAGCTTAAGTACACTTGACAATAAAGCCTTGAATCTTGAATCCACCACATTTTCAGCAGAACTTGACTGAAAATGGAGGGGTCAGACGGACACCTCCATCAAACTGATGAAAGTTTTAAGTGAAAACACAGTTTGAAAGTCTCCATCCATTTCACTCGTAATCCTTCATGTGGTCCTGTCTGCAGGTCTCAGGTCAGATTCATTTCTCTCGCGCAGAGGAGGAACTAATGATCTTCGGTGACATGTACTCTGCAGCTGTGAGGAAAAGAAAAATCAATCAGCTTAATGAGAGCGTTCGCCTGCAGCTCACTCTTTCACCACCACCATCAGCATCACATTCACCTCAATTAGCTCGGCTCGTTAGTGGGGGGCGGGGCCTAAACCGGCAACACTGTAAACACCACATCCGACTTTAAGACGCCAAGCTGAGGGAGGCTGAATGAGTATTGATCAGAGCTGGAAGAAGTATTAAAATCCTTTAGTTGAAGAACGTATACCACACTATGAAAATACTCCTTTGACATCAGGATGGCAGAAAGCTTACACACCTTCCGGCGCAGACTGAAAACTCATCTCTTTCGACTCCACCTCGAGCGATAGAATTACTAACAAAGAACTGCTAACAGAGCACTTATATACTAATACAGGACTGGCTTATCTAAAGCCAGTTGAGTAGCACTTGAAATACTTAGCTCTATGAAACCTGATGTACTTATATGATTCTGTTTTCTTCAAGGTTGTGTCTTCCTGGTCGAATGTACTTATTGTAAGTCGCTTTGGATAAAAGCCTCAGCTAAATGTAATGTAATGTAATGTAATGGGAAAAGTCCTGCATTTAAAACTTTAAGTGAAGGTATTTTCAGCAAAGTGTACTAAAAGGGGACCTATCATGCAAAATGCACTTTTTGATGTCTTTTATACATAAATATGTGTCCCCGGTGTGTCGGGGAACTCACGCAGCGTCAGAAAATAAAACCCTCTCTCTTTTCCTCCGTACCCAAATCTTTTAAAACGGGGGGTACAACGAGCGGATACAGATTCCATCCGAACTGACGTCAAATCGGCGGCGGACCCACAGAGAGTTGCTATCAGAGACAATGCCTAACGTGTTTTGGACGTAATCTGGTCTTTGTTTGCATTAGCAAGCCTCGCTAACACTCGGAGCTAACCTGTACTGGAGAGCACATGTGTTTGAAAAGCAGGAAATAAAAAAGGAACTCACCTTGTGATAAACCCGCAAGAGAAAAAGCATTTGAGCTCCATACTGTTTCAGAAATAATCCTTGATGTGGTTTAGAACAGGATGGCGTTTTATCACAGCAGAATTTTACTTGATCTCCGGTAGAATTCTGATCAGGCATTAGCTCCGCCTCCTCTGCTTTTTTTCAAGCTAAGGACCCAAGATCCGTGTTTCTCTAACAGGACTTCAAAAGAGGGGTTTGAGGAGTTTGAGGCATGGCTACAATGGGTGATCTGTTTGGTATTTGAAAAAAAAACTTCACTGACATGTTTTGTATAGGTATGGCCCTACAATATATGTTTCAAATATAGCATGATAGGTCCACTTTAAAGTATGAAAAATAAAAGTATTAATCATGCTATAAAATGTCCCTGTTAGTTGTTTTCTATTATATAAAAAAAATTGAATTAATATTATTATACGTTTATATTTTAATGTTTATTTCTGTTTTTGTATTGTATTTTTTTTATACCCATATACATATTTTTCTTTTATTATTATCTATTTCTGGTGTTATTTTTCGTATATTTGGATTTTATTTTACTTAAACATATAAATAAATACCAGTGGCGAACCGTCAGGGCCTTCAAGGTATTCAGAGAATATCCTGGAACACTCAGATAAAACAAACAAAAAAATCGATTTAATTATATAAATAAAATGTATATAAAATGAATAAATGAGAATGGTATCTGTGTTGTTGATCTGTAATATTACAGTGTTAGGTTGATTTGTTTGTCCTTCTCGGACCATGCACTACGCATTTCAGTGGTTTTGTGTTAGGAAAAAAAGCAACCAATCAAATATTTCTCTGGGTAGAATATCCTTCAACCAGGGTATTCTATATCCTTGATAGAATACCCTGGCCCTTACCGCGGCGGAGGGTGTGTGTGTGTCCAGTTGTGATAGACACGGTTCGCCACTGATAAATACATATATGTAAGTAATAAATAAAACAATATTGCCCAGCAAACATTAACTCTTAATAAAGATGATAATGATGCCTTTAATGTCCAGAGATACTGCTGCTGCATTCATGTGTATGTTGCATTTCACTGCTGATCCAAGAGGCTTTTTAAATAGTGTGTGTAGCCGAAGAAGCAGGATCATTTTGTCGACACATAAAGGGACAATTCATCCTCAAGTTTATCTTAAAAAGTTACAGGATTTTTCACTGGACCAGAAAGGGTTGAAATATGTAAATCTGTTTAGCCACTTAAAAAGAAGTCAGACTAAACAAAATGTCCTCAGTTTAAGTTGAAAACGTTTGCTTTTGTGTGTGCGTGCGCGCGTGTGTGTGTGTGTGTGTGTGTGTGTGTGTGTGTGTGTGTGTGTGTGACCTCTGTTTTCAGTAAACTTTCCTCTCTGTGTGACGATCCATCACAGCAGCAGAGCGTGGAGAAACAGGAGCTCACATAAACACTGAGAGGACGGGTGATTTAAAAAAAAAGAGAAGGCTTTGTGTCGTTAGTTTTCTGCACATAGCTCCAACTTAGGCTTTTATTTTCACAGACAACAGATACACATAGTGATTTATTTACAGGTATTTTTGTTTGTTAATCTTATAAACAGTGCTGGAATCAGGTACAGTTACTCAACTACTGTCTTAAGTCAAAATTAAAGGTACTTGTACTTCGATTCAGATTCTTTTTTCATTACTTTATAATTCTCCTACAAAATATCTCAAAGGGTTGGACTGTCCTTTCTCTCCCTCACTTCCTGACCACAGTGACAACACTATAAAACTTGTGCTCCTATTGGCTAGCGCTCCAACACATGTAGGTGATAGGCTAAGGAGCATGACATCTCTAAGGGGTTGACCAATCACAACAGAGCCCGCCAGCTAACCAATCAGAGCAGACTCGGCTCTGGTTTCAGACAGAGGGTGAAAAGGGTTCTGCAGCACAGACAGTATGAGAAAAATAAAGAGCTTTTTGACATTAAAGCATGGAGACATGTAGAGACACTACATACTGATACCCCTGAACATCAGCAGGAGAGGACTCTTTAAAGTAGAGACACTACATACTGATATACACCTGAACATCAGCAGGAGAGGACTCTTTAAAGTAGAGACCTACGAATGATATACACCTGAACATCAGCAGGAGAGGACTCTTTAAAGTAGAGACACGACATACTGATATACACCTGAACATCAGCAGAGGGACTCTTTAAAGTAGAGACACTACATACTGATATACACCTGAACATCAGCAGGAGAGGACTCTTTAAAGTAGAGACACACATACTGATATACACCTGAACATCAGCAGGAGAGGACTCTTTAAAGTAGAGACACTACATACTGATATACACCTGAACATCAGCAGGAGAGGACTCTTTAAAGTAGAGACACTACTGATATAGACCTGAACATCAGCAGGAGAGGACTCTTTAAAGTAGAGACACTACATACTGATATACACCTGAACATCAGCAGGAGAAGGACTCTTTAAAGTAGAGACACTACATACTGATATACACCTGAACATCAGCAGGAGAGGACTCTTTAAAGTAGAGACACTACTGATATACACCTGAACATCAGCAGGAGAGGACTCTTTAAAGTAGAGACACGACATACTGATATACACCTGAACATCAGCAGGAGAGGACTCTTTAAAGTAGAGACACTACATACTGATATACACCTGAACATCAGCAGGAGAGGACTCTTTAAAGTAGAGACACTACATACTGATATACACCTGAACATCAGCAGGAGAGGACTCTTTAAAGTAGAGACACTACATACTGATATACACCTGAACATCAGCAGGAGAGGACTCTTTAAAGTAGAGACACTACATACTGATATACACCTGAACATCAGCAGGAGAGGACTCTTTAAAGTAGAGACACTACATACTGATATACACCTGAACATCAGCAGGAGAGGACTCTTCAAAGTAGAGACACTACATTACACCTGAAAACGAGCAGAATGGGGCCCCTTTAAGACGATAAAAAAAGCGGATTTCTCAAAATGTTCGACTTTCCTTTAAAAAAACAAAGCTACAGATGCTTCTAATTAAACTGTAAATGTAGATAAACTGTGTGCATTTAAACCAAGCTGAGAATGACCCTTTCAATAAACAGCCCTTCATCTGTCTTCAGAGTCCAACAAGTTAATTTCCATGAACTTTTTACTTCCCCCTGTGGCCTCGCATACTCTTCCTGCCACCTCTTCAACTTTGACACGAGTTTGTCTATTAAAAAAAACGTGCAGCTGGAGGATCTAGAGTTTGTTGTCTTGACTGGGGTTAGACGAAGCCCATTACGGCGGAGGCAGAGTATTTCATTGCAGCGCAGTGATTGCACGCCGGTTCCCAACAGTCCTGTAAAGCCCGTCCATACATTTAAACAATCCTCGCTGTTTGAACGGAGAGGGGATTTCTACGAACTGTGTGAGCGGCGTCCAGGGAACCAGGGGAGAAACGAGACATATTGGCTTGAAGTGGACGGAGCTGACACGGGCCAAATAGTACTGTCATCCTGGGAAGAATCAAGTTTCTGGAGGAGTGTTTTCATTGCATGTTGAGAAACTGTAATGATGCGTGCTGACAGCTCGGCCTGCAGTCTACAAATGAAAGCATTCCTGCGGGTGTGTTAGATTTGGAGGGAAAACAGAGCAGCTTGATAAATGTTCACATGCATTAGCATTAGCCAACGCAATTAGCTTCGTGGATGTTTCCTGATTTCCAGGTCCATTGTGTTTGGCTTCTTCTTCTTCTTTGTTTCATCAGATGTGCGTCTTGTTTTGTTTAATCTACGAGCCATTAGAGAGACGCTTCTCTGAGCCCTCAATGAGCGAAGAGGTTCGTGTGAAACTCAACAACTCACCACAACAAGGTGGTTCCCGCTCGCCTCAGAAAGTCACAAACGGCTCTCTGGCACCTCGGGAAGTTATGTTTTCAGTCCATGTCTCTAACCAGTGAGTGCTTTACTGGCAGCCTATAGATTAATCAGTTATTCCACCAAAGCAAACATATCTAAAATAGGACAAATATTGCTTGATTTCCAGGTTCATATTTTATATGTAGTGTCTCCACTGGGACATGTCTCCATGCTCTAATGTTCAAAAAGCTCTTTATTATTATATTGTTTTAGAGTTTTATATGTTTAACTGCTATGCCTGTCATCTTTGCTCTATGTGTTTGTGTTGTCTCCTGGGTTCTGTAGTGCCCGGAGTGTGTCTTTTTATTTCCTCCCAAACCCCATCCCCTCAGGAAGCCGTTGCCTCCTGTCAGGTCATCATTGTAAATAAGTTGTTCTTAATTGATTTTCCTGGATAAATAAAGGTTCTACTACTACTACTACTTATTCCTCTCATACTGCCTGTGCTGCAGCACCTCTTTTCACCCTCTGTCTGAAACCAGAGCCCAGTCTGCTCTGATTGGTTAGCTTGCCGGCTCTGTTGTGATTGGTCCACCGCTTAGAGATGTCCCCAGCCTTAGCATATCACGTACAATGTGTTGGAGCGCTAGCCAATGGAGGCGTTTCATGCGGGAAAGTAACTCCCTCTAAGGAACACAGGGATGTTAACCTTTGCAGACCATTTACATGCACACATTCTGTATAACACACTACAGGAAAGCATTATCGGGCCTCTTTTTCCTGCTTATTAAGATCTGTAAGAAAGCTTGATACCATTAAAAGCTCCTTAAAAAGTGTACCGGAGTGCTTTTGTAAACGTGCAGTGCATAAAAACCATTTCACCACTAAGGAAATCTACGGGGATTCAAATAAATTCAAAAAGAATAACTGTAAAAAACTTGTTTCCATTTTTCCGTTTCTTCCTGATACCTCGTCAAAAAGCTGCACACATGCCCCTCTGATGTGACCAGGTAAGAACCCCGAACTAACATAAAACAAAGTGCTGCCTTTCCTTTCCTCAGAAAGTCTGCAGGCCTCTGATTCCACTCTTTGTACTCCACTCAAACACAAAGGGCCTGGACACCATCTGAGAGAGATTACAATGGACCAGTCAGTGGCAATAAATGCAGAATTAGGTCCAGCCCAAAACAGACGCAGGCTGCTCACTGGATCGGCCACTTTGTGGGCTAGTCTTGGACGTTCTTCAGATGGATGTGACTGAGCCACTTATCGTAGAGTTTATAGGCCGGTAATGAAACAGTAACTGGAGTCGTTTGCACGCATTAAAGTGGGTGTTGAAGTGGAAATGTGAAGGGAGGCTCGGGAACATTAGACCTGAAGTGCGGCGAGCTGTAAACTGTGTACGCCGGCTGAAGAGCGCATCCATGGGAAGTATTTTCAAGCTTGTGATGGAGCAAATGTTGCCCATCTCCGTCTGTTCACCGGCTGCAGCTCAAAGGGAAGACGTCATGTCTGCCAAACTTTACTGTAGTTGGTCCAGTTTCTCTTTCCCATTCTTCATGTGTGCTAAAAATACCACCAATCCTCTCTGAGCCACATCTGCACTGTTTTACATCAGACATCCAATCTTCTTCATATCTTTGAACTCAATGAGGGAAAATACTGTATAAAATGCCTCAAAGCACATATTCCCAGCACCAGTATAAGAAAGAAACTAGATACTTAAGTTTATTACAAATGTTTCCAGTGAGTTGCCCTACTTTTGGCTAAATTCTCCCCATTTTGTGTCCGTCGGGAACAAAGAGGCACCCCGCTAAATCACCGGAGGCTGAAAATAATAACAAATCCTTCCAAGAGAAAGAAAACAAACCAGTACTCAGGGTCAATCAGCTTAATGGAGCTGATTAAGCTCATGTTCTTAACGAGATGAAGCCTCTTAGGAAAAGCTGTTTTACTACTGTACACACATCTGATAGAAACAATGAGGTGGAAGCAGATTGTTTACTTAAGTAAAGGGAAAAATACCACACTGTAAAAAGTTATCTGATAGAAGTCCTTCATTAAAGGTAGGGTCGGTAAGAATGGAGAAACCAGCTCGAGAAGAATCTGCCCCTTCCTTCAGACTTCCTCACAGAGCCCCTCCTCCAACTCACAACGAACGCGCACATGACCAATGAGGGCACGAGATGAAGGCTGACAGGCAGGTAGGCCATCCAGTTACTTTAGCCGGGCCGGCTCAGATGATTGGTCGTGCTTTTTACAGCGCCACGGCTTCCAAAGATAAAATGTTTTTATGTATTTATTGTCAAAGTATGTATTTATGTATTCATTGCTATCGGGATGTTAAGAGCATTCCATGGAATATAACAATAAGTGTTTCTGAAGCGGATTACCTACCCCACCTTTAATGATGTTACTGCATTAGAAATATGTCCCTTGAGAAGTTATACTGGTATTTATTATATCATTGGATTATTTTCACTCAAGCATTCAAGTACATTTAGGATTGGTTAAGTGGAGCTCATTTTGAAGTAATGATTATTTCATTATTAATTGATTTATTGTTCTGTTTGTGAAATAAATAGAAAAGACAACATTTCACAAATATCCAGAGCTCACATCAGTTATACAACAATACAGTAATACACAAATAGAAATACAATTATAATAATAAAATAATAAAACAAATGATAATAAAATTAATAAATAAGTGTATTTGGAGGCAACAAGAGGCATACGAAAATCTTACCAGAGAAGCTACAACCATGATTTTGTTTACGTTTGGCAGTTTTATTTATAACAGAACTCTTCCTATGTTTTTCAGCAAGAAACTTTAATTATTAAATAAGTGAAGTTTCCAGATATATAAAGTAGCAGGAAAAATAAATACTCAAGTACAGTTCAAGTCCCTCAATTTGAAGTCCAGTACTTGAGACATGTACTCCACTGGGTCATTGTTTCCAGTAACAAGGCCATACTTTGCGCAGTGACTTAATTAAATAAGCTTTAAATACAGCTACGGTTTAGAACGATCCCTTTGAGTCTGCTGAGTTTACAGAGCTGCTAAATCTCGCATCAACAGAAAGATCCTCAAATCAGAAGAAGCAATAAAAAGGTTGAATACATTCGTGCAAAATGACCTGTTACATCAGGATGGCTGGAAGCTGCAGGTGCACCAAAAACATAAAACAACTAGAAACTTGACTTGAAATACCACAGACGCCCCGTGAGAGCAGTAAAAGGCGCATAAAGGAAAGAAGCCGTGTTTCTACGCACCTGAAAGATCTGCTGGATGTTCGTGAAGTGCAACAACAAGGATCCGTTTCTCCTGCGGCAGCCTTTAAAGGATTCATAATAATAATAATAATGTATTAATTTTATATAGCGCTTTTCTGAAGCCAAAGACGCTTTACATTTGGGAGGGAGGGTAGACAAACAAAACAAAAACAAAGACAAAACCAAAAAGAAACAAAACACAACAGAAAAGCAGTCAGTATTCATCTGGTTATTTTGCAACTACTGTAAAGTCTACCGTGGTTTTGTCCCTCATTCTATCAGGATGATCACACAACAAATTATTAGCGGAGATCCCAAATAAAACGTCCCCTTTAAAGTGCAGCAGGCCATGTTTCGCACGAGTGATTCAGGCAGTAGATGTTTTAAAATGATAGTTTATTCGGAGGGAAATTACACAGTGTTGATTCCCTTCATATTGTCACACAGCCCAGAGATGTGTTGAACTATAGTTGCATGTCAATTAAAATAACATGTGAACATAATGAGTATACTCAAATGTTTTAAACATATTTAAACAAAGGATGGATTAAGTGTTCTCTTTACTGTCCCTATACAGTAGGCACCTTAAAGGTCCTGAAGATATCTCATTTCGATTATTTTACTTTCGTACTATGAGTATTGGAGTCCAAGTCAAACACTCTGTATTCTGCCAAAGTAAAACAAAATAATTAGGTAATTTAACATTACAGATTCCTGCCTTGTTTTTATGTGTGGGTTTACTGCTGGTTTGAAGGGGCGGGGCTAAATCAGAAAGAGGTGTGTCATATATGTATGTGTTTTGAATCGGTGTCAGATGAAAGTTGATTGGTACTTTGGTTACTACACAGTCCTGCGATGCCACCATTTTGTCTTTAATATTACTTACTGTAGTCAAAAATACGTACGATTTTAAGTCTTCCGATCGTGTTACCCATCTTGCAAAAATATTTGTTGTCGTTTTCTGTCCTTTACACATTCTAAGGATTTTTTTCTAAGGATTTTTTCCCAAGGATTTTTCTAAGGATTTTTTTCCCACCAGAATCTCAATGAGAGATGAATTCCACGGAAAAGGAGTATGTTTTCTGCCAAAGTTAGAATATTTTGGTTATTTTAACATTACAGATGTCCTCCTTGTTTTTAGTTGTTGCTTCCTACTAGTTTGAGGGGGCGGGGCTAAATCAGAAAAAGGCGTGTCACCAATCAGGACTTAGATCTGAATCAGTATGGTTGATTGGTTGATTAGTCACTGTCACACAGTCCTGGATATGCAGATGTTTTAAGTTCAAGGCTCTTGATTAAAATATAAGTTTTGCAGCTTTTGTAAAACTTGTGTTACTTATCTTGAAGTATTTGAAGTTCTCAGGGGGCTTTTTTAGTTTTCAGAAGTCTTGTGCATCCTGTGTGAATATTTTTACTACCCAGGTCTCGTCCAGTAGCGATCCTCTGATTTATAAACTGGTGTAGATTTCAGCAGTTACAGATGAGTGCTGGTAACTGCAGCGTTGCACCCGGAGGCTCTCTGGCACTTCTAAGGAGGACAGTGATAGATTGGTGAGATAGAGCGCATATCTGACACTGCTCTCTGATCCGCCGGCCTGAAAGCGCTCAGACCTTTTCTAACGAGCCCCGGATCACATTTCAAAACACGGACAATGTCTAGGGGAAAAAAAGAGCCATCTAGCCCACTGCCAATGTAATGTAAAAACCAGGTAGCTGCATTTTTCCTTCCTGACAGCTCGGCCACGGATTCCTTTCCTCAGTCCATCGAAGCCTGTGTTTTCTTTAGAGCAGCAGCAGGGTATTCTATTCGAAGGCACAGGCCATGAAATATGGGTGCGTATCTGTGTTTGGCCGCGAGCCAGGCGGAGGGTCTGCATTTCTGCCCAACAGGACGGTGAGAATCGCTCAGATTCCCCCTCCGTCCGCACAGTTGGAGAGCTGGAAACAGAGCTGCACTTTAGAGGACAGGACATGGTGGATTGTTTTTGAATCTCACTGTTTGTCTCCACCATGACGGAATCTAATTGAAAGGTCACCTATTGTGCAAATCCACTTGTTCATGTCTCTTCATTGTCCCTCTTCTTCATGTCTCTTCTACATCAACATGTGTCCCCTCTTCTTCATGTCTCTTCTACATCAACATGTGTCCCCTCTTTCTTCATGTCTCTTCTACATCAACATGTGTCCCCTCTTCCTTCGTCTCTTCTACATCAACATGTGTCCCCTTCTTCATGTCTCTTCTACATCAACATGTGTCCCTCTTCTTCATGTCTCTTCTACATCAACATGTGTCCCCTCTTCTTCATGTCTCTTCTACATCAACTGTGTCCCCTCTTCTTCATGTCTCTTCTACATCAAACGTGTCCCCTCTTCTTCATCTTCTACATCAACATGTGTCCCCTCTTCTTCATGTCTCTTCTACATCAACATGTGTCCCCTCTGTGGAAAGAGACTCTGAAAGTTTCAGGAACAAAGATTTTCTCTCTTTTGATCCATTTCTATAAAAACCTGTCTGAAAATGAGCTGATCAGATTTTGGCCACTTTATGATGTCATAACGATGTTTTGGGTTGTGTGACCATTAGCCAATCAGCAACCAAGGTCAAATCTGCACATGTGTGATTGTTGTGTCTTCTTTGGACAGTTGGGTCATGGTCTGCTGTCACCATTTTCTTGGAAATCCAGCAGTGGTGTTCATGCTCAGAGTAAAGTTTGCATGAGAGGACACGTCACTCAGACCCAGATACATGTTTATTAAACACATCTCAATACAAGAAATAGAATACATCATGATTCAAAATAGTTGTCAATGTAGAGGTTACTCACAGTAAACCTGTGACAGTGGATCATTCTAATGGCTCCATGCTGGGAAACCCCTCGAATCAGGTCACTTGGATTGACCGCTAAGGCTGATTTAAAGTAGCCAGTGCGTTGTGAGCATTGCCCTCGGGCCCGCAGCGATCACACCACCAACACTAGTTGGCTGTAGGGTTTTCTATATCACATGATGTTTTCCGTTTGTACTTCAAACTAGTGCTGTGTGCAGACTATAGATGTTTTTGCTAAGGGTGCCTTCACATTGATGCGTGATTTGCTCACGGAAAGATTGGGCCTCCTCTGCTACCAAACAGCTTCCATCTGATTGGTTGCACGTAGAAGGGTCAGCAGCAACTAGGACAACGTTTTAATTATTTGACCTTTGAATGCAACGCTCTGCGATGATTTTAAATGTGTGACGCAGAGCGCAGCGCTTACACCTAGTCTTTGGGCACTGCTCTCTCCATAGAAACACAATGGCATCGTGGAGCCGTTTTATGGCTGTGCAGCTTAACGGTTCATTTGTAAATCTGTGTCTGAATCTCACCAGAAAACTCAGCCCCAACAAAACAACAGTGAGGAGTTACATCATACTTCAATCAATGGCAAGTTACCAAACCTGATTGTACTAATCCAAAAATATTTATCACACCAGAATTTGCTAAATGACATTGGCTTGCAGGCTAATGCTAGCCGTAGCTACCAAGTGTTTCAATCACGATAGTTGCAATCTCTGAGATTTCCTTAGAGGATGCTTACTATCAAAAAACACACTTGGACCCATACTTGCCAACCTTGAGACCTCAGAAATCGGGAGCATTTCAAAACCACCGCCGAGGGGGGAGGGGGGGTGCTAGTGGATCGCCGGAGCTGTATTAGATTAACATTAACATGCTTATTGTAGTTCTAAGTGCACTGCCTTGCGGGCCTGTAGCACCATCCTTGAGTGCGGCGGCTGGACCTGTATTTGACAGGAAAAGGAGTGAGCAGAGGGTAGAGTTGTCGATTCTTGTGACTATCTTCCTCACCCTCTCAGACGCTGCTAAAGAGACGCGCTACCATGGAAACCAAACAATGGTGTAGCTGTATTAAAGTCCAAGGGGAAACAGTCCTGAGTAAATCTGATTGTGTCAGAAATCGGGAGAAATGCGGGAGAAATATGACCCCGGGAGGGAAACCGGGAGAGGGCAATGAAATCGGGAGTCTCCCGCGAAAATCGGGAGGGTTGGCAAGTATGCTTGGACCTTATATTTTATTCTTGGTCATACTTTCAAACACAATTTTTCACTTTTCTGGGAGAAATTCTCTGAGCAAAAGAAGTCTTATACCTTTTGTTGGCCCTTTTTCTAGAATTCATGCAACAGTGGAAGACTTTTAGCTGAACAAATCGAAATGTTGAGAATAAAGTTGAATTGCAGATAATTTTTTCAAATATTTCAAGATTAAAGTTGAACTTTAACAATAAATCAAACTATTAGCACCCCACTTCCCATCCTATAACAACTTGTATTGCAGTATTTACATGTGTGTACTTCAGTTGTCTCCACCAATCTGCTCTAACTCAGTGAATCAGTCACTCTGCATGCATTTTTTTTCCACAGAGCATTCATCTCATTTTAAAGTGAGCTTGTTTTCAGTGTGGGCTCACATCACAGTGTGTGTGTACGGTCGGCCCAGCGGGATGTGACGCGCTAATCCTTCCTTTGGGGAAACGATGGAGGAGGAGAGCTGCTGCTGAAAGCTTCACAAACATCCCCTGCTGCTGCTGCACGAGTCTGGTGTCTCATGTCTCCGAGATAAACTGAGATTTACTGCTGCTCTGCATCTCTGATGTTCATTCCTGATCATTGCAATGGATCATCAGAATCAGAAACATAAACAGGTTTATTACCAGAGGTGGGAAGTAGTGGAGTACAAATACTTTACTCCACTACTTATTTTTCTGTCGACTTTTTACTTTGACTTCTTACATTTTGAACTCAAATACCTGTACTTTCTACTTCTCAACAGGCTGGTTCCTTTAGTCTGAATGTGTGTTTGGTGCGTGGTCATTATTATTTAGAGTCATTGCGTGCCTATTGATTTGATCACGATCCGTGTATCCATCATTTCCTGGTCTTCTCTAAAGAAGGGACCAATGAAAACGTTGTCATGTTGCCGTTGGTCGGCATGGAAACATTCATTAGCTAACAATGACATTATTGTTCTGTTAATATAAAGGGAGGTCAGGTACTCTTTAAAACAGCTGCTAGTTATGGGTACTTTTTACTGAAGTACATTTCAAAGCCTCTTTACTTTGACTTGAGTAAAGAAGTTTAGTCAGTACTTCTGCTTTTACCAGAGTACTTTTAAACATGAGTATCTGTACTTCTACTTGAGTAAATGATGTGAGTACTTTTGCCATCTCTGTTTATTACCAGGTAGGTTGACACGTACGAGGAATTTGACTTGATGTCATGGTGCCAACCCGGTATCACGGCAAGATGTGAACATGTGACGATTTACCATGCTGGGAGACGTGAAGATGTCACGATTTCGTCCCTTCAAACGTGACAGTTACACGGTATTGTTAACATGGCCCAAGTACCCGGAAATGCCAAGCAAATGCTGTACCACGACGGTCGGTTGTTATTGTCAATATTAATATAATAATGATTTATTTTTTAATAGTCACACTCGATTTCGCCGATTTTCTTGTTGCCCCAGCTAGTCGACACCTCTTTTAGCAGAAACAAAGGCTACATTAATGTATTAACCTGTTAAACCCTGAGCCTGTTTTTCAGGTCTCAGGCTCGAAAATGACATTCCCAGAACAAATGACCATATCTTCCCTTCTAAAAGGGTTACATTAATAATCTTTTTTCTCAAAGCAAGGTTACACCTGTGAGTTGGATGTAGAAGTGTCAGAATCAATATAGATGTTTTTATTTTAAAGTAAATTCAGATTGAACACAGTAAATAAATGTAAATTATTGTGTCCGTCCAAAGAAAAAAATTACTAATAGTGAAAACCACCCTTGAATGAAGGGATGGTAGACTAAAAGCTTTAGGAATCCAAACTACAACATATAATAAGTACCCTGATCACGATTGATGCAAAACAAATGAAATTTGACATTTTTAGAGAGATTTAGCACAACAAAAACACTTCTGGGGTCATTTGGGTGGATTTTACCTATCTCTGGACGGCCTTGTTCGATTTTGTTAATTGACATCTCTTTCTAACCGTCAGAGCCAATGGAATCGAGGGGAACTCCTACATACTCCTTATTTGGTCATGTGTGAGACTGCCGCATAGCCAAGACCGGAAGCTGCGATAACTCTGGTGGCTACCATTAGCAGCTAACTTTTACTCTCCGATTTTTACATAAAAATGGAATTATGGATTATAAATAAAAAATTATTACCCAGAAACATTATCAACCTATGGATTAACCGATTCAGCTGCGTTTTTTCTCGTTTTAAATGCCATTGAACAAGTCTTTTGATCAGATTGACAGCTACGGTGAGAGGATCTCCCGTAAAAGCTACGTAAAGGTAAGGTACGTGTTGTGATGTCTGAGTTTGCTTCCCCTGTCGCAAGTTCGAATCACTTAGTGATGATATATATACCTAAATAATCTGTGGAACCTCAGCTTTAATCGGATATATTGTATGTGCAGCTACGATAAGTAATAAGGGTATCTTTTATCTTGAGTTCTGTGCGTGTTAGCATTTTTCGGTCAGGGGTCATTTAGATGCTTCTTATGAGACTTGTGTTTTGTTTTGGTAAAAATGGTTTGTATCGTCAGTTAGCTGAGATTATTCCCGTTAATCTGGTATAACACATTAATAGGTTCTTAAATATTAAGATCCCCTGAGACACAGTGTCGTAAAAAAAAAAGGACCCACAGAGGGGGTCCTTGGGGTTTAACAGGTTGATGTTAATCCATGTGTGCGGATGTGGAATTAACGGACTTGACGTTGTTGCGATTGCGTTGCCAGGCAACAACTTGGCTTCATGTTAATTTACAAACTCGTCAACTAGAAACCATAGTTATATTTAAAAACATTTTAGAAGGACTCACAAAATACTTAATGTACATTTAAAATGTAAATGTGAAGGACTGTGTGTACAACAAATACAAACAGACATGGTGTTTATGCGATGTGAAATCCGAAAACATTTTTTTTAAATAATACTTTATCCGAGTGTGCTTGCCTTTCTCTTTGAAAGTCATCACATAACGGCATTGTAATACAGGTTCGGCTGCATTAAATATTACATATCTGCCGTAGTTCTCTATTTATAGAGCCCTGATGAGAAGACTTCTAAACAAACATGAGGAACTGAAAACGTGACGTGGATCATAAATATATCAGCAATTAAAGGCAAGGAAAGGCAAGGCAAGTTTATTTATATAGCACTTTTCAACACAGGCAATTCAAAGTGCTTTACAAAAATTAAAGACATAAGCATAAAAAAGAAGAGCTATAAAATAAACATTAAAAGGAAGAATACATGGATAAAAGTTACAGTGCAGTCTAAGATATGAATAGTTCAATTAAACATTAAAGAAAAAGTACATGGGATAAAAGTTACAGTGCAGTTTAAGATATGAATAGTTCATAGTTCAATAGTTCATTAAAATCAGCGACAAAAAGAAAAGTCTTCAGCCTGGATTTAAAAGTAGTAAGAGTTGCAGTGGACCTGCAGTTTCTGGGAGTTTGTTCCAGATATTTGGAGCATAATAACTGAATGCTGCTTCTCCATGTTAGTTCTGACTCTGGGGACAGAAAGCTGACCAGTCCCTGAAGACCTGAGAGATCTGGATGGTTCATAGTTTAGCAGGAGGTCAGTAATGTATTTTGGGCCTAAACCATTCAGTCCTTTATAAACCAGCAGCAGTATTTTGAAATCTATTCTTTGACACACAGGAAGCCAATGTAAAGACTTCAGAACTGGAGTGATGTGATCCACTTTCTTAGTGTCAGTGAGGACTCGAGCAGCAGCGTTCTGAATCAGCTGCAGCTTTCTAATAGATTTTTTAGTGAGACCTGTGAAGACACCATTGCAGTAGTCGAGTCTACTGAAGATAAAAGCATGGACAAGTTTTTCCAAATCCTGCTGTGACATTAGTCCTTTTAATCCTAGATATATTCTTTAGGTGATAGCAGGCTGATTTAGTAACTGTTTAATGTGACTGTTGAAACGCAGGTCAGAGTCCATGACTACACCTAGATTTCTGGCTCTATCTGTTGTTTTTGAACATTGCAGGCTGAAGCTCAGCGCTAACTTTTATACGTTCTGCCTTGGCTCCAAAAACCATTACCTCAGTTTTATCTTTGTTTAATTGGAAAAAGTTCTGACACATCCAGTCATTGATTTGTTCAATGCACTTACTCAGTGTTTGAATTGGAGCATAGTCTCCTGGTGAAATTGTTACGTAAATGTGTGTGTCATCTGCATAGCTATGGTAACTTATTTTGTTGTTCTTCATTATCTGAGCCAGTGGTAGCATGTAGACGTTAAAGAGAAGAGGCCCCAAGATGGAGCCTTTGAGGAACCCCACATGTCATATTTGTCAACTCAGAGTGGTATTTACCTATAGAACAAAGTTGTTTCTATCCTTTAAGTACGATTCAAACCAATTTAGAACTGTTTCCGAAAGTCCCACCCCAGTTTTCCAGTCGGTCTAGTAATATGCTGTTGTCAACAGTGTCAAACGCAGCACTGAGATCTAATAATACTAACACTGAAGTTCTGCCACTGTCTGTGTTTTAGTGAATGTCATTAAAGACCTTTACAAGAGCAGTCTCAGTGCTGTGGTTTGGACGAAAGCCTGACTAGAATTAAACAACATCTTAGATTTCTTTTCACACAATACGTCTCCTTGCAGTATCAACACTAATTCGGCTGACTTTTATATTTGATCCAATTGGTAGATAGGCTGTATTTACACCCTAACGGTGCGCAGCTGATGGAAAGGGACACCTAGTGGTTAAAGCACGTTGATGTAGAAGAGACATGAAAAAGTGGATTTTGCACAATAGGTGAAATGTAAAATAAGACACCTAGCAGTATATAAATTAATTCAATGAAACAGCATCATTGAAGTCTCCGGTTTGGGAACATTTTGGTTTCGCAGTTACGTACAAGGATGACGGACAAAGACAGGTGGACCGAACCAAAGCTGTTTGTCGGCATTGTTCAACTAACATTGGTTACGCGGCTGGCAATACAATCAAACTTGCACACTCATTTGAAAAGGTATCACCCAAACGTGAATATCGCCGGGTACCAAAAGAAAAAAAGGATGAAGTGCAAACTCCCGCTAGCATTTAAGCCTCCACCACTCGCAAAAAGTTCAGACCGAGTCCAAAGCTATTACAAACGGCAAATATCCTTATGTGCCATGTTAGCAAAGCGCTACCTGCTGATCTGCTACCTCTGTCCCTAGCGAGAGGGTGTTCTCCACAGCAGGAGACATTGCTAGTGCCAGCAGATCTGCCTTTTCAGCAAGCAATGTGGACAAGTTCATCTTTCTTTAAAAAAAACATTGAAATGACAAGCAAGTCCTAATGTCAAACTGGCTGCTTAGGTACTAGTACAGTACAAATACAGATTATTTCAGTTCATCGAAAAGCTGCACCCTTAATGTTTATTTTATTATATTTTATATTTATTAGAGTGAATATTCATAGTTTAATAATAATTAAAAACCCAAAAACTAATATGTTATGTTTTGTGAGTACTAGTACAGTAAAGTTCAAATACAGATTATTTCAGTTCATCGAAATGCTGCACCTTAATGTTTATTTTATTATATTTTGTATTTATTTGAGTGAATACATTATTCACAGTTTAATAATAATTAAAAAAAATATGTTATGTTTTGTGATAATTTTTTCTGCTTGTACCGAAAACGTACCGAACCGAACCGTGACCTAAAAACCGAGGTACGTACCGAACCGAAATGTTTGTGAACCGTTACACCCCCTATCCGTTACTGATGCCATTTGTCATACTTTGTTAAACTCACAAATAATAAAGTTCCATCATTTCAGTTGGAACAAAGACCACACCTTATCTCCCCAAGGGCAATTTCCTATCCAATAGAGAACCGCAGTGTCGCGTCCTAAAACCCGGAAGTAAGTTAGCATTTGTACCACTTCCAGTTCCTCGACAAAAGGCAATACAGTTTCTCCATAGGATTTTGGAAAATAGCTTGAAATAAGGTCTGTGGTTGAGACACATCGAAGAGACAGATCACGTTTTGTTCTACGCCATTAAATACATCAGCAGTGACCCCGCTGGTGATTTTTTAAAGAGTTTAAAAAACGATGGTTGTTAACAAGTGGCTGAATAGGACTACAGAAGTTGTCGAGGCCGTTTTTACGTTTCATTACACCGAACACGTAAAACACTCCCGCTAAGTTTGTTTGCCCTGTTCTGCTTGAAAGCAAGTCCCTGCCTCCTGATAACTGTTAAAACAAAAGCTTCAAACTTGTACAATTTGAATCTGTAATTTTGAATATGGATCTTAAATCGGCGTGACGTTGAAGCAGCGACCCTGCTGTAGTTCGTTTATAGCATAACGTTAGCATTTTGCTTCTGGCGACTAGATTTATGATTCGAAAATTAGAAAAGTAGGATAGACATGTGGAGATTATCCGGCTGAACAAAACGTGATCCGTCTCTTAAATGTGTCTCAACCACAGACCTTATTTCAAGGTATTTTCCAAAATCCTATGGAGACATTGCATTGGTTTTTTGTCGAAGGAACCGGAAGGAGTTTACTGGTTTTAGGATGCGTCACTGCGGTTCTCTATAGGTGTGCTATATAGGTGTGTACAACCCTTTCTCCTGTCTGTTTCTCCCTCTTTCAGCACAAGAACCAGAGGGGGATTCAATAGGCGCTTTCACACGGAGTACTTTTATTCATACTTTTCCCGTTTAGTTCTGATAGTGCCTGGAATTTTGTGTTCACACCAAAAAGAGTACTTAGTTCAGATAACCGTTACCCCCTTTGTAGTGCCTGCTAGAGAGGTGGGACTATCCTGGGGAGAAAAAAGTATCAATTTCTGATTGTCTGAGCGAATTGCAAACCACGCCCCGTAAAACTCGGAAAAGTTTTTTGAAGCCGCCATTGTATTTTCTGGCATTAGCATTATTAGCATTAGCCCCGCACACCAATGGAGAGAGAATAACGTACAGTATGGCAACACAAAAAAAAACATGGGAGCGGTGGAGTGATGAGGAGGTGACGGCGTTCTGGCGATTTACTCGGAAGGCTTCAGTAGAAGCTGCTGGGACTCCCAGCAGCTTCGACTGATAGCTAGTTCTCCCCCAACTCCAGCGACTTCTGGCCGGGGACTTCGGGCGGCAGTATACGCCGTGAAGTGGTTTGCGGCCTGCCAGTAAACCCAAAGCAGAAGAAGAAGAAGTGATGTCAGCGGCTTCATTTGCGTAATCTTCCCTCAGGGAACTTATTCCGGGGTGAACGCGACCTGTACTTAGTTCCATGGGGGTAGTACTAAGTGCTGGGCACTAGGTACGGAAAAGTACTTGGTTGTGAAAGCGGATATAGGCAGGGGTGCACATAACTTGCTACGGGCCGGCCCTGAGTTAATATGCAACTCGCAAATCTCTCTCTCTCTCTCTCTCCTCTCTCTCTCTCTCTCTCTCTCTATCTCTCTCTCTCTCTCTCTCTCTCTCTCTCTCTCTCTTCTCTCTCTCTCTCTCTCTCTCTCTCTCTCTCTCTCTCGGTACGCAAATGCGCCTTTTTTTCAAATGACCCGGTGCTCCTTTTTTGGCGCACCAGTTATGTGCAGCCCTATAGGAACCTGAATACCTGCACTGAGACCCTCCCCTGCACCTGAGTCTCAGCTCTCAGAGTTTTTCAAGCCTTTCCCTGTTATTTGTATTCAACTAAAAATTAAGCTTCCCAATGGTGTGGTCTTCGTTTTGTGAAAAAGTGCAAATGCAATGTTTGAATATGATTACCTCACAGATTTTGTTGCTGTTGTTCACTGTTATGATGGTTTAAATTGCTCCTGCTGACTTGAGACAGCCATTTTTTCCTCCTCTCTGTGTCAGTGGGGAAGCCGTACATTCTTACTCCTTTTTCGGAGCGATTGGAGCATCCCCAGGCAGCACAGCAAACCATGGTGGAGACTATATGCCAGGACACGGAGGAAACTGCATGACATGCTATTCAATGTTTAATGAATTCCATTTATTTATAATGGATTTTCCTAAAACAACACATTTAACATCATCACGTTGCTGCTGCTAGTCCTTTGATAGTCACCTGTCAGTCTCCTGCCCTTTCTGAATGGGACCACCTGGTTAAATAAAGGGTTGAATGAAAAAAGAAGATAATATTTGTTTTAAAGAATTCTCTTTAACCAAGGCAACGTTAGCCTAACATGTATATTCAGGGCCGGCCCTGACCAATTTGCCGCACTAGGCAAGATTTTAGCTGGCGCCCCCCCCCCCCCCCAAAATGCAGACACTCACTATGATTCGCACGTGCATGGTTGTGGCATGACCACAAAAACAAAGATATTGACACAAGATGTGTGCAACTGTATTTAGTTTCCTATCCATTTGAACATGATTTATGAGTGGGGGGGGGGCTCCTCTAGGGGGGTCCGGGGGCATGCACCCCCGGGAAGACTTATTTTGATATTGAAGTTAAAGCATCAATCTGGTGCACTTTGAGAGCAACATTAGGAGATCTATGGATACATCTCTCAACACCCATATGAAACAGAACTGTAAGCAGATTTTCTTTTTCTTTATGGATATTTCACAAATCACTCCCCTTTCAAACTGTATTCTTGTTTATTAATAACAACTTTTTTGTACTGTCAGTATTTTATACCTGTTTTTCACCTGTTCTCTTATTTTTTTATAACTATAATGATCATATAAAGGTGTGCCTTTACCTCACTGAGCTGAGGTTATCAGAGCCTCTCAATCTTTCAGGAGAGAGCTCTCTAAAGCTCTCCCCTCGCGGCCGCTTACACAGTAAATTTCAATGTTAATAAAAGCACACCGAAGCTGTGTACGTTTTTTGGGAGTTTGATTTATTTTAAATGAATACAAATACAAAATTAAAACCTATAATTGCACACTAAAACCATTATTTCAAAAAAAGAACAATTTCACATAAACCTTTGGTTTTTACTGGGCTGGGGCAGTTCAACTTGATTTTGGGGGGGGGGGGGGGGGTGTGCCATAGTTTATGGGTGCTGTACGCAATATAGGCTTAGTTCTGTTAGTATAAGATAATAAGATGTACTTTGTTGATCCAAAATCGGGAAATTGTGTTATGAAATAAAAAAAATAAATATTTTTTTTATTTCTAACTTCTTCTTTTTTTCAATTTTCGGCGCCCCTTATGGAGTGATGCGCCCTTAGCATTCGCCTATACTGCCTATGCCGAGGGCCGGCCCTGTGTATATTTAACAAGGCAGGTAAGATAGCTGTTCACACTAATCCTAATATTATCCCTAAATATTAGCAAATTATATTTTATTTTTAAAACATATTGATGTAAATATATACACATATCGGTATGTTGGATAAATATTGCAAATACAAACCTTTATTGACTATTAATTACCAAAAATCGCAGTTCTATCTCCTGTTATCAAATGGCCCGCCACGAACTTCCAGGAACTATCTGAGTCTCCATGAACCACGTGACGATCAAGCATTTTGTACTTCCGCTGTCGCAACTCTTCTATATATATACGGAGCTGCATTTTAGACTGAAATCCTCCCAATGCATATGTATGGCAAGCCGATTTAGCTTGTATTAATTTCTGGAGGATATCAAAAATAAATTCTTACTAGTAAGAATGCGAATTATTGGCTTGCCATCATAGACTGTATATATAAAGCTTGCATACATATGCGCAATTTCCGAGCAGCTTTGTCGCTCGTGAAGCAGTGCCATATGGTGCTGTCTTGAAGGCACCGCCGCAAGGAACCCTGGGAATTACAACATGGCGGGACGTCCAAAAACACCGCCGAGTGTCCGAATACTTCACAACGAACAAGATAAACTGTCAATAATAACACATTTCACAACGTAAAAACAGCAAACCGTCGGTATTCTAACCGTTAACGGCCGCTCACAATGAACCGGGGGAGGGTCGAAGCTCCGTCCGGTCAGCCGGTGAAAACTAACCGACTGAGGAGGAGTTTCAGGCAGACTCAAAACACACAGACCGCTGGGGAGCAAGACTCTCCAATCAGACCAAAGTCAGGTCAGTCAGTATTTATTCATTTTAGTATCTTCATGTTAGGTTTCTGTTGGGAAAATACTGAAAGTCCTCTTCCAGGATGAGATGATAACAAAGGTATCCCAACTGCAGCTGTGTTCATGACAGGATGTGTGATGACCTAGAAGAGCATCAGGACTGTTTGAGGCAGATGATAGTGATTAACATGATGATTCAGCCTCTATGGAGATAGACATATGACAAGCATGCTCATTTCTGACGTGGAGCTAATCTGAACTAAACATTGAATACTGTTTTATGTCCCTCCATCTTGTGACTGCGTGACTCCCTCTCTTGGATATCAGCATGTGAAGGACACTGCTCAGGAACTAGTTGATGCTGTATGTGTAGACTACTTCCATTCTTGAGAGGATCATAAATACATGGATCCTGAGATTGAAGCTAAAGCTGGTGACCAGTGATATTTTTCCTAACAGTTTCTGAAGTTATTACCTGCCTGCTATGACATAAACATCCAATCCAAGCCCCCAGGAAACCTCCGGCCGTTGAAACCCATATTTGGTGTGCTGAGAAGAGATTCAAGATTCAAGGCTTTAACTGTCATGTGTGCATAGCTACAGTGTAGTTATGACAACTAACATCTTGGGTCACAGGCTCCTCCAACAGAGCAACACAATAGAAATAGTGCAGAATAAGTCATTGGAATATTAATAAGTTGCAACAGATGGATGTTCTTTGAATGGGTAATGTTATAATAATAATAATAATACGTTGGATTTTTCTAGCGCTTTTCCTAATGCTCAAAGACGCTTTACATAAAATCAGAAACAGTACAAAGAAAACAAAAAAATAAACAGTAGTCCTAATCAAGTGCGAGTAAAGTGGGGGCATTACTTTTAAAATAAAATGCTGCTTTTTGGGTTTCATGTGGGGTAATTTACCTGAAGATCATACAAATCCATGGGTAGGCTTTTGTGTAGACATGTTAACAAAACTATATTTAACTTTCAGACTTTTTAAAAGTAAGAACAAAACATGGAAAGCTAGAATCAGTTGGAGCTTATTTCTGTCTTTAGAAACACTGCACATCTGTGTAATGATACATTAAAAAAAGATTATCTATCAGTATATCTGAATCAACAATAGGAAGACGTTCAAACCTTGACCTCTGACTTCCTGCAGAGTGCAGAGAAAATAGAGAGTTAACTGAAGTTTAATAAGCTGGACATCACCGGTCATCATTTCTGAATCTGCTTCTGAATCTCAATCGGCTCGTTTCTGTTTCTTCTCAGAATTTAAGACCCCGACCCGGATCCCGAAGTCCAGGACGGGTGTTTTCGGTGCAGAGTCTCCGCACAACGACTCTGACTTCCAGCAGGACATCATCTGGGACCCCACCTCTCCTTTAGCTAACAGATTCGGTAAACACCTGCCTTTGCAAAGTGTTATTGTGAACGTTTGATCAAGTTACGGCCCGTCCACACAGCAGCGTGCGTTCAAGCTTCCAACGCTTCTGCCCATTCACGTTGAATGGGGTGACGTCACTTTTAGCCGAACTGCATTTTGGGAAGCGACGTGGAGCGTTGCTGGCGTTGCTGTCTTCAAAAGTTGAGCAATGTTCAACTTTTGGCGCCTCGGCAGAAGCGCCAGCCAATGAAATCCCGTTTATGCAAATCTGCCAGTACAAGCGCTAGCCAATCAAACCGCGTGTATGCTGGGAGAGACTACGCAGGTCACTTCCTCATATTCCAAAATGGAGGGAAAATTGATTACAGTGGCTGCGGTAGTTATCACCCGGTGCTGAATGATCGGTCTGTGTTCATCTACCGGGATACAAACCGGAGGAGCGAGGCTTGGAGGGAGGTGGCAGAGACAGTGGGTGAAACTGGTAGGTTTTCGCCTGTTTGGGTATTTTATATCCAGTTTACTTCGTTTTAACATTGCTATCGCTTTGTATGTCGGGGGCGGGAGATTCACGTGATTGGTTGTTGGTCGCCAATCAACAACCACGTATCTGAACCAAGCTTCAGATACGCCCACCTCCAAGCGTCAACGCACGCCGCTGTGTGCACGGGCCGTTAATCATTTCAGTAACTGCTGCAGTGACACGTCAATTCAACTATGAGCTGCTCAACAGAACATTTATCCACAACAAGATATTAATACTGACTTATTGCTGAATTCCTTTTTTAGTAAACTGTACATTTTGGTATTTTATTTGTTACTTTTGGTTAAAAAAAATATTGATTTTGAGCTTTTTGGTTTGTTTTATTCCAGGTAAAAAAGCAGCGAGGAAGCAGCCTGTTCGCGTTGTGAACATCTCGGACATCGTAAACAGGATCGCTCCAAAGGTCAGTAAAAACATTTTTTAAGTTATTTTATTGTTTTCTTTTCTATTTTTGTGTCTTAATTCCTGCATGTATTAATATTCCGGTGGTATTATTTCCTGTGTCTCTGAAGCATGGCAGACCGAAGGTGGCAGAGCCCACGCTGCAGCAGTGGATCGGAGACACCATCCCCTGCACCCCCGACGTCCAGGTCCCCAAACACAAGAGGAAATCCCCGAGGTGGGTTCAGAAGAAGCAACACACACACATCTGTTCGTTCGAGACTGTAACTGAGCTTCAGGTGTTTATCGTAATCCGCTCGTTCCAAATGTATAAGTTTAATTAACACACAATAGGATTTTAAAGTTGTGAAATATTGTACATAAATCCTTTCATAGCCTCTAACAGCATCTTCAGTTTCTCACAGCCTGTGAAGTTTACATCACTAGTTTATATAACTAGTGTTCAAACACAAATTGTATCTGCAACTATAAATCTTTTGCTCATGCTCACGTGATTGAGTTTCCACAACAAGAGGTTTTTACAAACTCAAATTAATTACAGGCTTTGAAATTGTTCCTAAAAAACATTTTTCCAAATTCAAAATATGTTGTTGTCAAGTTCTCAAAAGTAAGATTCAGTGACCTATGCAGCATCTCATATCACTTTAACCTGAGGTTGCTGCTAGTAATAGTTCCCTTTAGCTCATATAAATATACTAATAACAATGCACTAAGCCATTTGTCAATACAACAGAGTAAACTAATTAAACGCTAGGCAGATCTAATTAAACAAACTGTATTCAATACATATTACGTATACTTCTCCAAGGTCACAACAGGGGAGCATGTGTGAGCCGCTCTATCGAAATCAGTCGGAAGTCGCAACGGCTCATTTCAAAATAAACGTGGATTACGTAAAAAACTATTTTTTCGGGTGTTTTGTTTGATTTTAAACAAACAAAGTCTTGGCTTTCAGAATATGAAACTTTTATTTCCCAAATTACACGATAAATACATGTTTGAAGCTTGCAAAGGGACGAAGGCACCTCTCTCGCACCCTGCTGTTCGGCAGCGCCGCCCCCCCTCCCTCCGGCTGACATTATGAATGTAAGGCGTATAGTAATCATAGATAACACGGCAGGGTCCGTTACAGTTTGTTTTCATCTGATTTCAATTAAACAAAGTCTTGGCTTTCAGAATATTAAACTTGTTTCGGCAAATTCAGATGATAAATACAACTTTGAAGTTTCGGCATAATTACATGCGGAGAACGGAGTAACTTGACGTCACAGCAGGCGTAACAACAGCCGGTGTTTCTCGTGAGGGTATTTTGATCATTTGCTAATAACCAATCAGATCGATGGATTCCAGAGAAGAGAAAACTTTAAAGGCCTTTTTCTCAAAATGATGACTCGGTGACAGTCATTATATAATGTGACATATTTCGCTTAATATTTGGAGCACAACAACAATCCTGATATCATTAGAAAGCTCTTAATCTCCTCTTTCCAGCAGTGTACACAACTCAAAATGTGTCTTCGGGTCAATGCGACTGATCTCGATAGAGCGGGTCGCATATTGCCAAAGGACCAACAGAAAATAGATGTACACATTAGAAAATGAAAAATATCAAAACGTCTACCAGAAATATATTTTATAAGTAAAAAATAATAATTACAGACATTTAACATATGAATGCTTAATTAACGCACGTAGCGCATATTGTGGAAGCAAAATAAACAAAGCAAACAAAAGAGTAAAAGGACAGTTTTTACAGCCTCTTCAAAATAGGAAATTGCACCTTATTAAAAAAAAAGAAGAATATTCCCATTAGGAGTACGTTTTGTTTTCAAACCCCAAAGAATAAACTAATTGTTCTGTTTTTCCCGACAGGCTGAACGCGGTGGACGACCTGCTGAAGCTCGCCAAGCAGTTTGACTTCAACATGTTTCGTCAGGAAGAAGACGAGGAAGAAGAGCTGAAGGACCTTCATCAGCAGAGCCTGGAGCTCCTGTCAGACGACATCTTGGATCAGAACGACTTCTCCCCCCCTCTTCCTGGAAACCAGCCCCCAGCTGTGAGAGCAGGTCCAGACGTTCAGCTGCACCTGATGGACCAACACATGGAGGACGATCTGGACTTCCTGTTCGACGGACCGACCCAACATCTAAGCGGAAACTTAAGTCAGGTGTTGTCAGCTCAGCCGTCACAAGCGAAACCAGCAGCCAACGAGGCTTCTGGGAAAACGTCTGCTTCCTCACACACTCCCGCTCCCGTTGTTCCCACGTCGAACACTAAGGACGACTTTGACGACGATTGGGAAAACGACGACTTGCTCAATGACTCTTTAGTGTTGGAGATGACGCAGAACCCTCATAAATTCCTCTCCCCAAAGCACGCGTCAACCCAGAAGCAACCCAGTCAAGTCACATTTCCAAGAGAAAGTCAAAGAAATGTTGTTCAATCGGCTGTTTCTGAAGAGAAGGACAATGTGAGGCAAAGGGCGAGTTTCAAACTGGAGTCCAATCCTAATTTCCCTGTCAAACTAACCCAGACGGACACGTGGGGACATTCGGATGTGGATTCCAGCTCCAAAAAAGCCGGTAAAGACACGTTTTCATCCGGAAACGGTGTTTTAAAAGTGCCAGGTTCTCAGTATACCTGGAAGACATCAGACACGGTGAAACCCCAAGTTAATCAAAAATCTTCTTCAAAGATACAAACGTCAAACACAATGAAGTCGGATCCACCGAGACAACAGTTTAATCAGAATAATTCTGTTTCTAAATACAACTCGACTTCTTCGACTGCGTCAAACACTTCGACAACAGCTCAACGTGTTCCAATGAAACCCGCAGTAGTTTCAACGCCTGCTGTCTCCGAACACCAAGAGGAGGACCTGTCGGTTTTCTTCGAGTCCGACCCGGTTTGGGACGACCTCGCTGACGACGACCTGCTGTGTGAAATGTGCGAAGACATGGAGAACCAGATCCAGAACGTGCCAAAAGCTTCGACAAAACGGCCTCTCCCCGCAGGTCCGGTGTCGAACCAGAGGGCGTCGCTGCAGCCGCACAACCGGCAGACTTTCATACCTAAAAAACCAACTCCGACAGATGTTTCCTTTGCCTCGGGAAGAGCAGCTGGCAGCTCATTGGCTGCTGGGTTCGTCTCTAACGTCGGTGCACAGGTGGCGAATTCTTTCAGATCCACGCAAGTGAAGAACTCGTCTGGATCCACGAACGGCTCCATGCAGTCGGGAGGAAACCACAGAGAGAAGTTCACCTTCAAGAAGCCGAGCAACCCGGTTTCTCCTGTGACAAGTAATGGTAAGAGTCATGTCCCCCTTTAAAGGTCAATTATGATCTAACATCCTCTTCTTCATGTCTCTCTACATCAACATGTGTCCCCTCTTCTTCATGTCTCTTCTACATCAACATGTGTCCCCTCTTCTTCATGTCTCTTCTACATCAACATGTGTCCCCTCTTCTTCATGTCTCTTCTACATCAACATGTGTCCCCTATTCTCCATGTGTCTTCTACATCAACATGTGTCCCCTCTTCTCCATGTCTCTTCTACATCAACATGTGTCCCCTCTTCTTCATGTCTCTTCTACATCAACATGTGTCCCCTATTCTCCATGTGTCTTCTACATCAACATGTGTCCCCTATTCTCCATGTGTCTTCTACATCAACATGTGTCCCCTATTCTCCATGTCTCTTCTACATCAACATGTGTCCCCTCTTCTCCATGTCTCTTCTACATCAACATGTGTCCCCTATTCTCCATGTGTCTTCTACATCAACATGTGTCCCCTCTGTGGAAAGAGACTCTGAAAGTTTCAGGAACATCATCAGCACTTTGGAAACAGGGCTGAAACAGAGGGGATTATGGGTAATGCTGCAATGATCTGTTGGTGTTTCAGCCAATCAGAGACATGTTCTGTATATATTGATGAAGAACGGTATATTAGGGGACCTTCAAGACACACACTTTAATATCACAGGCACACACAACCAGTCTGAACCCCATCATGAAGTCAGTTTATTTATTTTTTATTCTTAACCTTTTTAACATTACCATATTGTATTCAATATCCTCCTTAGATAACTTTTTCTTTTATTTGTTTTATTATTTTCTCCTAACAGCATTGTGAAGCGCCTTGAGATGACGGTGTTTTTATATCAATTAAATGTATAATTATCGTTTGACAATTGGTGATGGCATGATGGACGAGTTCTTGCAAAGTCTTGGAAAAAGATTTTTTTAAACGAAAACATAAAATGTGCTCGTTTGACCAGTCGCCGTCCAAAGCTGTCACAGAGTAGATGCTGGATGTTACAATTATTAAATCACCAGGATTATAAGATACTTTCCTTTAGTGATGGTGCATGTTACAAATACAATGCATGTTTCTATCTATTGCTAAATAAGGGTCTATGTTATTGGCATCTCAACTTTTTGGGCGTACCAGTTTTAAAGTAAAAGTGAAGATTGATAGAAGAAGAAGAAGCGGCAATTATTTCTGCATTTTGAGCAAACATCTAGGTGATGAAGGTTAGCAGGTGTTTTTTAATGCTTTGATCACAATCACTAGAGGGAAATAATAATAATAATAATAATAATACATTTTATTTGTAGGCGCCTTTCATGACACCCAAGGACACCGTACGATTTAAAAAAAAAAAAAAAAACTAAATTAAAAGCTAATAGGCAACAGAACAAGATAAAAACACAAACAGGAAATACTCATTATCGCGCTGTTACGGTGGAGTGTAAAGTGTTGGTACATTTTAGAAAAGAGTCACAGAAAATGTTCCCATAAAAAAGTTTAGATCTGGAATTTCAGATAAAATTAACTAAATTGTTGATTTGTAATTAAAAACAATAAAGGGTAAATACAGCCTGAGCATTTAAACCCTATACTTCCATTTTAAACTGTTAATATCCTTACATTCGTGTTAATTTATGCGTAAAGTTCAAATCTTCCCAGGACTTTGCAACCCTAACAAATCATGTGTTACCAGGTCGGTTAACTTAGCTTGCTCTGTTAATGTTTTAAACCGCATTGAATCTTTTAGGAACATCAGCCCTTAAACGCTTTACACCCCCTCATCATGTTTCTTGATTGACATTGACACCGTGTCTTCTGTGTTTTCAGCAGATGTTGGGAAATGCTCGGCAGCAGAGATCGCCCTGAAGAAGCAGCAGGCGATGGAGAAGAGACGCCAGCGACTGCAGGCCCAAAACCTCCGAGCTCCGACCTGAGGCCGCGGAAAACTACAACACACCTGTCTCCCTTCACCTGTCTCCCTTCACCTGTCTCCCTTCACCTGTCTCCCTTCACCTGTCTCCCTTCACCTGTCTGAAGAGGAAAGCAAACAGCTGTCAGAGATCCAGCTGTGCAGCACTGCTCTTAATGCATTCTGAGGACTTCAATGTAACAGTTAAGATCTCCGAATAATCCAGACCAACATTTCCTGTACAGATTTATGTTCAAATTAAACTGTAATGATGTTTATGTCAAGTTCTAATCTATCAGATTTCTTTTTTAAAGCTGTTCTTTTCTTTTAAATCATGTCAAATTGTTGACAGTATTCGTGGGTGTTTTAAGTAAAGAGCTGGTTAGCCTAGTTTAGCATAAACACTGAAGGTAGCTAACTGCTAGCTTGTCACTGTTTAAAGTATAAAAACACATCTAACTTTGCCTCTAATGCTCACTGAGGCAAGGCTAGCAGTTTCCCCCTGCTTCCAGTCGTTATGCTAAGCTAGGCTAACCACGTCCTGACTCCACACAGACGAGATCTCCTCAACAGAATCAGTGTTCTCCTAAAACGCTGAACCATTGCTTTAATGCCAGATTACATAACGATAAGACGTGTGTGTGTTTTGTTCTTTTGTAGGGACCAAACTCTTTTTGCACATCAATAAAAAGTCATTAGTCTTCTGTCAAAAGATGGATTTAGTTTAGTTCACATCAGTTTGCAGTTATCGTGCTAAGCTAGGCTAACCTCACTGTTCGGATTCTTTTAAATATTTCTCGTGTCTTTTCTTGATCTTGAACCCTTTGAGTCGCTTTTCTAACCTTTTCCCTGTTTTCTACGTTGCTGTAATTTCACTTTATTTCCTGTAAAGCACTTTAACTGATTTCAAAGTGTTTTTACCAATAAAACGTTTTATTGTTTATATCATTGCTGGTTGTTGTTATTGTTTAAAAAAAAAATCTGACTCATCTAAAGGAGGCTCAGAAAAAGACATATTTCCATATTTGATAAATATGTTGTTATCTGCATGAAAGATAACGACTATTAAACAAACTGTAGAGATAAGAGTAGCATTGATGAACCAACATTAATTCTATATAACAGAAAACAGAAAAGTAGGACCACAGATCTAAAAGGCTGACGAAACAGTATTATCTATTATAACACAGTACAAATAGAAATACTGCATTAACATACAAGTACCTCAAAACCAGAGGTGGTAGAATAATTCTCAGGTCTTGTACTTGAGTAAAAGTAGAAGTACTCAGATCTTGTTCTTGAGTAAAAGTAGAAGTACTCAGATCGTGTACTTGAATAAAAGTAGAAGTACTCAGGTCTTGGACTTGAGTAAAAGTAGAAGTACTCAGATTGTGTACTTGAGTAAAAGTAGAACTACTCAGGTCTTGTAGCCTACTTAAGTAAAAGTAGAAGTACTCAGATCTTGTTCTTGAGTAAAAGTAGAAGTACTCAGATCGTGTACTTGAGTCAAAGTAGAAGTACCAGAGTGTAGGAATACTCTGTTACAGTAAAAGTCCTGCATTCAAAATGTTCCTCAAGTAAAAGTAGAAAAGTATTCTCATCTAAATATAGTGAAAGACAGTGAAAGTAGTCGTTGTGCAGATTGGTCCATTTCAGAATAATATATATGATATGTTTTATAATGATTGATCATGAAAGTGTTCTCAAAGCTGGTGAAGGTGCAGCTAGTTTGAATGACTTTGTAGACTGCAGGGTAGCTGGTGGATTTACTCCAGGTGGAACTAAAGTCTGATTTAACACTTGATTATATTTCACATCATTCATCCACATCTGTAAAGTAACTAAAGGTATTAAAGACATCTGTATTAATGCCATTTTCTTAAAGTCTTTCATTTTTCATAAAAATACAAGTTTATACATTTTAAAATCCCTAATTGTTGATTGTATCTCTGCAGCAGCTTCACCTGAAGACCAGGGTTTGGGTTGTAATTCGGGGGGGGGGGGCTTCATTAAGTCTGGCAGCTGTCTGATGGAGCAGATATATATACAGAATTACAGATCCTCGCTCAGGTCCTTGCTCCGACCGGTAAACCGAGCCTCGCTATCAGCAGACAGGTGTGTAACTGTAGTCAAATCACAGGCACACTGATATCTGCCTCGCTCTAATCACGCTGTCTTTGTCCCAAAAACCAACTCCACGATCCACTTTACTCCGTCTGTAAAATAACGTTTCTCTTTGCCAGGCAGCAGAAGACCTTTCTTTAATTAAAAGACTCATTTTGGCTTTCAGAGTCAGTGTGTGAGACATCAGCTGGAACAGTATGTGATGGGAGGGATTTTTTGTAATACACTGAACAAAAATATAAATTTCCCATTTTCTCATGAGATGAACTCAAAGATCTAAAACATTTTCTATATACACAAAATAACCATTTCTCTCAAATATTGTTCACAAATCTGAAAAAATCTGTGATAGTGAGCACTTCTCCTTTGGCAGATGGCAGACAGCGTGTGTGTCGTCGTGTGGGTGAGCGGTTTTCTGATTTCAATGTTGTGAATCGAGTGGCCCATGGAGGTGGTGGGGTTATGCTATGGGCAGGCGTATGTTATGGACGACGAACACAGGTGCATTTTATTGATGGCATTGTGAATGCACAGAGATACCGTGAGGAGATCCTGAGGCCCATTGTTGTGCCATTCATCCACGACCATCACCTCGTGTTGCAGCATGATAATGCACGGCCCCATGTTGCAAGGATCTGTACACAATTCCTGGAGGCTGAAAACATCCCAGTTCTTGCATGGCCAGCATACTCACCGGACATGTCACCCATTGAGCGTGTTTGGGATGCTCTGGATCGGCGTATACGACAGCGTGTTCCAGTTCCTGCCAATATCCAGCAACTTCGCAGCCATTGAAGAGGAGTGGACAACATTCCTCAGGCCACAATCAACGACCTGATCAACTCTATGCGAAGGATGTTCAGTGTAAGTTCTGATGAACCTTTGTGGGAAAAGTACAGCGGTGTGAAAGCGCCTAATATAATGTTTGCAAGTTTAGAGTAGTGTGGCTGATGTTTTTAGTCAGAAACAGCTCAACTGTAGTGTACACATAGACTACTAATACATAACTTTAGTGCTGAGTTACTTATTTGCAGTGTAAGAGACTGTATATCAACGCAGCCTATGTCGGTCTTCTCACTCGCACTTTCCCGCTACATCTGGCCGAACAATGAACCCTAGCCAAAGTAGCTAGATAGCATTAAACATATAGCTGCTAATGCTATCAATATAATGCCAATTGAAGAATGATGGTCACAGAAAAGAGTGTAAGCTACATTAAGTTATAATAAAAAAGAAGAACGGCCCAAAGGAAAATAATTGTCATCCAGGCAGCTAAACTCAAACAATAGTTAGCTGTTCCACATTGGCAAAACATATTTATTTAGACCCCGGCTTGCTCACATTATGACAATATCTGCTCACTTGGTTAAAAACGTTTGGTTTCTGTGTAACTTACCTAGACTCTCCTCCGCTGACACATCCATCCTCCACAGCAGCCAGAGTAGAGTAGAGGAAGAGAGGAGAGTAGAGTAGAGTAGAGGGGAAATGGCAGTTTGGACGTTTGATGGACAGTTGGACAGTTGAAGGTCTTGCCAGCACCACCGGCTGACCTAAATCCAAACGGTCCACAGGAACGCGCTCGGCCTTACCACCCAGGTCGACCACAAGGTGTTTGTCGACCCAATTTCCGTCCTTCAGGCCGGCTCCGAGTGCTGCCTTCAAGGAGCGATGGAAACGTTCACAGAGTCCGTTAGCCTGAGGGTGATACGCGGTTGTCCTGTGAAGCTTAACCCCCAGACCACACGCCACAGAGTTCCAGAGCTCCGACGTGAACTGTGAACCCCGGTCAGGGGAAATGTCCGACGGGGTGCCAACCCGACACACCCACGTCGCAATGAAAGCCCGGGCTATGTCAGGCGCTGACGTTGACACGAGAGGAACCGCCGCAGGCCAACGGGTCGTCCTGTCCATCATGGTGAGGAGGTAGGAAAAACCCTGAGAGGAGGGCAATGGACCCACCAGGTCGATGTTGACGTGGTCAAACCTCCTCTCCGGCACCATGAAACGTTCCAAAGGGGCTTTCGTGTGGCGATGCACCTTAGCGCGCTGGCAAGCCACGCACTCACCAGCCACGCACTCACCAGCCACGCACTCACCAGCCCA
Source organism: Chaenocephalus aceratus (assembly GCA_023974075.1). Classification (NCBI taxonomy): domain Eukaryota; kingdom Metazoa; phylum Chordata; class Actinopteri; order Perciformes; family Channichthyidae; genus Chaenocephalus; species Chaenocephalus aceratus. The sequence continues at coordinate 42,539,884 of CM043785.1, read as the reverse complement.
AGTCCTCACGTCCTTTTTAAGTCCCCTCCAGACAAACTTCGCGGCCACCAAGCGCACCAAAGGTTTACCGCCGGGGTGAGACAGGTCGTGCACCGCCTCGAAAACGGAGCGTCTCCAACTGGCGGGAACGACCGGCCGCGGCAGGCCTGTGGAGACGTCGCACAGGAGAGTAACGCCTGCGTCACGAAAACCACGTCTTCCAAGCGCAGCCCCAAGCTGTCCTCCTTCAGGGCCTGTACGCCGGGGTCCGTGACCTGGTCCGTCACCATGCGGGTATAGTCCAGGCCCAACTGGACGGCCTCGATGACGACCCTGGAGAGGCAATATGCGACAAGGTTCGATTTGCCAGCCACGTGCTTAATGTCTGTGGTGAACTCTGAGATGTAAGACAGCTGCCGCTGCTGACGTGCAGACCAAGGCTCAGCCACTTTTGACATGGCGAACGTGAGCGGCTTGTGGTCGACAAACGCCGTAAATTCATGGCCTTCCAGCAAAAAACGGAAGTGCTCGGAGATGTGACAGGTGCTCTTCCACCGAAGCGCTGGCGACGAGTATGTCGTCCAGGTAGACGAAAACAAATGGCAGGTCCCGCAGCACGGCGCTGGAACGTTTGAGTGGATGATGGGTGCACCAACAGGGCCGCCTGAGCATCTGCAGGAACTCGAAAAGTCCAAACGGCGTTATGACTGCCGTCTTAGGAACGTCCAGGGGATGCATGGGCACCTGGTGGTATCCGCGCACCAGGTCCACTTTAGAAAACACCAACGTACCGGCCAGATGTGCTGAAAAGTCCTGAATGTGCGGCACCGGGTAGCGGTCAGGTGTCGTGGCGTCGTTGAGGCGGCGGTAATCCCCGCACGGGCGCCAACCGCCGTTTGGCTTGGGAACGACGTGTAGAGGTGAGGCCCAAGGACTGTCAGAACGGCGGACGATACCCAGGCGTTCCATGGTTGAGAACTCCACCCTCGCTACTGCAAGCTTAGAAGGGTTCAACCGCCGGGCCCTGGCGTAGACTGGGGGACCTTCGGTGGTGACATGGTGCTCCACCCCATGCTTGGTGGTGAGCACGGAGAAGGTGGGTGGCGTCAGGTCTGGAAATTCAGCCAACAACCTGAGAAAAACGTCTGCTCCCGACAGCGAGCCCGACAGCCCGTCATACGCCGCCTTGCCAAGTGTACACACGAGGGAGGAAAACGTCAAGGCATCAACCAAGCGTTTATTTTTAACGTCCACCAGGAGTCCGTGAGCACATAAAAAGTCTGCCCTGAGGAGGGAAAATAAATGTCTGCCGTCACAAAATCCCAGTTGAACCGCTGTCCTCCAATACACAAACACATAGGCCTCACGCCGTACGTGTGAATGGGGCCGCCATTAGCCATCGTCAACCGCGGTCCATGTCCCTCACGAGCGACGTCTTCCCTCGACGCAGGAACAACACTCCATTGAGCTCCTGTGTCACACAGAAACAAGCTTCCTGAGACTCTGTCGCTGACGAAGAGAAGCCTGTTCGTGCCGCCAACGCTCAGGGCCACTACTGAGCGCCGGCTCCTCCGTTTCCCGGAGGCTTGTAACTGCAGGGAGCGACATACTTCTTCGCCCTGGCCCCGAACTGCGCGTGGTAAAGACACTCTCCTGTGTCCCCACGTGTCTCCTGTGTCTTGGTACCGTCACGTCCAGCCTCCCCCAAGCCTTCTGAACTGTAGAGGGGGTGCCGAGCGTCACAGCTAACGCCTCTGCACCGGACTGCTGGGTAGCCAGGAAAAAACGGTCGCCCTCTTCAGCCAAGGCACGGGGCTCCGTAATGGACGTGTTGGCTAGCGCCGTCTGAACCCGGGAAGGCAAGTTGCGCAGGAACGTCTCCATGAACAGAATCCGGGGGTCTACCCCCCCTAGCAGATTTAGCATTTTCTCCATTAGCTGAGATGGCTTGCTGTCTCCTAGGCCTTGAATGTCAAGTATCTGGCGGGCCCTGTCCTTAGCAGATAAGCTAAATGTCTTAAGGAGAAGGGCCTTAATCGCCTGCTACCACGTGGAAATATTTCAAATCCCCGTCACAGACTTGTCGGCAGACAAAGTGTGCCTCCACGTGTGCGAACCATGCCCCCAAAACGGCAGCTTTACAAAAACATCGCGATCAGACATGTTCATTGAGTCTTCGGAAACTTTCTCGAAAACGTCAGGGTCACCAGTGTAGAGCCGATGAACGGGAGTCAGAGGCGGTGTATTCAGAATGGACTTCCACTCTGCCATTCATCAACAACAGGTAAGTACTGCTCTGCATGACAAGCTAGCATGAATGACCTCAAACCCCGGTACCCTCACTAACGGGTCCGGGTTGCAACACAATAATCTCAATGGTGAATTATGTATCATAACGTGTCACCACAATATCATACATACTATTACTATAGGAGTGTTCTATAGTGTGTTAAAAAAACAACTACAGAAACACTATATATTGTACTATATACTATTTAAAATAATATAGGAATACTACAAAGATCTAGATACATAGTATTACTATTGAAATATTATACAGTAGGCTACTCTAGCTAATAAAATGGCACTACAGAAAAAACTATAGTATACGATAGCTGGTGAAAAATACTATAGAACTCTACAAACTTACTATAGGTTACTATACAACTCTTATAGTATACCAATACTATAGTTCATTTTCGTAAGGGGGTGAGCGGAGCAAACAGTCAACAGCAGACTCAGATTCACAAAATCACCCTTTTCGTTTGTGATCAACATGTTTTATTAAAGCAAAAGACACCACTTTACACACATAACACATACAAACACCAGTACTGCAATGAGAAAAGAGAGGGGGGGGGGGGGGGGATATGATTAGATCTACATAACTCAGACTCAAATGACTCGTATGATTCCGTAAAAGGATCCGGATTTTCCATCTCTAGTTGTAACCACAAAAACATTTAAGAACCATCTCAATTTGAGACAGACGAATAGGAAGTTTTAAAATGCTGACTTATTTCCGGGTTTTAGGACTCACTCCTGCACCACTCTGGTTAGCTGATGTTAAACGATGAGAGTAGTATCTGTCAGTTGATATGAAGTCTGCTGCCCCCTAGTGGCCACAAGTGAAATTATGCAGATTTAAAGGAAACCACTATTTAAACATGTTATACCAATGCAAACAAACCAACAATGATTCCCTTAAAAAAAAAAGGTTTAATTTTTAATAAGGTTTAATAAATGTGTGTGTTTTCCTGGCCTCACCTGACACTAGAACATGGCAGAAATAGTTTACGGCGGATCTTTTTTCCCGCTGCAGCCGACACTTACCTGCAGGTGAAATGAAGTTACCTGAGAGATACACTGAACTCTGAATGACTCCCCCTTTACCTCCCCCCTTACCTCACCCCCTCATTAATAATTCCCGGGCCAAACCCAGTGACAGGTTGGTGTGTGTCCAGCTCTCTCATACGACAGCCACTCTGATAAAGAGCCGGACAGGTTTCACTGTAAAGACCTTTTTCTGACGTCTGTGATATGTTAACGTCAGCGGAAAAACAAACTACTAAACTAGGAACGGGTCATTTAAGAGTCTCTTGAACTCTGGTGATACCTGGTTTAATGACAAATAAGAGCAGGTTAAAGAGTAGAACAGACACAGAGGAGCATTAAGTGCTTCTACATTTCAATAACACATTTTAAATACTCTTTTTATTGTCATTTTTGTAAACATTCAGACATAACATACACCCGCACGTACTCAAATGTGTGCAGAATAGTTACTGTGCATATAACGTACATCTCTCCATGGGTGATAATAATCTCATCTTAATCATGTTTACAAGATATCTAAGTGTATCTCAGCTTACATACCAATGACTTAAATAAAAGCACAGAGAGAATTCATAAAGAATAATACATGATAATCATAGTGGCAAAATTACACTGAGAAACATCAAATAGAAGGGAAAGAAAACAAATATATATAATAATAATAATAATAATAACAATAATAACAAATACATTTTTTTTTTTACTTTACACATCGTTTCTCTGTTCAGGATCATTTAAAGAAGGATTGCCAAGACAGAAGTTTTAATGTTAATTATTGGTAAATATACTTATTGGTAAATCATACAACCAAATTGGGATCAATACAGTTCTATCTTATGTAAATACAATTATACATTTATTTGGGTCATTTTTTGTTGTTGAATTTAGAATCGGAGGATGAAACCCTCTTTATTTTTGTCACAGTGAAATGTGGTCTCTGTTTTTAACCAATCCTAATACTAGGAATACTTATTTTAGGTCTGTTCAGGGAATTGAACCGGCGATCATACGATTCCCAGTCCAAGCCCCTTCTGACTGAGCCTCTGCTGGATGAATAAAGTTTATGCAGGACCTGTCATATAATTGTCATAAGAGTAGGAGTATAGTGGGCCATTAAAATATCATATTAAGCAAAAGTATGTCATGAAAATGTCAAAAGAAGTATGACATACAAATGATCAACTTCACAAGTATAGTGGGTGTGATATAATGTCATTAAAGTAAGCCATAAAAATGTCAAAAAAGGTTTGTCACACTATAATGTAATGTATGCCATGAAAAAGTAATTTAAATAAAAGTAAAAAAAGTTATAGTATAAATAGTCATTAAACTCATAATGTCATTAACGTGTGATGTGATAAATAGTCCTGGTATAGTATGTTATACACAACAACAATACTACACTATATACTATACTAACAAGTATGTCATATAAAGGAATTATACAATCAAACAAATAAATAAACACAAGGATAATTATGTGTTATTGTTGAGTAAATATCAGTGTGTGGTTTAGAAACGAATACAAAATTAGAAGGAAAAAATACAGATTTCAGTTTTCTGAGGCCCTACTCTCCCCATAACTGACGGCAACAAAAGTCCTACATTATTCAATTAAAATAAAGAAGTAAACACAATAAGTTTGGCTTGATATTGAGTAAGAAGAAGGTTGATAAACGCTGTGAGAATGGATCTGCGGAGAGCATTTCGCCGCGATCCCAACTCGTCTATTACCGACGTTCAGGGAGCTCTATGCAAGTCAATGGGACGCCCTGATAGTTGAAACTCGACGCTATAGGCCCCCCCTTGCGTTGGAAAGTGACGACAGGGACCCTGACATTCACGGCTCCCCCTGGTGGATTCATGATCCATTGCAGCTGGTTTCATTATAATTAAATGTATTTATCAAGGGGGCGTTTCAAGTCCTGCGGGGTTTTTTCCTTTTCAGCAGGGGCCCACCTTGTGCCGATCACGGACCCGCACGGGTAGGCGTCTGAAATGAAGCGCTCCATCTGTAGGCCGGGTTGGGAGTGAGAGTGTGTTGGACAAGCAGGCAGGCCATCCAGTTATTTTAGCCGTGCCGTGATGTTCAGAGCATTCCATGGAATATAACAAGTGTATCTCGAGCCGGTTTCTCAAACTTACCTACCCCACCTTTAAGTCACTTTTTTCAGTTCCCATCATAAATAAACGGTGTTTTCTATACATTTGTAAAATGTTCTGACTTGTCTCCGTCTACTCTGAGGCTGCTGAGTGTAAATCATGTGTCTAAGAGCAGTGTTTCTGTAGTTTCTCTAAAGTTATGGTGCAGATTGTTTGAGAGAAGACTTTTTTCGAGGCTCTGACTCAGAGACTTTCATGTTGGCTTGAGCGAAAATAAAACCTGAGTGCAAATCACAAACAGGTGAGAGTTTGAGGCGGAAGCGGAGGGTCCGAGAGCAGCAGAGAGATTATGAATGAGACTTTTAATTGTTAGTGACGGCAACAACTCGCCCACTTCTTCTTCTTCTTCTTCTGCTGCTCCATTCGAGGCAGTCAGACCTGAAACATCCATTATCAGATGCTGTGGCACAGAATATAAAACAATCTGAAGCATTAAGGAAAGTTAATGCTCAGTTTTAAGACACAAGATGAAGAGTCGTGGTTCTTCATTAATAAAATATAATTTAAACACCAAAAGTAAAAAGGCATAATATGTAGAATGACCAATTTAAAGACATTATATAAATTAATTATTATTATTGATATAATCTGTTCATGTGTTCATTCCTTCATCGTTACTGCTGGTGAATGTAGAGATTTGTTTTTTGTACTATCTATAATGCCGGTTAGGGTCCGAATACAAAACAATGATTGGTTGATTACATTTTATAATATTAGTTTACATTTTGATCGTTAAAGTAACTAAAGTAATCTAATACATGTAGTATAATAGTAGGTGGTGCTAGTTTGAATTACTGCTGGTTAGTTAAATATATAATGATACATCAAACAAATATGAAATATATTTAGCATTATTAATTCAAACTATTAACTTAAGAATATTAAATACATGTATAAAAACAACAACACAGTACTTTCACATGTGGAGTAGAAGAATAATGTAGAATACAATTGTAAATAAATAACAGTAACTCAACATTTTAAGCTATTCTCTCAATCAGAATCAGAATACCTGTATTAGTCCCACAGAGGGGACATTTGCAGCGTTACAGCTGAAAGAGCCACAGACAGCTTAGTGTTGCATATCTACTTACATACGTTAAAAAAAGTACAAGTTATAATATAATAAACAAACAACACAACAATATGCTAAAAAGTACTAAGTTATAATATAATAAACAATATGCTAAAAAAAAGATAAAAAGTTACATAATTTTCAAAAATACAGATAAAAAACAAATCAAATCTACAAATAAAATCCTGTAGCAGTTCTTAGGATTTAGCAGCCCGGTATATATTACAGTTATTAAAGATGGCATATGTATATAAAGTATATATTGCACATAAAGCACATATTGAAGGTATTCAACAGCAGCAAGTTACACAATTTACAAAATACAAGATACATACCTTGTAACATAACAAGGGTTTAGCAGCCAGGTATAAATTACACAGTTATTAACGGCATATATATATATATATTGCACATATAGCACATATTGCACAAAGTTGGTTTGTATTTAGCAGCAAGGGGTGTTATAGTCTGTGTTGTGGTGTGTGTAGGAGGGTCTATAGGGGCAGTGCTGGTTGTAAAGTCTGACGCTGCACGAAGGAAGGACCTGCGGTATCTCTCCGTGTGACAGGTGGGGTGCAGCAGCCTGTCGCTGAAGGTGCTGCACAGTGAGGACAAATGTAATATGCTGGAATATTATGAGTTAAGATTATGAGTGTTCAGGTACTAGGAAACTAAACCAGGAAGTATAAAACTAAACAGGTGTCCACAAACATCAGCATCAGTTTCTCTCCACGTGGCCTCACGCTGCCCCCTGCTGGACAGAGGACAGTATTACATGTTTAAATAGTTTAAATCCATCACCTGTTTGTAATCATAATGCAGGTAACTGGGAATGTCTCAGGCTCACAGGAAAGTTGTTTACTTGTGTTTCTCTTGACTTATGTGCTTACATATTTTGTGTCAAGTGGTGGTGGCAGTATTTAGGTCCAGTAAAAGTAACTGTAAAATACTCTGATATAAGCAAAAGGAAAATGACAGTCCCGTAAGTGTTTACTGTTATATAGACACCTGTAGGTTATCTGTCGCCACTTTTTAATGTAATCCTAACCCACCCAACAAAAAAGTGCGTCTGAAAAAAACTAAAAAGTGCGTATTTTTCAGACTCTAAATACGTACTTTTTGGGTTTTTTTCAGACACTCTAAATACGCACTTTTTGTTTTTTTCAGTCTCTCTGTACACAATCAAGCCTTTGTGGCAAAATATTACAAACCTTTGAAGTGTATATAACTGAGTTTAGTAATGATAACAAGGCTACAGAGATATGAGGAAAACTGAAGGACACTTGCAACGCAACTTCTGCTCCTTGTCGCCTTTGACGCTGAACTGGGAGACTCCTTCGATGAACTCTGGGGAAGGATAGAAACATCATCATCTGTTCAAACTGCTGTTAGACAATAAACCTCCTGCTATATAATAAATATCATTTATACACCCAAAATAAACAACACCGCTTGGACAATAAGACAATGCACTGAACAACAACTGAATTAAATAGTAAATAATAGAAGAAATTTGAAGATTAATGTAGAAATCTAAATACAGGTAGTGATTCAGAAAGTAATGGCTTCGATGCAATTCAGATATAACTAGTACAATTACCTAAGTACACATTTAAAGTACTTTGAATTCACCCCAGGGAGCAGAAAGGTGCAGCTGACTGCAGTATTTACATTGTTCTGTGGCCAGGGCCGTGTCCATCCATGTCTGTCCTTATGTGTGCCACAATAATATACTATACGTGGATATATAGGCGTTTAGTTATGAATATGGTATATATTTGTTTCAAGCAGGAATACATTATTTGTAGTCATGACATCAGAGGACTTAATGTATTGATAATTAAAAGTTTAAACTACATTTAGCTATCAGTCCGGAAAATGCAGCTGCGATCAGTGACAGATTTCTGGATACACGGACAGTACTTCATGCATGAAAGGGAATTTAGAAGCACTTTCCAAAGTGACGTAATCTGTTAGCTCTTATGGGGGAAAAGCTTCTCAAACTTTTAAAACATTACTTGATTACTCCGTTGTGATAGTGCTGATATCAGATAGAAATTGTGAAACATTACAATGACATAATCAAGGATACCAAATATTCACCCACCTCTAACTGATTCATAAGTTAATGGTAAAGCACTTAATAATGCTCTTAAATTGGCAAATGTCAGACTTCTCGTGCCAGATGTTGTGCATCTGCCAGCCCATTGCATTGCATTTCAATCAGAGGACAGTCAGGAGCAGACAGACTGTATCTTTAACAAACGGGTCATTTTGAGGACACTGAGAAAGGATACTGTTATCACATCTTCATTTTAAAAACAAAGGGAATATCAGAGGGAGTAGGGAAACAGTTTCATGATTAATTTACCTTTAAAGTCGACTTCTCCGTTTCCATCGGTGTCGAATATGTCGATGACTCGCTGCACGAGGGGGTTCTGCTGGAGCTCTGGTAAGGACATGAACTCCTCCACACTCAGGGAGCCGGAGTTATCTCGGTCGAGTTTCTTAAATCTCTTTCCTAGCCTCTTAATCTCATCGGCATCAACTGAAATGAAAACAAAGACAAAGAGAGAGAGAGTTATTAACAGCGGCTAAAACAGACAAAGCCTTCGGATAACAGGAGGAGATTTGGACAAATATTATCAAGTTTTGGCGAAACTTAAAACCTGTGAACGTAAGCACCAGGAGGAGTTAGAACACCTGTTAGCCACCTGTACTTCATCCTCTTTCTGTAAAGGCATGTCTCCCTAACGTCCCTGGTTCCTTGTTCCTACTGGCATGACTGTTCAGAGCTACTGCTCTCAGTTAAAGTTGGACCTCATGCTACTGGACCTCCCAGTGCCACGCCCTAAGCCCTAACACCGGGTCATGTGACGCCTCGTTCATCTCTAATCACTCTGCTGATAACCAAAGAGCTGGGGGACTATCCATTACTTTTGCCTTGTTTTTGTATTGTTAGATATAAATTAGGGCTGTCAGTCGATTAAAATATTTAATCGCGATTAATCGCATGATTGTCCATAGTTAATCGCGATTAATCGCAAATTAATCGCACATTTTTTATACGTTCTAAATGTACCTTAGAGGAATATTTTTCAAGTTTTTAATACTCTTCAACATATGAGTGGACAAATATGCTTTATGCTAATGTTTATTATCATTTGAACAATGACAAATATTCTCAATGAATATTAAACACACAACCTGGAACCTCTCTCATTCAATACAAATGGTGTGTGTTCGTGTGTGTGTGTGTGTGTGTGTGTGTGTGTGTGTGTGTGATCGTTGGAGCTATGTGCAACTCAAGGCATATGCTCGACGGGAGCTGCCTGGACGCTGCAATCATGTTGCTGCAATCATGAGTGTGCTGACTTCTACAATGTCCCGCTGCCTGCATCAAGTCAAGTGCTCGGCACAGTTGTGTGGATAGGGCGCTCCTCTGTTTCATTTAAACAGCTCCTTATATCCGTTAGCGCAGCTAGCTAGCACCAGATGCTAACAACAACAATAGCCGCGTTCACACTGCGGTACGGTAATGCACGTAAGGTCTCCCTCTCGCTCGCTCGGGCCCACACACACACCACACACACACACACACACACACACACACACACACACACACACACACACACACACACACACACACACACACACACACACCACACACACACACACACACCACACACACACACACACACACACAACACACACCCAACACACACACACACACACACACACACACACACACACACACACACACACACGTACGTCCTCCCGATGGCCAGTCCGGTGCCTGCCGGTGAGCGTGGAAGTGTGGTCTGCCACAAGCGGGCGGCAGGAGCGGGCTGTCAGCAGCATCAGCTTGTAGATGGTATTTTAAACTCGCTCTGAAACTACGGGGCAGCCGAGGAAAAAAATACACATGCGTTAATCGCGTTAAAATAATTAGTGGCGTTAATTTTTTTCGCGTTAACAAGCCCTAATATAAATATGTTTGAATTATTTACCATTTTACTGTTAGTACTTTTCGTTTTGAAATTCCTTTGGTTTTTTTCCACTATGAAATATTATAATAACAAATATAAAAATGACTACATTCAAACAATACTACATGACAAACCATTTATAATAAACAGTCCTTAAAATCAAATACATATAAAACTGATTAAATTGAAGTTAAAATTGCAAATTAAAACTCGGAGCAGTGCATTTCCACTTTAATTCCTCCACAGCAGTGTTTTTTCTTGCAGGTAACAAAGACTGACAACAATTATAACTTAAAGGGGACCTATCATGCAAAATGCACCTTTGTACGTCTTTTATACATGAATATGTGTCCCCGGTGTTCCAGGGAACTCACCAAGTGTCAGAAAACACAACCCTCTCTATTTTCCTCCTTCGCCAAATCTCTAAAAAAGGGGCTGCAACGGATCTGAAAAAAACGGATCCAGATTTCAATACTTTTCTACGTCACAGAGAAGTCCTCGGCTTATTGGTCAACTCTCCACCTATCAGGGGAATGAGCCACGGCCACGTGCATTGCCAAACCTCTCATTCGCATATAGGCTATCGGCAGGCTAAATCAACCCACATCTGTGTTTTTGCCTGCTCTTGCCAGGATGTCTAAGCCAGTTAAACGTTGTGCTGTTGTTGGCTGCAAGACTCGGGACAGGGGACTGCATGCAATGCCATCAGTGGAAAAAGAAATGAATCTGTGGCTAGACTTCATTTACAAGGGACATGTGCCAGAAGACCACGGCAGATTTCTGTTTGTGTGTTTCCAAACATTTTACGACGGACATGTTTATGAACTTGTCTCAAGTCCAACACGGATATGCCTCCAAAGTAATGCTAAACCCGGGATCAATACCAACCATCCGGGACCAGGCCAGTGAGGACACATCCAATTTTGAAGCTGTAAGTTTTTATTTAGCGGTGTTTTTCCTGATAAAGCTATCTCTAGCTTGTAGCATGTAGCATGTAGCTTCGCCGTATCAATGTCGCCTCAAACCCAAATAGTAATCGGTTAGGTGTTTATATATTTTTGTAGCATTTTATTTTGTACGCTCCGCAGTCTTTGCTTTGTCATTTGAATTATCAGGCATTTGCTAACATGTTCAGACATACTGCCATAATGGCGATCTGTGTGAAGGCTGTAAAGCCACGCCCTAGGCGATAACACAAGTATTTATTCTCCTATTTATTAGTATTTTGTATACTCTACAATCATATTGAGTAAGTTATAATAACAAACGTAATCTTCTGTAGGCAAGTGCCGTTTTTTCCAGCGTTATATGTAAACGCTTTTGTGATTGTAGTCCTGTAAGAACGATCAGATATCATCGATCTGTAAGCTAAGCTACGCTACGCTATTGAGACATGCCGTTTTTTCCAGCGTTATATGTAAAAGATTTTGTGATTGTAGTCTGTAAGAACGATCAGATATCATCGATCTGTAAGCTAAGCTACGCTACGCTAATGAGACATGCCGTTTTTTCCAGCGTTATATGTAAAAGATTTTGTGATTGTAGTCTGTAAGAACGATCAGATATCATCGATCTGTAAGCTAAGCTACGCTACGCTACGCTAATGAGACATGCCGTTTTTTGCAGCGTTATATGTAAAAGCTTTTGTGTGTTTACTTGTTTGCGCACATGAATATAAATGGGGCTGTGTTAGGATACAACACTGTGTGTATGTATGCGAGGGGGGACACACACCACGAGTAAAACTGAGCTAAAGCCCCGTTGGTCTGTTGTTGTTGACAAGGCCTTACCTCTAGCAACAGGCTAATTAGTGCTAGCACTCATTACAGTCAGTCTACTGAGCTCAGCCCCTCTCCAACACATCACCTGCATTGAGTCAGAAACACAGCATGCACGTTACGGTTCAAAACTAACTCAGATTGGAAAAGGCTAAGCAAAGAGCTTTGCTAAATAGAGAGCTTTGCTAAATAGAGAGTTTTGCTAAATAGAGAGTTTTAAGCCCCATCTTTTGGGATTTCAGACTATATTTATCCAAATAGTATTTTCTCATCCTGAATACTAAGTTGAGATGATTTTGTTCTAACTATGTGTTCTTCTTTACAGGCCAGCACCTCACATACTTACTAATTAGTGACAATTTGTACATCCTTTGCTATTATTTACATTTTTTTTTATCATGGCGGAAATGAAAGACTGTACCTGGCAGCCCTGCACTACAATGAAAACGCTGAGCGTGCACAAGCCACTACATCCACTGGAAACCCTCTGTATAAACTGCAGTTCCCAAAGGCCAGGAAGGGAGAATGCAGAGCAAAACCAGTAAAGACTGACCCCACATTCCGTAAGTGTTTAAAATGTTTATTATACAACTATTTACAAATATAAAATAAAAAAATTAGAAAGAAGTTTCAGTTTTTTACATGCATATACTAATCTAAACCACATTTTTTGTTGTGCTTTTTTTACCATTGCACAGCCCTACATGGCCAACTTGATGGACCTCATCTTCGACCAAGTCTTTGTGGAACCTGCACCATTCACACAGGAGCTTCTGAAGATACCCATCCCAGAGGACCTGTGTTCCCAATATGAGCGACCTGACAGGGAGGAGGTCATCGCCGGGTATGCTACACGGTTCAATTTGGCTGCTGTCTGAACCCAACATCGACATTTCACGGATCAGGAAACTCCCTGCGTATCCTGAGGACAACGCAGGCCGGAATCACCACTCTGATCCTGCGTCCAAGGAAGCCCCAGCACCAGCTCACAAAGCTTCTGTAAACATATTTAGTGTCATTTATACAAAATACAAGTAGGCTACATTTAGTTTTTTTTTATGGGTTTTTTTAACCGTTGATTTTGACAATAAAGTTCCAAGTTGATATCAAAATGTGTCGTGATTATTCATGTTTGGATGGGTAAAGAATATTCTGATTTCAAAAGCATAAGGTTGTGTGTGTGTGGACCTTTTTGTCGTACACATGGGTGTGTTATGCCATTGCTGTGTAGTATATAATAGTACAATGACAGAATGAAAGATTGCATAAAGCCATATACACCAGTATGTATTTCCATGAACAATATTAGCATTCGTTTTACAATTTCAGGCAAAACAAACAAACCACTCACTGCTCTATTTGCCTCAACTGTAGTCAACCATGTTCAGCTCTGTAAATATGCAACGCATTCTGCAGGGAGAACACATTTAGGCACACAGGCTCCAATCCAGGATGGTCCACCATACAGGTTACAGAGTCCTCAAGTTACTGCATCCGTCTTGACACATTGTGATAAACATATATTGAATGACATGTGAAAAATGTATTTAAACAGACAACTTAGTAAAGCTATCAAAAATGTTACCTGTGGTATCTCCATGCAGCACACATTCTCCGTTCAGAAGGCATCGTGGCGCAATTTGCACAAAGAAGTCAATAACTGAGCTTTTAAAAACACATGAAACTACACACATTGCTGACAACTGAGGTGTTGTTGGAGTTATACTTTTTATCATCCTAAGTTATTCAACTTTCCAACGGTTGTTGCAGGATGTTGGAAGAAAAAGGACTGTAAACTATTAAACGCAATGAGGCCATTGTATATATGCTGAAAATATGAATGTCTCCCTTTATAAATATATATATATATATATCGCTGTTTTTGCGTTACAAAACTGTACACATTGCATTCTTGCTAATTAGCCAAAATATGAACGGAATAAGGAGCAAGCATCGTAACAGAGTAAAATAAATAGGGACAACAGCTTGTCAGCTAACCATTCAGAAACGTCCTGCTGCAACCGAGATGTTTGCACCTCCACCAAAACCTCCGCTGCTTCAGGGTCAGTTTTCTGGATCAAATTGATAGTATGCTTGAACACATGCATTGCTCTGAGATTACATGTTTATTCCACTCTCGTAATCACAGCAAGCATGGTAACGTGACTCTCGCCGGCTCATGCCTGCTCTTCTGCAGGGGGGGCGTGGTCAGCTGCTGCTCAGAATTTTCAAAGACGGGCTTGGAATAGAGCGAAAATGAGCGAAATGAGGCATGTCTAAAAAATGATCTGTTTGGTATTTTGAAAAATAAAATGTATAAATATACCTTATATAGGTATGGTCATACACTATATCATTTAATATAGCATGATAGGTCTCCTTTAAACTTTATATGTTCTCTCTGAAAGTAATCTGAGAATGATTGGTTGGTAAGTATAGAAAAGCATGAATCATTTTAATTCTGAAAATGTCTTGAGATCTGACAGCCTTCCTCTTCTACACTTCTCCTTGTTGCTCTGCAGCAACAACAGGCCTCCATGTTCACAACTAACTGATGTCATCACACAGAACGACCACTAGATGGAGACTGAGACATTATGAGACAAAGTTACTTCTACTCAAAAGGCAAACAAATACATGAGTCAACACACCTTCATGTGAGGAAAATCAACTTATACAAGGACATGAAATATAAACAACCTAAGAGAAAACTCAACAAAGAGACACCAGCTACTCTTTGCCAGTTTATCAACAAAGTTCAAGAGTTTATTCCTTAATAAAGTTCCCTGCACTTTTAGAAGTAGAATTAACTCACAATGTGATCCTCTTTTTATCAACACAGTTTTATTACATACATCTAGATACAAATGCATGCTAAATAATACACCAGTCCTGCCATAGATATGGTATCAATGAGGATAGGTTGCAATTAAATAAACTGTTGCTGAGACAGTTTCAACATATTAAAGAAAAATATGTTCACATATCTCACTCTCCCCACTGTGAGCACCACCTTTGATCCATTTTAACCTTTAAAGTCGCTGGTATTTCACAATAACTGTAACTCAAAGGCAGGAAACCAAACCAGCTGCAGTGAGAGGAGGAGCTACAGTGGAAAGAGGAGAGCTTACACGTCACACTCAGGAAACGAAAGTGAAGTTAGTCACAGAGGTCACAGAGGCAGCCACACTCCAGACTAGTCTCTAGTGATGGCGAGATGAAGCCTTATGAAGCTTTGAAGCTTTCGAGCCAATTGGTTCGCAAAAGGGTTCATCTCATGAGGCTTCATCATGGGCTTCATTTGAACACAAACCCCCTGCTGGTCAAAGTGTGTAAAACAGGCAGATTGGACATCTCAACAGTGTGCTCTATCTCATACCGAGTTCCCAATGAGTAAAGCCTTAGTAACTCTAAACAACGAACATTAAATCATATTTTCATGTTAACAAAATTGTATTTATTCCAGTTTAATGATTGTGATTGAAAAGCCTAAGGAGGCTGGTACACATTGCAAAGAGGGATTTGTATTCCTTAATAATATTCATAAACTTGTTGTAAGCCTGAGAAAGGCTAAACCATATCAAAGAATACATTTATTAACTACATTATCTCATTTAGCTGTAGCTTTTATAAACAACAAAAAATACGTATTGACGAGTCATTGAACCAGGGACCCTGCGGTCACGAGTCAACTGCTTTCCAGCTGAGCCACAGCTCACACGCTGAGGCTCCCTGAAAACACTACAAGATATGTATTGCTGTATTTATTGATGTTTATATTGTTGTTTTTATTCCTACATTTATTTATGCTTGCATCCATTTAAACTTATGACATGTTCCGACCTCTATATGAGTGAGGGTCTGAGCTCTCTTGATGCCATCGTGTCACCGGGCCCCGGGTACAGGAGGGGTAATATGGTTCTTGTTATACATCCAGGTATTATGAGCGTTGTGGTTCAACGGTTCAACCGATCTGAATCGCTTCCTGAAGCAGTCACGTGGTATCGACAGGCAGCGAGGCTTCGTTTGTCATCGATGACGTCACTGGCCCAAAACGATACAAGCCTCGATACATGCTTCACAAAAAGCTTCGGGGATTACTCGACACACGCTCCGAAGCCTCGGCGCAATACGTAACATCACTACTAGTCTCCGTTTCTGTCCAAAGAAAACACAAACTGAGTTCATCAGATCTTTCTCAACAACACAGCAGAGTCTCTGTCAAACACTGGTGAGTACATCTGATTATATTTACACTTCCAACTAAATATGATAGAAGTATGGTGTTGTTTGTCCTCAGGCCTACGGTTCAGCCCTCTGGATTTAACTAACCTGTAACTGAATATCTGCGGTTAGGAGTTTATCCTCATTCCTGGTTTCCTGCCATTATTACTGTTTACTGATTACTTCCTACATGCTTACTCTTTTTTGTAGAGGTGTGTCATTTTAAAAGCTCACCACCAAAGAACCAGTTTGAGGTTTAAAATGTGAGGCAGGTGTGTCACAAAGTACTGAGAGCCTTGTTATCAGTGTTATTATTTACTATCAGTTGGTCTACACTAGGGCTAAGGCTGTTATCAATATTATATCATCATCTGGATATTAGACTAGATATAGTTTCAGATCTTTCCGTAGTAGTAAAATTGCACAAGTGTCATTTCCTGCTTTTAAAGGCTGCATTACAGTAAAGTGATGTAACTTTCTTAAACTACCATACCATATATTTCCATCAGTTTTATTATTTGCTTTTTTTCATGATTAGTTATCAAAAATGTTATCGTGTAAAAATATTGTGCACAAATAGTCAACCTCCAATATTGTTAGAGGTGGTGGGGGAAACATGTTGTGATGTTTTATATCCTCCATATCGCCCAGCCGTAGTCTTTACAACAGGATAAAGACACACCCATTGCTGTTTTGCCACATTAGTTATCGTGAACCTATTATGTCTTTAATGTTAACAGTTGCTCAAGCTTGGCTTGGCTTGTCAGAGTCAAAACAGCATATATTACATTGTAAATGACTCTGGCCATTATTAATCCCACTTCTTTCTTTTCCTGCAACTGTATTATAAAGGAAATGTTTTTCCTTCCACACTACAGGTGTAGATATGGCTGCTGCAAACTATCTGCCATCTGAAGATCAGTTCCTGTGCTCCATCTGTCTGGATGTGTTCACTGATCCAGTCGCAACGTCATGTGGACACAACTTCTGCAAAACCTGCATCACTGAACACTGGGATAGAAGTGACAGGTGCCAGTGTCCAATGTGTAATAAAGAGTTCAACACAAGACCTGAGCTGCAAGTTAATACTTTCATCTCTGAGATGGTGGCTCAGTTCAGACGGTCGGCTCAACAGAAAGCCAGCAGCAGCAGCAGCAGCAGCTCAGAGCAACAAGTCTTCAAACCAAGAGAAGTTCCCTGTGACGTCTGCACTGAAACCAAACTGAAGGCCCTGAAGTCCTGCCTGGTGTGTCTGACCTCCTACTGTGAGACTCACCTGGAGCCTCATCTGACAGCTTCAAGCCTGAAAAGACATCAGCTGATCGACCCTGTGGAGAACCTGGAAGACAGGATGTGTCCGAAGCACGATAAACTTCTGGAGCTGTTCTGTAAGACCGACCAGACATGTGTCTGCATTCTCTGCACTGTTTTAGACCACAAGATGCATGATGTGGTTCCTCTCAAAGAAGCATATGAAGGAAAGAAGGCCGAGTTGGGGAAGACGGAGGCTGAAATTCAGAAGATGATCGAGAAGAGACAACTTAAGATTGAGGAGATCAAACACTCAGTGGACCTCAGTAAGGAAGAAGCAGACAGAGAGGTAGCAGAAGGAGTTCAGGTCTTCACTGCTCTGAAGGAGTCTGTTGAGAGAGGCCAGGCCAATCTCATCAACACGATCAAAGAGAAGCAGAAAACTACTGAAAACGAGGCGGAAGATTTCATCAAAGAGCTGGAACAGGAACTCTCTGAGCTGAAGAAGAGAAGCTCTGAGGTGGAGCAGGTCACACACTCTGAAGACCACCTCCATCTTCTCCAAAGATTCATGTCCCTTAAAGTGGCTCCACCCACCAAGGACTGGACAGAGGTCAGCATCCATTCATCACATGAGGGGACTGTGGTGAGAGCTGTGGTTCAGCTGGAGGAGACTTTCAGTAAAGAGATGAAGAAGCTGCTCGATGAAGCTGAGCTGAAGAGGGTCCAGAAGTACGCAGTGGATGTGACTCTTGATCCTGATACAGCACATCCTGAACTCATCCTGTCTCGTGATGGAAAACAAGTGAGTCTTGGGGATGTGAAGAAGAATCTCCCAAAAAACCCAGAGAGATTTTCTGATTTTATTTGTCTTTTAGGAAAGCAGAGTTTCTCTTCAGGCAGATTTTACTTTGAGGTTCAAGTTAAAGGAAAGACTCAGTGGGAATTAGGAGTGGCCAGAGAGTCGATCAACAGGAAGGGAGTATTCTCACTGAGCCCTCAGGGGGGTAACTGGACTATATGGTTGAGAAATGGAAATGAGTACAAAGCTCTTGATGATCCTCCAGTCCTTCTCTCTCTGAAGTCTCGGCCTCAGAAGGTGGGGGTGTTTGTGGATTATGAGAAGGGTCTGGTCTCCTTTTATGACGTAGATGCTGCAGCTCTGATCTACTCCTTCACTGGCTGCTCCTTCACTGATAAACTCTTCCCATACTTCAGTCCCTGTTATAAAGATGGTGGTAAAAACTCTGCACCTCTGATCATCTCTCCTGTCAGAGTAAACTAATCACTTATTCTATATTGATTTATTTCCATTCAAGGTAATAAAGAAACATATTTAGTATCAAAACTGTTTAGCTTCCATCTTGTTTTCTACAGAATCTGTTAACTCTGGCAAATTGATTTACACAAGTCAACATTGTAAATTGCTGCATTAATCTTTGTGGAGAATATCTATTTAAACATCTGATGAAGCAACAAACATTATATTTTACTTCCAGAAGGAATCACTGTTTCTGAAACCATGAAATATGTTACCTTCAGTGTGACGAAATTATTTTCTATTTGTTGTGCAACCAACAAAATGCTTACTTGTCTAATGTAACGGGGCCTTTATTAGGTATAAGGGATATTGCATGCTTTTAGTGTCTACAGAATAAAGTATTCAATTGTTATCAGCATAAAAAGTTGGACTACATTTGTAGAATAAATTCCAGCAACATGTTTTACTTTGTGTAAAAAGGTGGTTTGGATAATTACTGGGAACTTGAATCAAAGACATCTGTGAATATGTGTTTGTAAAATAATAAAACCTGTAAAATAAACTTTTTGTTGAACGACAGACCTGAGTGAGCAGTGACTTGAGCATCCAACACTAAACAGATAAGTCTGGTTTAAACGTCAAGTTGTATTTCATGATAGGCCTACAGTAATTTAGTTTTTATGAATCTCTTGACCTGACTATCAACATCGGCACCTCTGTTGTTTCCCCGACTCAGACTGCAAGGAATCTGGGTGTGATCCTAGATAACAACCTGTCCTTCACTGCAAACATCGCTGCTACAACCCGTTGCTGCAGATACACGCTTTACAACATCAGGAGGATGCGTCCCCAGCTGACCCAGAAAGCCACGCAGCTTCTGGTCCAGGCTCTCGTCACCTCACGCCTAGACTACTGCAACTCCCTCCTGGCTGGTCTACCTGTATGTGCCATCCGACCTCTGCAGCTCATTCAGAATGCAGCGGCTCGTCTGGTCTTCAACCTTCCTAAATTCTCCCACACCACGCCGCTCCTCCGCTCCCTCCACTGGCTTCCGGTAACTGCTAGAATTCACTTCAAGACAATGGTACTTGCGTACCATGCTGCGAATGGATCTGGCCCTTCCTACATCCAGGACATGGTTAAACTGTACACCCCAGCGCGTGCTCTACGCTCTGCATCAGCCAAACGACTCGCGGCACCCTCGCTGCGAAGGGGACCCAAGTTCCCATCAGCAAAAACACGTGGGTTTGCTATCCTGGCTCCAAAATGGTGGAATGAGCTCCCCATTGACATCAGGACGGCAGATAGCTTACACACCTTCCGGCGCAGACTGAAAACTCATCTCTTTCGACTCCACCTCGAGCGATAGAATTACTAACAAAGAACTGCTAACAGAGCACTTATATACTAATAAAGGACTGGCTTATCTATAGCCAGTTGAGTAGCACTTGAAATACTTGGCTCTATGAAACCTGATGTACTTATATGATTCTGTTTTCTTCAAGGTTGTGTCTTCCTGGTCGAATGTACTTATTGTAAGTCGCTTTGGATAAAAGCGTCAGCTAAATGCAATGTAATGTAATGAATCCCTTATAAATCCAGCTCAGGAATGATGGACTCTGCCACTAATTATGAACACTATATTATTATATACCTATTTAGCCAGATTCTTATTTATCTTTCACTTATCCTCTGGTCACAACCCCTGAATGCAGCTTTGAGTTTGTCCAACCATTATCAAAAGTGAAAGAAGAAGAAGAAGACCAACCAATCCCTATCTCAGGGTCAGGTCCCACCCGCCCACTACTGTATCATTCCCGCCAATTATCAAATTCAAGCAGTTGGAAATAAGAGAAGGCCACACATTGGAAAGAAGGTATGTATTCATATTAAAATAAAAGCGCATTTATTGTCACTATACCTTTACTGTTGGGTAAAATAAAATCAATGAATCTTTTAAGCTACCTTAATACTGCGACCATGGCATGTGCAGCCGCTAGCTTAGCAAATGCTAACTTAACATAAGCTAACGTGCTAGATTGGGCTACCAACACTTTGTGTCAATGCTGATACTTCGTTTAAACGGAGAACACTTGTAGTGTGGAAATGTTGACCGCGTAGTGTAGTCTCAAATGTCACACGGCTGCTGTGTCACAATGACATCGCTAGCTCCGTTAGCGGCGATGCTAACGTTGACATTTAGTTTAGCAAATCATTGCAGACAGCTGAATTGATCCACTAAATGGTCAGTTGCCTCTTTTTTCAGTATTGGGGTCACTTATTAAATAAATTGGCTTAAAATGAAGCACTGATCAGATTGGCCACAGAAAATCCCCTCAGCAAAGGGTTTCAGCTACAGTAACTAGCTTCACCTCAGAGGAAGTAAGTCATGAATCTCTGAGATGTTGGTGAGAAACTTTTTTGCTTCTCCCTTGTTAAGATAATAGTTACGGTTTATAAGACATGGGGTTACTGTCCCACACACACCTTGCTATTTCAAATATCCTCTACAGTACGTTTATTTAGTGGAAATGCTGATACAGCATTCCAACTATATGTTATTCGACGCACAACATTCTTTATTATTCCGCCGGGTTATTTTGCGCCTCTTCTTCTCCCACATTGAACATCGCAGAAACTCCGTTCAAACATCAAAACGTTCAGCTCGGTCGGGAATCGATGGCTATTACTTTTCTCATTCATAACTTTCATAATTCCAGAGATACATCCCATAATTCATCAAATGTTTAACATTGAAGTCAATGGAGAAACTCTTCAGACTTGAACAATCTTCATGTTACTTCAACTGCTAACTGTTCCTTCATACTTTCACTCAGAAAACCTCATTCCAACTTTAAAATATGACACGTCTTTCTGACATTATTCATGTTAAACGACTTTTAAATCTGATTCATACTTTTAGAGATATTAAACATTGTTCAGACCTTGGTAAAGAGGCCTTCTTCAGATTTGAACATTAGTGTGTATTGAGCAGCTCGTTAATTAAGGTGTGTTATCTCAAAGCTAGAGTGGAGGACAGCTTGAAATTCACCTTCATATTTTTTTAAAAACCTGCCATAATTCCCAAACCCTACACTCCTGAGACATAATTTGTCATGACAAACATAGGAAAACATCTCATAGCTTGAAAAATAATTAAACAAAATGCCTCTTGAGGGAATGAAGTGACAAACACTTTCAACATGTCTCCATTAAAGCCAATTGTAAATTCAAGCTGATCTTTACTCACAGCATTAGCCGCACACTTTTAGTTAATCTGCCAAAAAGGCCAAATTATTAACCCGGAAGTACACAAAAAGCACACTTCAGATGCTCAACTTCCTTCAGATGCTTCACCCATTGAAATTTCACAGATATCTGTTACAGTTCTTCAACAAAACGTTCACATGTAAGAGGTTTATCTCTCATTCAGAACAATGCAAATGCTCTCCTCTCACTGATTACTGCACATCACCATGGAAACCTTTGATCTCTGGACACATCGTTAGCTCAAATATAAACACCTGTGTCATGTAAAACGATGGTGTCATAACTCCAACTCACATGCTCAGAGCAGCAGATTTCAGATAATGGTTAATGGTCCAGCCTTCAACATGTCTATGTGCCATAAGTGAGTTTTCCTCAAAAGCTGTTGCCATGGCAACACATCCCTCGCCGTAAAACACGATATTGCTATAACTCCTATGAAAATTGTCAAAAAATGCTCAAATTTCACGTGTGCTAACAGTCCAGCCGTGAAGACATCTATTTGACAGTTTTAAGATTTCTTCAAATGCCATTGCCTTGGCAACACAATGCTCACTATGAAACACGGTTTTCTCACAACTTCAGTTCAAATGCTGGAAATGACCCAAAACTTCACAGGTTTGGTAACGATGCAGCCATCAACACGTCGAAGCGTATTATGGGGTGTCATCAAATGCCGTTGCCATGGCGACAGATCATTCGCCATCAAGTTAGTTCAAAAGTTTGCATTTCAAATATTCTGCTGCTTTTCCAAGCCTTTTTACTTTTTTTTCTTCTCTCATCACACATTCAAGCCCCCAGTGTTCATGTATCATTTCAATTTAAATTCTTCACTTTCTTCTTACACATTACATTTCAGCATAGCAATTCAGCGTCAGCTTTTCAGCATAAAGCATTCCCACTAGCAATTTCTTGAGGAATTGCATTATCTAGTTATAATGTGATATTTTACAAAGCTAGCTGTTGGTTTGTGGATCTCTGTCGTTAAGCTGCTAGCAATCGGCGCAAGAAAATACAACTCCTGATAAAAATGATCAAGACGCAGGTAAAAACTTGATTTTGTTTCTGCTTGATTCATTATAGATGCAAAGTGAGAAAGAATTATTTTGATTTCCATAGGGATGTTCCTGCTGCATTTTTGCTAGAGTTCATACATATTTTAGTGTTAAAAGTATGCAGATTGTGATGCTGATGTATCGGACCCTTTGCCAATGTTGTTGTCAGGTAATGTAATCCCATCCAGTCCCACATGAGAACTAACCTCACAGTTCAACCCAGTCTCACGGCATTTCGTGTTATAGTCACGACATTTAATCTATTGATTCGTGTTCACCAACACGATTTTCCCCTTTTTTTCGTGTCACACAGAACGATTTTAAAAGCAATGTATTTCTATTGGTAGTATGTTTCGTGCCTGCAGCACGTCTTTTTGTCCGTTCGGGTCTTGGAAGACCGGAAGCTATGTGGTTCATAAAAACATATTTTTACTCAATATCAAGCCACGATTATTGTTTTTATTTTAAATTGTATAATGTCGGACTTTTTTTGTCATCTGCGAGGAAAAGAAATGGGGCTCAGAGACTCAGAATACTGAAATCTGTAATTTGTTTAATCTTTTTTTCCTTCTAATTTGTTATTCTTTTCTAAATAACACACTGTTATTTACTCACCAATAACACATAATTAACCTTGTTTTTATTTATTTGTTTAATTCCATAATCTCTGGCTTTTTTGGCGTCCGTCAGGAACTGAATTTCAAAATAAAAATAACCGGAAACAGACGTAGCATCATTGCGGTACACAGCCACTGAACTGATTACCCAAGATCCTCAGCTATGGTTTAAGCTTGCTGATTAGATGTTTTAGCCGCAATGCATGTCGGGATATGGTGTTCATGCCATATCAAATCCTTTTTTAAAAGAAAATAATACTTTATTCCGAGTGTTTTTGCTTTTCTCTTTGAAAGTCATCACATAACGGCATTGGAATACACGGTTCGGCTCCATTACATATTACAGATCTGCAGTAGTTCTTTATTTAGAGAGCCCTGATGAGAAGACCTTTGGAAAAACTGGAAGAAATGCCGCCGAAACTGAATACTTGACGTGGATCATAAATATATCAACAATTAAACAACATCTTCAATTTCTCTTCACACAATACGTCTCCTTGCAGTATCAACACTAATTCGGCTGACTTTTACATTTGATCTAATTCGTAGATAGGTTATATTTACACCATAACGGTGCACAGCTGATATAAAAGGACTTTACTGGATATTACTGATTTTCTTTGAATATAAGAATGTAAATACTGAGTCTGTGAATCAGTGTTTTTGTCTGAAACAATATAGCAAAATAACACCAATGTGTTTAATACTGGCAACTTCAATTGTGGGAAAAACGAAAACGTTCAGTAGAGACGTCCCATAGAACATTTTGCGAAACACAATAGCCAGCATGTGTAGTTATGGGGGGGCGTTCGATTCCAGTTTTGGATAGTCTGGCGTGGTTTCGTTCCATTTCAAACAGCTGTTTGACGCTCTGCGTAACCTTGGCACACTGCCACTCCAACATCCAATCCCAGAGCTTGAAGATTAATCACGGGGACAGTAGTCCTAAACGATAGCTGGGGATTATGGGGAGTGTAGTGTCTTCGGCCATCCTAAACTCAGAAATGTTTTTCGGATTTGATATCACATGAACACCATATCCCTACATGCATTGCGGCTAAAACATCCAATCAGCGAGCTTAAACCATAGCTGAGGATCTTGGGTAATCGGTTCAGTGGCTGTGTATCGCAATGATGCTCGAAATGTCCCTTATAGGCAGTACTCGAGTTGAGGGGGGATGGCATCCCCCCTGAAATAAAAACGGTCAAAATCATCCCCCTTCTAAAACTGCCATTCCCCCTTTCCATCCCTTATGTAATTTTATCAATGAACGTGGCACTGGTATTACTGCTATTTCAACATTAATTTTGCGCATTTTGAGTAAAATACTGTGGGCGAGGGAGCACGCACACACGCAATGACATTTTTACCAAGTCACTGACGCTATACTATGCGAGTGCCCTAGAGGGCGCCAGAGCGCTGTGATGCGCCTGTTTGATCGATGCCAGAAGCGCAGGTCACGGTTATCACAATGGCCAAGCAACCAGGAGGACAACGCGATCTGAGGGACTTCATATTTAAAAATACTAAAAATAACATTTCAGGTAAGTCAAGAGTCAGTAATCTTAGTCATTACTCATTACTTTTGTCACCAAAGGTGGAATCTATGGACATAAGCAGCAATAACAACTTAGTTTGGAGTTTAGCTACGTTTTTCTCTCGTGTTAGCTAGCTGGTAAGACTCAAAACTGTTGATGAAATGATACCACCAGCACCAGAAGAGCTGAAACCTCTCCTTCAAGCAGTGAACACTCTGGTCATCTCCACAGCTGAGTGTGAACGTGGGTTTAGTCAAATGAACATTTTAACCACAACTAGAACCTCCCTAGAGGTAAAAAGCATGTCAGCCTTGCTTTTCATCAAGTGTGTTGGCCCTCCACTGAACACGTTCAGACCTGAGGTATATGTCAAGACTTGGCTTCTAACAATCCGAAAGCATGAGCCAGAAAAATTTGGACCAAAAAGCATGATTATGAAAATCTTCTATGAGATGGGGGAGAGTGGAGTAGGCAGCCATTGACAACATTGGTCCTATTTTGTATTATCTGTATAATCTTTTAATATATGTGTTTGAATTGGAGCATAGTCTCCTGGTGAAATTGTTACGCACATTTGTGTGTGATCCGCATAGCTACGGTAACTTCTTTTGTTGTTCTTCATTATCTGAGCCAGTGGTAGCATGTAGACGTTAAAGAGAAGAGGCCCCAAGATGGAGCCTTGAGGTACCCCACATGTCATATTTGTCAACTCAGATGTGTATTTACCTATAGAAACAAAGTTGTTTCTGTCCTTTAAGTAGGATTCAAACCAATTTAGAACTGTTTCCGAAAGTCCCACCCAGTTTTCCAGTCGGTCTAGTAATATGCTGTGGTCAACAGTGTCAAACGCAGCACTGAGATCTAATAATACTAACACTGAAGTTCTGCCACTGTCTGTGTTTAAGTGGATGTCATTGAAGACCTTTACAAGAGCAGTCTCAGTGCTGTGGTTTGGACGAAAGCCTGACTGGAACACATCAAAACAGTTATTTAAATGCAAGAAATTACTCAACTGATGAAAAACAACTTTTTCAATGATTTTACCTAGAAATGGCAGGTTTGATATGGGCCTGTAATTGTTCATTACTGAAGCATCTAGATTATTCTTTTTTAAGAGCGGTTTAATGACTGCAGTTCTCAGGGCCTGTGGAAAAACACCTGAGTGAAGAGATGTTACTATATGAAGTAGATCTGAGGCCATGCAAGGCAAAACATCTTTGAAAAAAATCCTGTTGGAATAATATCAAGGCAGCAGGAGGAGGATTTCAGAAGTTGTATAATGTCCTCTAGGTTTTTATCATTAATCTGATGGAATTGTGTCATGGTGTTTGAATTGATTTTAAGTGGAGGAACTCAATAAACGGTCAATAATTACGGAGGAATCTGGGTTTTAATAACTACAGAAACACTCTGAACCAAATGCAACTCAAATGGTGCGCTGCAGTCAGGAGATAAAGTGAATATTAGCATTTATTCTACAATTATCAACTGGTTATACTGGGCTGATATGCTGCAGCTCTGACACACACACACACACACACACACACACACACACACACACACACACACACACACACACACACACACACACACACACACACACACACACACACACACACACACACGCAACCTTATTATTATCAGAACCCACAGAGCAGAAAGAAGGGGTGTTCTTTTTTTCATGAGGACAGAATCTGTCACAATGCGGGGGAACCCTGAGACACAGGGGAACCCGATACAGTGACATGACATTTCATTTAAGTGGACTTCTTATCTTCTTTAATAACTGATCTAATAACTGTTCTAATAATTGTTCTAATAACCTCCTCTTCCTGCCCCCTCCTCTTCCTCCACAGCCCCCTTCTCTTCCTCCTCCTCTCCCTCCTCTTCCTCCTTCTACTCCACACCAAAAAGTGGCTTCAGCGTCCGGTTCTCCTCTCGCAGGCGGGCGATCTCCAGATCCTTCTCCTCTTTCTCCACATGGAGCTTTTTGTTGATCCTCAACAAAGTGACGATCTCCACATCCTTGTGGTCAGCAAACGGTTCCTTCAGTTTTCTCAGATCCTGGTTCTCCATTCTCAAGATGTCCATCTCTAATTCGTGCTTCATCTGCGTCTTGAGGAGATTTCCATATCTCAGGTTCAGGTTCTCCAAGTCATCCCTCAAGACGTTCCGCTCAATCTCCATATAATCCTTTACTTCATCACAAGGTTCCTTCTGTTCTTTAAGATCCTGGTTCTCCTCTAGCAAAGCATCTATCTCTCCATCCTTTACTTCCTCACAACGTTCTTTCGGTTCTGTGAGATCCTGGTTCTCCTCTAGAAAAGCATCTATCTCTCCATCCTTTACTTCCTCACAAGGTTCTTTAGGTTCTGTGAGATCCTGGTTCTGCTTTAGCAAAGCATCTATCTCTCCATCCTTTATTTCCTCACAAGGTTCTTTAGGTTCTGTGAGATCCTGGTTCTCATCGAAACCAGTATGCTGACACTATTTAAAGAAGCTTAGGGTTGTTACCGTGGCATTGAGTCTTTAAAGAGGAACTTAGAGTTTGTCTTAATTACTAAATGTCTTGCATACCTAAATAACTATGTTTGACTACATCTATTATAGTTGGTAGATCTGCAGGACTGAACCCTCTCAGCGACTTGTGGTCACTGATCTGAATTCCCTGATTGAACCAGCAGAGAGGAGGACACGGGGACACCTCATCTCCTCTCCACATTTAAAAGAAGGTTGCAATTGTCAGTTTTTACAATATATGAATCATATCATGAAATAGAGGCTGCATTAAACACACTGCCTTTAAACGATAACCACCTCTTCTATCATGCATTCATCAATACACCTGTGCATGTGAAGAACAGCTGCACAAGCTGTCTGATGTGCACAGGTCACTCTCTGTATCATAATATTAGAAAACGTGCGTCCCAGTGTCTCTGTGCCAACGTGAGGCGTTCACATGTCTGAGTATATTCACGTATGATGTGAAAAGGAGCTTTTAAAGAGTGCGTTGTCGATGCATCAGAAGACATTTAGAGGTGATTTAAAATCAGAGAACATTTGATAATCACCTGTGATCTGCAGAGCGCTTCTCTCAGCGCGAGCCGCTGTCACCACAGCTGCAGGAACTCAATAAACGGTCAATAATTACGGAGGAATCTGGGTTTTAATAACTACAGAAACACTCTGAACCAAATGCAACTCAAATGGTGCACTGCAGTCAGGAGATAAAGTGAATATTATCATTTATTCTACAATTATCAACTGGTTATACTGGGCTGATGCTGCAGCTCTGACACACACACACACACACACACACACACACACACACACACACACACACACACACACACACATACACACACACACACACACACACACACACACATACATACATACATACATACATACATACATACATACATACATATACATGCACATACATGCACATACACACAGTGTGTGCATTTTTTTTGAACAGAAGTTAAATTCTTTTCTCACTTATTCTGACAATGTACTTAACCCCAAATAAAAGAACCCAATAAAAAGAGTTGTTAAATAATAGTAAAGTCACGTTGTAATAACAATAACTCATCTCTCTCGAGTTTTCTTTTTGAGCTTTGCTAAAAGCCACTGTGTCAAGTGTCCAACTTGGGCTGCCGTCCGGAGTTGTCCAATATGGTGGATCGGATCGGGTAGTGACAGTGATAACCGTAGTGACAGAGAGCTCCATGAGCGCTCCACGATCCGCCATTGCTGTAAAAAAACTGGTCCATTAGAGTGAAAGGAGATGTCGTAACTCTTCTATCTATATGGCGCATGTTGTGCCTATCTAAAACAAATCAAATAGTAGGCTTACTAGCTTCTACACACGAAAGCAGGGGTGGGGAACCTTTTTCCTCTCAAGGGCCATTTCAATTTTTTTCAACATCCTCCGAGGGCCGTACAAATGATTGACCTCTGCTTAAAAATCACAGCACATTCATTTGGCCTTTTCTTTCATGCTGTGCAAAGAAAAAGCAACCTCTTAATCCAGATATGTTACCATGACTCGCGCATGCATTCACGTGCACGGTGTGGCTTGACCACCAAACAGAAAGATATGGACACAAGATGTCTGCAAATGTATTTAGTTTCCTATCGATGGACATGATGTAAGTGAGGGGGTACCTAACCTCCTCTAGGGGGGACCTAACCTCCTCTCGGGGGGTCCGGGGGCATGCTCCCCCGGGAAGATTTTTTTTTTTTTAAATATTGAAGTTGAAAGCATCAATCTGGTGCACTTTGAGAGCAAAATGAAGAGCTCTATGGATCTCTCAACACCCATATGAAATAGAACTGTAAGCAGATTTACTTTTTCTTTATGGATATTTTACAAATCACTCTCCTTTCAAACTGTATTCTTGTTTATTAATAACAACTTTTTTTTACTGTCTATAGTATTTTATACCTGTTTACTTTATTCTCTTAGTTTTTGATAACTATAATGATCATATAAAGATGTGCCTTTACCTCACTGGTTGGAGAAAAAGCTTCTTATATTCGTTAGCATAGCTAGCTAACCAGATGCTAATAACAACAAAGTTATTGACTGTATGCTCAGTATGACAGATGAACAGATCACCACTGGGCTTACAACTAAGACACAGCCACGCAAAAACTGCAGCATGTGTAGCCTACGGACTTATGGGTACTAAAACATTTTGAAGTCCCGGGCTGCTTCTCAGGTCGATTAAATGAAATCCTTGCTTCCCTCACTTGCGTCGTTTCCCTGCGTTTAGTCCCTCCCACCAGGGAAGCATGGAGGGACGCAAGGAAACCACGAGAAGCAGGGAAATTAGTTTTAAGAGCAATGGGACGTCCTTTCCTCCGGAGCGTCACGTGAAGCGACGTCCGTTTGTGATGACGCTACACAGCTGTTCGTCTGGCAGCAGCCAGCTCTCATGTCAAGAAGCATCAGATCAGTGCATGCACTGCCTCGTCCAATCAGTGAGCGATACACAGTAAGGGGGCGGGGTGAGTATCTGAGGATTTCATCGGAGGATGGTCTGGTGGTTCCTCGGTTATCGCTCCTCCATGATCGCTCCTCGCTCCTCGATCCTCGCTCCTCCGGCAGAAATAAGAGCCACGGCACGGTACTCAAGATGGCGCAGGCAAATCAACTTCCGGTGAGACCGAGGACCGAGGAGCGAGGAAATGAAAATAGTCGACCTGAGAAGCAGCCCCGGAGTGGTATTCTGGTGCTCTCCGTCAGCACTGCATCCCTGTCAGACGAGACATATACCACGTGATGACACGTTAGGCTCGTGTTGTGTTCAAGGACCATGACCGTTGCCAGGAAAAAAATTGTGAAATGAAGTTACCTGAGAGATACACTGAACTCTGGTGATACCTGGGGCCTATACTACGAAGCTGGTTCAGCCTAACCTGGATATGTTTGAGTTAGCCGGTTGGCCTAATCCAAAACATACGCGCTGTCGCTAAACTGTACTACGACGCTGGCTATCAACTCGTTCGCTCAAGCCAGCCGTGTCCTATCTAGTGAGGTGCGCGTTCACATGAAAGGGGTGGTATTTGGAGCATTCGACCAATCACAAACATGGAGAAGCGTACTGACAGCGCAGCGTCATACTTCCTGAATGAAAAGTCAACTATAATATTAGACAAATATGAAGAAGTTAAACTTTAAACATCCATGACTTAAACACTTGATCCAGGATCAAAGCCACAGAGCTGCACCTGCAAGGTGAATACAGCTGGTAACAGAACAAGTGTTTGAATGCGTACATTAACAGCTTTATGATATCACTGCGACACGATCTGACTTTAATTACATTTGTCTCGAGTGTTTCCTCAACTTAATGTGTTGCTTAAAATAATACTTCTGCATACAGTCTGTGACACTGTGAGTGTTGCACGGCCAGATACGGCTCAGCTGACTCAGATCAGGAGATATACGATACATTATGAAGTGATATGCCGCGGACTGTACTTAATGTTACTCTGATCCGGTTACTTATGTTGTGGCAGATATTTAAGTAAGCTTTCTTAACGCTAATGTTATAATAGTCAGATTGCTCTGAAGATGGAGGTGATATTCTATTAATGTTCACGTTCACACAGTCGGTGATTTTTGCCGGCCGTCTTTCCTGCAACGGCAGCTTTTCTGTATTTCCTTTGTCCTGTAATATGACTTGATCGCTTTAAACTCCGCACACTGAGCTCTGATTGGTCAGCAGGCGGTGCTTTCACTGAGTTGATCTCTTAGCCTGCAACCTAACCTGCTTCCGACCAGGTTAGCTGCTTAGCATATATTACCATGGAGATCGAGCCTGCTAAAAAGAGAACCAGCTTCGTAGGACCGGAAAGCCGGAGTTTTCCCTGAATTTAGCCGGCTAAGCGAAAATCCTGCTTCGTAGTATACCCCCCAGGTTTAATGACATATAAGAGCAGGTTAAAGAGTAGAACAGACACGGAGGAGCATTAAGTGCTTCGACATTTCAATAACACATTTTAAATACTCTTTTTATTGTCATTTTTGTAAACATTCAGACATAACATACACCCGCATACGTACTCAAATGTGTGCAGAAAAGTGACTGTGCATATAACGTACATCTCTCCATGGGTGATAATAATCTCATCTTAATCATGTTTACAAGATATCTAAGTATATCTCAGCTTACATACCAATGACTTAAATAAAAGCACAGAGAGAATTCATAAAGAATAATAAATGATAATCATAGTGGCCTAATTACACTGAGAAACATCAAATAGAAGGGAAAGAAAACAAATATATATAATAATAATAATAATAACAAATACATTTTTTTTTACTTTACACATCATTGTATCTCTGTTCAGGATCATTTAAAGAAGGATTGCCAAGACAGAAGTTTTAATGTTAATTATTGGTAAATCATACTTATTGGTAAATCATACAACCAAATTGGGATCAATAAAGTTCTATCTTATGTAAATACAATTATACATTTATTTGGGTCATTTTTTGTTGTTGAATTTAGAATCGGAGGATGAAACCCTCTTTATTTTTGTCACAGTGAAATGTGGTCTCTGTTTTTAACCAATCCTAATACTAGGAATACTTATTTTAGGTCTGTTCAGGGAATTGAACCGGCGATCATACGATTCCCAGTCCAAGCCCCTTCTGACTGAGCCTCTGCTGGATGAATAAAGTTTATGCAGGACCTGTCATATAATTGTCATAAGAGTAGGAGTATAGTGGGCCATTAAAATATCATATTAAGCAAAAGTATGTCATGAAAATGTCAAAAGAAGTATGACATACAAATGATCAACTTCACAAGTATAGTGGGTGTGATATAATGTCATTAAAGTAAGCCATAAAAATGTCAAAAAAGGTTTGTCACACTATAATGTAATGTATGCCATGAAAAAGTAATTTAAATAAAAGTAAAACAAGTTATAGTATAAATAGTCATTAAACTCATATGTCATAAACGTGTGATATGTGATAAATAGTCCTGGTATGGTATACACAACAACAATACTACACTATATACTATACTAACAAGTATGTCATATAAAGGAATTATACAATCAAACAAATAAATAAACACAAGGATAATGTGTTATTGTTGAGTAAATATCAGTGTGTGGTTTAGAAAATAATACAAAATTAGAAGGAAAAAAAATACAGATTTCAGTTTTCTGAGGCCCTGCTCTCCCCATAACTGACGGCAACAAAAGTCCTACATTATTCAATTACAATAAAGAAGTAAAAACAATAAGTGTGGCTTGATATTGAGTAAGAAGAAGGTTGATAAACGCTGTGAAAATGGATCTGCGGAGAGCATTTCGCCGCGATCCCAACTCGTCTATTACCGACGTTCAGGGAGCTCTGTGCAAGTCAATGGGACGCCCTGATAGTTGAAACTCGACGCTATAGGCCCCCCCTTGCGTTGGAAAGTGACGACAGGGACCCTGACATTCACGGCTCCCCCTGGTGGATTCATGATCCATTGCAGCTGGTTTCATTATAATTAAATGTATTTATCAAGGGGGCGTTTCAAGTCCTGCGGGGTTTTTTCCTTTTCAGCAGGGGCCCACCTTGTGCCGATCACGGACCCGCACGGGTAGGCGTCTGAAATGAAGCGCTCCATCTGTAGGCCGGGTTGGGAGTGAGAGTGTGTTGGACAAGCAGGCAGGCCATCCAGTTATTTTAGCCGTGCCGTGATGTTCAGAGCATTCCATGGAATATAACAAGTGTATCTCGAGCCGGTTTCTCAAACTTACCTACCCCACCTTTAAGTCACTTTTTTCAGTTCCCATCATAAATAAACGGTGTTTTCTATACATTTGTAAAATGTTCTGACTTGTCTCCGTCTACTCTGAGGCTGCTGAGTGTAAATCATGTGTCTAAGAGCAGTGTTTCTGTAGTTTCTCTAAAGTTATGGTGCAGATTGTTTGAGAGAAGACTTTTTTCGAGGCTCTGACTCAGAGACTTTCATGTTGGCTTGAGCGAAAATAAAACCTGAGTGCAAATCACAAACAGGTGAGAGTTTGAGGCGGAAGCGGAGGGTCCGAGAGCAGCAGAGAGATTATGAATGAGACTTTTAATTGTTAGTGACGGCAACAACTCGCCGACTTCTTCTTCTTCTTCTTCTGCTGCTGCTGCTCCATTAGAGGCAGTCAGACCTGAAACATCCATTATCAGATGCTGTGGCACAGAATATAAAACAATATGAAGCATTAAGGAAAGTTAATGCTCAGTTTTAAGACACAAGATGAAGAGTCGTGGTTCTTCATTAATAAAATATAATTTAAACACCAAAAGTAAAAAGGCATAATATGTAGAATGACCAATTTAAAGACATTATATAAATTAATTATTATTGATGTAATCTGTTCATGTGTTCATTCCTTCATCGTTACTGCTGGTGAATGTAGAGATTTGTTTTTTGTACTATCTATAATGCCGGTTAGGGTCCGAATACAAAACAAATGATTGGTTGATTACATTTTGTAATATTAGTTTACATTTTGATCGTTAAAGTAACTAAAGTAATCTAATACATGTAGTATAATAGTAGGTGGTGCTAGTTTGAATTACTGCCGGTTAGTTAAATATATAATGATACATCAAACAAATATGAAATATATTTAGCATTATTAATTCAAACTATTAACTTAAGAATATTAAATACATGTATAAAAACAACAACACAGGCCTTTCACATGTGGAGTAGAAGAATAATGTAGAATACAATTGTAAATAAATAACAGTAACTCAACATTTTAAGCTATTCTCTCAATCAGAATCAGAATACCTGTATTAGTCCCACAGAGGGGACATTTGCAGCGTTACAGCTGAAAGAGCCACAGACAGCTAAGTGTTGCATATCTTACTGTACATACGTTAAAAAAAGTACAAGTTATAATATAATAAACAAACAACACAACAATATGCTAAAAAGTACTAAGTTATAATATAATAAACAATATGCTAAAAAAAAAGATAAAAAGTTACATAATTTTCAAAAATACAGATAAAAAACAAATCAAATCTACAAATAAAATCCTGTAGCAGTTCTTAGGATTTAGCAGCCCGCTATATATTACAGTTATTAAAGATGGCATATGTATATAAAGTATATATTGCACATAAAGCACATATTGCACATATTGAAGGTATTCAACAGCAGCAAGTTACACAATTTACAAAATACAAGATACATACCTTGTAACATAACAAGGGTTTAGCAGCCAGGTATAAATTACACAGTTATTAACGGCATATATATATATATATTGCACATATAGCACATATTGCACAAAGTTGGTTTGTATTTAGCAGCAAGGGGTGTTATAGTCTGTGTTGTGGTGTGTGTAGGAGGGTCTATAGGGGCAGTGCTGGTTGTAAAGTCTGACGCTGCACGAAGGAAGGACCTGCGGTATCTCTCCGTGTGACAGGTGGGGTGCAGCAGCCTGTCGCTGAAGGTGCTGCACAGTGAGGACAAATGTAATATGCTGGAATATTATGAGTTAAGATTATGAGTGTTCAGGTACTAGGAAACTAAACCAGGAAGTATAAAACTAAACAGGTGTCCACAAACATCAGCATCAGTTTCTCTCCACGTGGCCTCACGCTGCCCCCTGCTGGACAGAGGACAGTATTACATGTTTAAATAGTTTAAATCCATCACCTGTTTGTAATCATAATGCAGGTAACTGGGAATGTCTCAGGCTCACAGGAAAGTTGTTTACTTGTGTTTCTCTTGACTTATGTGCTTACATATTTTGTGTCAAGTGGTGGTGGCAGTATTTAGGTCCAGTAAAAGTAACTGTAATATACTCTGATATAAGCAAAAGGAAAATGACAGTCCCGTAAGTGTTTACTGTTATATAGACACCTGTAGGTCATCTGTCGCCACTTTTTAATGTAACCCTAACCCACCCAACAAAAAAGTGCGTCTGAAAAAAACTAAAAAGTGCGTATTTTTCAGACTCTAAATACGTACTTTATTTTTTTTTTCAGACACTCTAAATACGCACTTTTTTGTTTTTTTCAGTCTCTCTGTACACAATCAAGCCTTTGTGGCAAAAGATTACAAACCTTTGAAGTGTATATAACTGAGTTTAGTAATGATAACAAGGCTACAGAGATATGAGGAAAACTGAAGGACACTTACAACGCAACTTCTGCTCCTTGTCGCCTTTGACGCTGAACTGGGAGACTCCTTCGATGAACTCTGGGGAAGGATAGAAACATCATCATCTGTTCAAACTGCTGTTAGACAATAAACCTCCTGCTATATAATAAATATCATTTATAGAACCAAAATAAACAACACCGCTTGGGACAAATTGTGCTGTTGTTATTGGAATAAATACAAGACAATGCACTGAACAACAACTGAATTAAATAGTAAATAATAGAAGAAATTTGAAGATTAATGTAGAAATCTAAATACAGGTAGTGATTCAGAAAGTAATGGCTTCGATGCAATTCAGATATAACTAGTACAATTACCTAAGTACACATTTAAAGTACTTTGAATTCACCCCAGGGAGCAGAAAGGTGCAGCTGACTGCAGTATTTACATTGCTCTGTGTTCAGGGCCGTGTCCATTCATGTCTGTCCTTATGTGTGCCACAATAATATACTATACGTGGATATATAGGCGTTTAGTTATGAATATGGTATATATTTGCTTCAAGCGGGAACAAATTATTTGTAGCATAAGTCATGACATCAGAGGACTTAATGTATTGATAATTAAAAGTTTAAACTACATTTAGCTATCAGCCCTAAAAATGCAGCTGCGATCAGTGACAGATTTCTGAATATACTGCATTAGATTTCTGGATACACGGACAGTACCTCATGCATGAAAGGGAATTTAGAAGCACTTTCCAAAGTGACGTAATCTGTTGCTCTTATGGGGGAAAAGCTTCTCAAACTTTTAAAACATTACTTGATTACTCCGTTGTGATAGTGCTGATATCAGATAGATATTGTGAAACATTACAATGACATAATCAAGGATACCAAATATTCACCCGCCTCTAACTGATTCCTAAGTTAATGGTAAAGCACTTAATAATGCTCTTAAATTGTCAAATGTCAGACTTCTCGTGCCAGATGTTGTGCATCTGCCAGCCCATTGCATTGCATTTCAATCAGAGGACAGTCAGGAGCAGACAGACTGTATCTTTAACAACGGGTCATTTTGAGGACACTTAGAAAGGATACTGTTATCACATCTTCATTTTAAAATCAAAAGGGAATATCAGAGGGAGTAGGGAAACAGTTTCATGATTAATTTACCTTTAAAGTCGACTTCTCCGTTTCCATCGGTGTCGAATATGTCGATGACTCGCTGCACGAGGGGGTTCTGCTGGAGCTCTGGTAAGGACATGAACTCCTCCACACTCAGGGAGCCGGAGTTATCTAGGTCGAGTTTCTTAAATCTCTTTCCTAGCCTCTTAATCTCATCGGCATCAACTGAAATGAAAACAAAGAGAGAGAGAGAGTTATTAACAGCGGCTAAAACAGACAAAGTCTTCGGATAACAGGAGGAGATTTGGACAAATATTATCAAGTTTTGGCGAAACTTCAAACCTGTGAACTTAAGCACCAGGAGGAGTTAGAACACCTGTTAGCCACCTGCACTTCATCCTCTTTCTGTAAAGGCATGTCTCCCTAACGTACCTGGTTCCTTGTTCCTAATGGCCATGACTGTTCAGAGCTACTGGTCTCAGTCAAGTTGGACCTCATGCTACTGGACCTCCCAGTGCCACGCCCTAAGCCCTAACACCGGGTCATGTGACGCCTCGTTCATCACTAATCACTCTGCTGATAACCAAAGAGCTGGGGGACGCGTTGTGTTGGTAACCTGGTAGCTCACGGAGATATCCTGTCCTTTAATATAATCAAACATTTGAAGAAGTTTGGTCCAAGGCGATACAAAACATCACAAAGCTTATTGCTAAAGGCTATCAGCAAACAAGTGGCGTTCAGAACAATTATTAAAAGACAATAAAATGCCTTTCAATAAAACCTGGTCTCCTTTCCTGCAGTTTTTAGGAGCCGTTTCCTCTTTGCAGCTGATGGCCAGACCCACAACAACAAAGCTACTTGATGTGATGAACTAGTCCGTTATCCTTTGCTTTTGCCTTGTTTTTGTATTGTTAGATATAAATATATGTTTTAATTCTTTACCATTTTTAACAAATTTTTACCAAATTACTTTGGTTTTTTTCCACTATGAAATATTATAATAACAAATATAAAAATGACTACATTCAAACAATACTACATGACAAACCATTTATAATAAACAGTCTTAAAATCAAATACATTTAAAACTGTTTAAATTGAAGTTAAAATTGCAAATTAAAACTCGGAGCTGTGCATTTCCACTTTAATTCCTCCACAGCAGTGTTTCTTCTTGCAGGTAACAAGACTGGCAACAATTATAACTTAAATGTTATATGTTCTCTCTGAAAGTAATCTGAGAATGATTAGTTTGTAAGTACAGAAAAGCATGAATAATTTTAATTCTGAAAATGTCTTGAGATCTGACAGCCTTCCTCTTCTACACTTCTCCCTGCAGCAACAACAGGCCTCCATGTTCACAACTAACTGATGTCATCACACAGAACGACCACTAGATGGAGACCGAGACATGATGAGACAAAAGCTACTTCTTACTCAAAAGGCAAACAAATATATCAGTCAACACACCTTCATGTGAGGAAAATCACTTATACAAGGACAACAAATATAAACAACCTAAGAGAAAACTCAACAAAGAGACCCCAGCTACTCTAAAATCCTTTAAATAAAGTTCCTGCACTGTTAGAAGTAGAATTAACTCCTCTTTTTATGAACAAACTCAGTTTACAGTTTTATTACAAACATCTAGATACAATTTCATGCTAAATAATACACCAGTCCTGCCATAGATATGGTATCAA
This sequence comes from Chaenocephalus aceratus, assembly GCA_023974075.1. NCBI lineage: Eukaryota > Metazoa > Chordata > Actinopteri > Perciformes > Channichthyidae > Chaenocephalus > Chaenocephalus aceratus. The sequence goes on along the minus strand of CM043785.1, from coordinate 42,500,883 downwards.
TGAGGATATGTTCCAATTAAATAAACTGTTCTGGTTAAAGTATAGCTGAGACAGTTTCAACATAATAAAGAAAAATATGTTCACATATCTCACTCTCCCCACTGTGAGCACCAACTTTGCTCCATTTTAAACTTTAGAGTCGCTGGTATTTCTCAATAACTGTGTGAATCAGAGGGAGGGAACAAACCAGCTGCAGTGAGAGGAGGAGCTACAGAGGAAAGAGGAGAGCTTACACGTCACAACAAGGAAACGAAAGTTAAGTTAGTCAGAGAGGCAGCCACACTGCAGTCGAGACTAGTCTCCGTTTCTGTCTCCAGAAAATACAAACTGAGTTCATCAGATCTTTCTCAACAACACAGCAGAGTCTCAGTCAAACACTGGTGAGTACATCTGATTATATTTACACTTCCAACTAAATATGATATAAGTATGGTGTTGTTTGTCCTCAGGCCTACGGTTCAGCCCTCTGGATTTAACTAACCTGTAACTGAATATCTGCGGTTAGGAGTTTATCCTCATTCCTGGTTTCCTGCCATTATTACTGTTTACTGATTACTTCCTACATGCTTACTCTTTGTTGTAGAGGTGTGTCATATTAAAAGCTCACCACCAAGAACCAGTTTGAGGTTTAAAATGTGAGGCAGGTGTGTCACAAAGTACTGCAGCTTTGTTATCAGTGTTATTCTTTAATATACATTGGTGTACACTAGGTCTAAGGTTGTTATCAATATTATATCATCATCTGGATATTAGACTAGATATAGTCTTGGATTTCCGATATAGTAAAACTGCATAAGAGTCATGTCCTGCTTGTTAAAGCTGTATTACAGTAAAGTGATGTCCTTTTCTAAATAACCCTTATGTTGTGTGCAGGTCTCCCATGACCCGTTTCAAGTTAAAATTATATAATAACTATGCTCTAGTTTTTTGTATCGGAACAAGGCTTCATGATATCCTCCACAACAGCTATATAAACACCACAAAACTGATTTTGACAGTTTTAGCCAAGTCTGAAGGTCTCTAAAAAGAAAAAAGTGCATCATTTGGTGTTCGGGTCTGGGAAGACCCAGCAGAATTGTTGTGGGTGACTCGGGGTCAAAGTTGGCCCAATCAAGATTCATCTGACTTTAGACACCCCACCCCCACCCCTTTCATCAACTGTAACAATATTTCTTTCCGCAACATGCACCTGGTCTCCCCTCCCTCTGCCCCCCTCCCCCCATGGGAGCTCCATCTTTCTCAAAGAATATGTACACTAACACTTGTATGCGGGTTATTCCCTATCTTTATTCAAGAGCGTGGTATTTAAATTTGAGAGCATACTTTATGTATTTATTTCCCTCAAACTCTGTCCTCGCACTCAAATAGTGCCTGCTTGCACTTAGATTTGCTCTGCTTGTGCTCAAACTGTACGCTTGCACTCAGATATATTGCTGCTCAGAATTATTCTGTGCGCGCTCGAAACTTTTTCTGCTCTCAGAATTATTCTGTGCGCGCTCGAAACTTGTGTGCAACAATCCTGTCAAAATCCCTCAACCAATAGGAGGCCAGGTGTCCTTGTGGGTGCGTTCGCTTTACTTATTACAGCGTCCCGTCGGGGCGGTTACTCTTTGGTTTATAAACTCCAGCCCTCCACGGCTTTATAACATGTACTTCACTTGTTTGATTTACAACTTTTTTTGTGGGGGGGGGAGGAAGCACAGTTAGTATATATGTATATGTATGTATATATATATATATATATATGTATGTATATATTGTAACGTTCGCAAGGTGGAGTCGGAAACAGGCTTCTCGTTATTAGGCTTTAATAACAGATATTCTTACAGATGATCACAGGTACCGGTACATTGTGGGGGTTCTACCTCACACTTCCCACACTGACTTAACTCCTACCCCGACACATATAAATATAGCAGTGTCTACGTCACAACTCCCCCGCCCTCCCCCGTCCGCTCCCCCAACCACAGGCCCGCACCTCAACCAGCATCACTGTGCAGCTCTATGATTGGCAGAGAGACGGGGGATGCCTGAGTGACACCCTGAACATCCTATGCAGGATCGCTACACTACCCCCCCACTACAAAGTTCCTCGCCCACGAGGAACAAATAAAACACAGCACAAACACTCCCCCCACCCTCTCCAGTACTCTGCAGGGACCAACCCACTGGCTGTCCACTGACACGCTGGTCTCCACGCTGTCCACTGACACGCTGGTCTCCACACTGGTCTCCACGCTGTCCACTGACACGCTGGTCTCCACGCTGTCCACTGACACGCTGGTCTCCACACTGGTCTCCACGCTGGTCTCCACGCTGGTCTCCACGCTGGTCTCCACGCTGTCCACTGACACGCTGGTCTCCACACTGGTCTCCACGCTGGTCTCCACGCTGGTCTCCACGCTGGTCTCCACGCTGTCCGCTGACACGCTGGTCTCCACGCTGTCCACTGACACGCTGGTCTCCACACTGGTCTCCACGCTGGTCTCCACGCTGGTCTCCACGCTGTCCACTGACACGCTGGTCTCCACGCTGGTCTCCACGCTGGTCTCCACGCTGGTCTCCACGCTGTCCACTGACACGCTGGTCTCCACGCTGGTCTCCACGCTGTCCACTGACACGCTGGTCTCCACGCTGTGAGGAGAACCCTTTATAGATGGGCTGAGAGTGTGGCTGGTCTTATGCCTTTTCAGAGGCTGCTGGTCGATGGGCGCCGCCATTGTTGTTTACATCCAGCTTGGAAATGGCGCGAAATGCCGCGGAAGACGGCGACATTCCCGCGTCTCTAGCCATCTTCACCGCCGACTCTCTCAGGCGCTCTCTCGCCTCCCGTGCACTCATGAACTCCCCGCTCATGTCCTTCGACCACCCGCATGCTCCCTCTTCCTCTCCATCACTACTTTCCTGCTTCACTCCCATCTTGCTGAACTTTTCCATCTCTGCTAGCTCCGTGACGCAGTTACGGACTCCCGTCAGGACAGACGTCCTCCGTTCGAAAAGTCACTTCTGACACCAATGTAACGTTCGCAAGGTGGAGTCGGAAACAGGCTTCTCGTTATTAGGCTTTAATAACAGATATTCTTACAGATGATCACAGGTACCGGTACATTGTGGGGGTTCTACCTCACACTTCCCACACTGACTTAACTCCTACCCCGACACATATAAATATAGCAGTGTCTACGTCACAACTCCCCGCCCTCCCCCGTCCGCTCCCCCAACCACAGGCCCGCACCTCAACCAGCATCACTGTGCAGCTCTATGATTGGCAGAGAGACGGGGGATGCCTGAGTGACACCCTGAACATCCTATGCAGGATCGATATATATATATATATATATATATATATATATATATACATATATATATGTATATATATATATATATACATATATATATAAATATATATATATATATACCAGCACCCTACATAATAGCTACGTTCAGTGGCGTACTGGGACTAAAAATCAGCCCGGGAATCTCGACCGGCCCTCGTCATCGCTAGTAAATTGTCAACGGGAGGAGGGGGCAGCGCCATATGGAGAGCTCTGGGAGGGGGATTGCTAGTGAATTTTCCGACCGGCCCACTTCTTCCTCCAGACTGTTGTTCTGCTCCAGCACTGTTGTGCTACGGCTTGGTTCGGCCCGACGCGAAGCGGAGTGTCGATAGATATTCGTATATCACAGCCTGAAGTGAGCTATTGCATTTATAAAACGGTTACCACGTGTGGCTTGGCAATGTGAAAGAAAAATACACACTCCAATTTAAATAGTTTTTATTATTAAAGGAATGGTATGCTCATGACACTCATTTTTTAAAAATTATCATCCGATAAAACAGACCAGTCTCTGCCAGTCTCTCTTTTTTTTTTTTTAATCCGATGACATTATCAGTGATTTTAAACTGATTATATACCGAAATAACATCAACACTGTGGGCGCCGCCATTTTCCGGACGTGACGTCATCCATGCGTTTGGTTTTCGAAGACACGTTGATCTCCATGTTATTTACTGTAGTTTCTCTATTCAAATATGCCTCACTGTATCGCGAAATATTGCCATAATTCGGATAGGAACAATCCACGGAATGCTCGGTTCCATCTGTTGCCAAAAGGTAAGCATAAGAAGTACATTCGGAGGCAGTGGCTAGCGAAATGTGGCCGGCCCGAACCGAGAGATTTACAGGCTCATGTATGCAGCGAACATTTCACATTTCCGGACGACTAAGAGAGTATGATCAAACATAACATGGGATTTAAAGAACAACCATTACTCAATGGAGATGCAGTACCATCGGTCTTTCTGGTGTCATCACCGACCAGGACACCAGTTCGGCCAGTAGAGAAATCGCCCTCTGCAAGTGTGAAGCGACGGAGGAGCAGAAGTAGTGCTCGGAGTAAGAATAAGGTATGTTATAGCGCATTTCCATTGCAGCGGCTAGCCCCGTTTTAACGTCCTTTAGCGTCCAGGACAGGACAGTTTTTGGTGGCCTTTCCATATAGCGTAGTACCGGCTAGTGTGTATTTTACCCCAGTTTTTTCCGGCCCCATAAAATCGTGATTCTATGGCCAGGGACAACGAAGCTGAGTATGCTAAACTAGAGAGGGAATCGCTAGCAAGGGTGGTACTACATGCATACATATAGTATCTTATATCATCTTCCCATTATACACACATGCATTTCCAAACATTTGGACTACCTATGTTGCAAATGTATTATCTTTTCAATTTACACACGGCATCTATTGCACGTCTGTCCGTCCTGGGAGAGGGATCCCTCCTCTGTTGCTCTCCCTGAGGTTTCTCCCATGTTCCCTTTAAACTGTGGGTTTTCTTCGGAAGTTTTTCCTTGTACGATGTGAGGGTCTTAGGACAGAGGGTGTCGTATTGTCATACTGATATGTATGGATGAATTCCCCCATCCAATCTCTTCACATTGGTCAAAACTTGTTCCTCTGCTGACGAGTCCGAACTGAAATACTCCACCATGTTTCCGTGTGTTGACAAAGTGAACGCATGGATGACGTCACGATCACGTGACTACTGAAAATGGCAAACATGGCGGCGGCCAGACGGAATATACAGGTCTTGATAAAAAAGAGCTATAAAATCATTATTTACCGGGGAATATCGCTGATTTCTTCAGGGTATGGTTTAAACATAACGTTTCACTAAATACTGAAGTTTTGAATAATTATCTAATGAGTGGACCATTCCTTTAAATAATGATGTTCAAAATAAAATAGTCCCTCCGTTGCCTTCTGCACAAAACATAGTGCGAGGTGGTTGCTATGCAACAACAATAACAGCTAGAGAACATAATAGACAGACAGCATTGTCGTCGTTTAGGTGCTTTTTTTTTGGAGATAGGCACTTCTCAATCCACTCCTCCATAGTAAGGCCACCCCGGAGGTCGAAGTTAACCTTAAATGTTTCCATTTTAAGCTTTGTTAGTTAGTTAGTTTCGTGACGGACGTAATGTAACAGTTGTAACCATATGGTTGTAACGGTTCTCAGACGCGGAGGGATACTGACTTGTGAAAAGTAACTACAATTATACCCGGGATATACGCTCATTATATCACGACTAAGAAACATCAGATTGCTTGATTTGAATTGTCCGTTTTATAAACATGTACTAACTGTGCTTACAACACACCCCCCCCCCCCCCCCAAAAAAAAAGTTGTACAGCGAAGTGATGTACATGTTATGTTATAAAGCCGTGGAGGGCTAGAGTTTATAAACCAAAGAGTAACCGCCCTGACGGGACGCTGTAATAAGTAAAGCGAACGCACCCGCAAGGACACCTGGCCTCCTATTGGTTGAGGGATTTTGACAGGATTGTTGCACAAAAGTTTCGAGCGCGCACAGAATAATTCTGAGAGCAGAAAAAGTTTCGAGCGCGCACAGAATAATTCTGAGCAGCAATATATCTGAGTGCAAGCGTACAGTTTGAGCACAAGCAGAGCAAATCTAAGTGCAAGCAGGCACTATTTGAGTGCGAGGACAGAGTTTGAGGGAAATAAATACATAATGGGTCAAAATGTAGCTGCGAACACCATGAACGGCAGTGGCGGCGCCAGAGTATTTTTGTTGGGTAATCTATGGTAGGGCTAACTCATACAGTGGTGGGGCTCAAGTCAGTATTTGTAATATAAATTACATACACGCTATATCGCACCCCTTGACAGTGAAACGCCACACGTGAGGCTTTTATTAGTCTCCTTTTATCAGCTAAATTACATCGAGAGCAACAGGTGTGAG
>CM043785.1:42448356-42494517 GCA_023974075.1 Chaenocephalus aceratus | reverse complement strand
GAGAGAAGAAGAGAGAGAGAGAGAGAGAGAGAGAGAGAGAGAGAGAGAGAGAGAGAGAGACTGACTGACTTTTCGGAGTCTTACCCAGAAAAATAATTGTCTCAAATGGAAGAAGAAGAAGAAGACATACCACTTAGAGTTACAATTTAACAAAAAAAGAAGAGAAATATGCACATAAATAAGTAGTTCATTATTTGAAAGAGCGAATTTGAAGCAATATAAATTAATCTAAAACATGTCCAATTGTCAAAAGGTTTTAACAGTAAGTGGAAAAGCTGGTTACTCATATATTTGACAGAACACATTAAAGATGGTTCCAATAAGCAATGCTAAAATGCTGATGTTTAGCTTGGTGGCATGCTAATGTGCTAATAGCAGTCACTCACAGTACAGCAGAGGCTGATGGGAACACCGTTACTCATTATGGATTACACGTTACTTGTTAGACGCTTTTATCCAAAGCGACTAACATGCTCAGTACTGTGGACAATCCCCACAGGAGCACTTTGGGGTGAAGTGTCTCAGGGACACAACCACATGCTGACTGCAGTGGGGTTTGAACCTGTGCTCCCCTGATCCGAACACCAACGCACTGCGCCACACGCCTCACGCCTCCACAAAATGGATGATTTCACAATGCTAGCCGTCTACAAAGTCATCGCGGCCCGTCCACACAGCGGCGTGCGTTGAAAGCTTCACCATTCACTTTGAATGGGGGTGACGTCACTTTTCGCCGAACTGCATTGTGGGAAGCGACGCAGAGCTTTGCTGGCGTGGCTCGCTGCAAAAGTTGAGCAATGTTTAACCTTTGAAGCCTCGGCAGAAGCGGCAGCCAATCCAACCGCTGCTTGTGTGTCAGGGGCGGGAGATTGAGATGTGATTGGTTGTTGGTCGAGTTTCAGACACGCCCACCGGCGAGCTTCAACGCACGCCGCCGTGTGGACGGCCGTGACTCAGTTAAATGATTCAGGCTTAAAAGAAAGTGAGTGGCAGTTCCTCAACCAAAAAACCTTATTTTAAAAACTGAAATGTCAAACTTCCCCCTCCTTTCTCCTTTGTCTGTGTGTTCTATTCTTTCTCCCTAAGTAAAACATAAAGTTCTGCTGAATTCAAAATGAACTCCAGGAACAGCGGCAGATGAAAGACACACATTTCTGTTGTTGCACTTTTAAGCCTGTTTGTGTTTCCTGCCTGTGTGACTCACTCACTCTGATAATGCTTTTTACAGCTCGCTCTACACGCACCGTCCACAAAAAGGTCGGCGGGGTGATGAGGATGATGATGATGAAGGGGACGAGTACGACGACAGCTTCATCGATGACGACAGCGAGGATGCGGGCGATGACTCAGACTACACACCTCCTGTTTCTGACGACAGCGGGAAGGAGGACATCAAGGAGTTACAGAAGGAGGCAAAGACCTTCATGAAGACGAGGAAATAAATACACAACGTCTTGATTGTTGTTGTTTGTTTGTTTCTAAGCTGAACCAGACGGATAAAGTTCTAAATACAGATATTAATGTAAAGTGTCGCATAAATGCTGGTGTTTGTATCTGATCTTCACTTTTAATAAAATGCAATTTATGTTAGTGTGGAGTTTATAGAATCCGGTCCCAACTGACCTGTCGAAATCCAACAAAAAGCCGTCCTTAAAACCATTTTTCTGATTTTAAATATTATCTTAGAGTATCCTGTTTTCTGTCCTCAACATCGGAATTTAACAAACACTCAAATCAGATGTTTTCTCAGCTCATATGTGTAATCTAAGCCATGCTTTCAGAAACGTTGATATGTGCAGCTATCAAAACCCTGAGGTCAGTCTTCAGGTGATGCATTTATGTCTCACAGCTTCCTCTTGCTCTCTTTGTCTTTATTTTTGTTTTCCTTCTTCCCAAAAGTAGAACTTAGAGAGCTGATTTCAGAATGCACTTATCTCCGTCCACAGGTCTCATCTATAAGGGGGAAACCATCCAAAAGCTGTCCTTGAAACCAAATTCTCTCCCCATACCTCAGTTTTTAGCACCTTTTAATTATCCTTTTTTCTGTCCCTAACATCACATTTAACAAGAACACAAATCAAGGGTTAATAAGCGCAGAAATCTTGTATAAATCAATTAATTTAGTCGTTTATACAACGAGGAAAACAACCTAATACAGCCTCGGTCCTAAGCATTTTATATTCACACATTATGTCAAAAAAGATCGTTTTAAAATGCACTAAGTGCTCACGTAGTAGCTGCAAACTGTCCCCAAGCTGCCCCTGAAACCCAATGTTCTCCCTAAACCATTAGCTTTTAGCAACTATAATTACTCTGTGTACGTTAGCATCTAACCTGAACCTGAACCTGAAGTCACTCAGCTTCAGAAATCCTTTTATTATGTATCTTCGGGGTGGACGCGTAACCTCTTTGAAGCAATTCAAAAAAAATTGTTTCCCTCGGTGGAACAACAACCGAAGGCAGCCGTCGTCATATTGACCTCAAACTAAACGGTGCATTAATACAAGTTTCTGCCTGAAAAAGATCCCTCTTGCAGCTTTGAATCTAAGTTGAATTAATACATGTTTGAAGTGAAATACACAAGTTAAGGGCAAACTACTAACTGTTCTTTCTAAAGCACTGAAAACGCTATAAAGATTTGGATTAGTCCATTTTAATTGTATTTTTATAAGGTTTATTATTTTGTTTTAAGTGTTTTTCTCGGGTGAAGCTCCATCTCTTCCTGTCTGGGATTGATTTTACTTGTGTAAATATGTACAATTAAGGAGTAGATCTCTTTTAATTGTTACTTATATGCTCTTATCCTTATTGAATAAATGTATTGAAAACAAAAAAGTCTTTCCTGTTTTGTTTTTTATTTCATCGTGATGTTAAACAGAAATGAATCACCAAATGTTTTCACTTGCCTTCCATCACACTCATGTATTAGATTAATCAGCAAGAAAAATATGCACTTTACACAAAAGATAGTCACTCAGAGAATATCAGGTCATTCTGATGTAGAGTTTCAAAATAAAACATTATCTCATATATGAGCTAACGTCCCTCTATCTTTACATATGAATATATAAAAAAACTGTCCATAATCAAAGACACATTTGACTTCAGGGGGATAGCAGACCACCTTAAATATTCACTCAGAGAATATCAGGTCATTCTGATGTACAGTTTCAAAGTAAAATATCTTTGAAGTCTTATATATGAGCTAACGTCCTTCTATTTTATAGCTTTATTTGTTCCTTGAAAGGCAAATAATTTTCTTTCAAAATTCTGTAAAATGATGCAATAATGTGTTCATCTCTTTCATGTTAAAGCTGGTAAAGGTGGAGCTAACTGAAATACTTTAATTTGCTGGGTAGCTTAACCTATAGTGATATATACTTCTGAAGCAATTGGAAACAGGACTCGGAGAGACACGAGGAGAGCTGGAAACACTGACGGTTTATTTGGAGCTTCGGCCGGAGAATTCACAAGACATGTCACGGGACCACACGGGTTGAGATGCCACAATCAATTCTGAAGCACTCTTCTGTAGTTCGAAGTTTGAACTAGTTCAGAGCAGGGCTGCTCAATTAATCGTATTTTAATCGCAATTACGATTATGGCTTGCAACGATTACGAAAACAACGTAATCGAAATAAAACAATTTTTTTTATTCGTTTTTTTCTCTTTTTTTTGGTTTTTCTTAAAGTTCAAGGCAATCAACTGTTAAAAACATGCTGTTAAAAAAAATGTTCTCCAATAAATGTATGTTTTCAAAGTAAATGGATAATCGTTTTTAATAATCGTGATATCAATTATTGACCCAAATAATCGAGATTATGATTTTTTCCATAATCGAGCAGCCCTAGTTCAGAGTGTAACAATCAACATCCTTCATCAGCGAGACACAACAAATATGGACCCTGAATCTAACTAGAACTGTCGTCCATAGAAAAATGCGCCAGGGAACCTACGTTCCTAAAAAGAAGGGCTGCTAGATGTCCCTGAACAGTAAACTATCTCATGGCAGCTTGTGCTCGGTCATAAACTGGCAACAACAACAACAACAAACAACAGCAGCGAGACTAAACAAATATGGACCCTCAATCTAACTAGAGCTGTCGTCCATAGGAAAGAATGTGCGCCAGGGAACCTACGTTCCTAAAAAGAAGGGCTGCTAGATGTCGCTGAACAGTAAACTACCTCATGGCGGCTTGTGCTCTGTCATAGACTGGCATCAACAATGCGCCCAAGCTGCCCCTGCTTCAGAGAGATAGCAGCAACACCCAAGGCCGTAGAACTTGTGCCGTGGGAAAGAGACAGTGAGAAGAGAAAATTATGAACTGTGCCAAAGGTTGAATACCTAAGCAAATTATTCCCCAACGATAATAATAATAATTCATTCTATTTAGAGGCGCCTTTCAAATCGCCCAAGGACACCTTACAATTCCTAACATATTAATGAATATTATTTTATATAATAAAGAGTAGAGGATAGATGCGAGAGAGAGCGTCACAGAAACGTCACCACATATATTATTAACACACAGGGAGTTAATCCACACACTCAACATCAAACCACTTCCTGTTTCATCTCATTACTTCCTGCTGGAGAAACAAGTCATTATATTTACTCATTACAAACAAACATCAGTAAAGGCCATGACTCTGCAAATTAGCTGAGGGATGTTGAAATGTTTCATTATTCGTTTGGAAAATTGTCCCTTTTTTAACCCCCAATTTACCATCTCGGATCAGCTGGACAATGCTTCGCCAGGCAGTGAAAACAGAGCCGTTTTACTCGATGAAAATCGTGTCAAAATTGCTTTTTAGAGATTTGTGACGACACAGAATAAAGCTGCAAACATCTTAGAGAATATGACGCGTTGCTGTAGATAAAAATACCCAACTTTATATAAAGGAGTTCAAAATGAACACAATCATAAACATCTACAGTAATACAATGTAACATTAAAACAGCCGTAATATTAATCCCAAATCATCAAACAGTAAAACACTGACAGGCAAGTTATGACCGTAGATTATGCACAATAACTGCCTGTACTAACATTTATTATAAATGCAGGACTTTTACAGTCAGAGAGTATTTTCAAAGTGTCTTTTTACTTTCACAGGTCTGGTTATTTCTTCCACTGCTGCTATCACTGAGAACAATTAAAAAGAAACCTCTCCAAATGGTACAGGTCTACATTTGAAAACTAAAAACATTATTTATTTACATTACTTCGCTAAAGGGGAATTTCAGGTTTGATTCTTGCATAAACCATGAAATCAGATGCAGTAGAATCCAAACTGAGAGTGAACGTGATTATAAACGCCTTATCAACATTTGTCATTATATTATTTGTATCATTATTGTATAAATTAAATAATAACCCCCACACTTGTCTCTGGCTGCAGACGTGCATTCGCATCATGTTGCTCTGAAATCACATGTGTCAAACTCGAGGCCCGGGGCCAAATCAGGCCCGTGGTGGATTTAATTTCGGCACGCAGGATCATTTCTAATTCCTATTAGATCTGGCCCGCCGGTATATTGCACGCACACCTTCACTCCATCCTGAGGGTCTCCTCCGCTCAGAGCCTGACCCCAAACATTGATGAACCTGCACCCGAGATGAGATGCCAAGTATCTGAACTAGCATCACAGAGCAGCACACTGAGTTTAATGGATGTTTCCTAATGCACTTTTTCTCTCACGACAACAGGGCAGGTTTGGTTTTCTCTTTGAGGGAAATAGTTTTGTTGAAGCTGTTGTTGGCCTGTGGGAAAATGTAATCATAAGAAATGACTCTGGAAAAGCTGCAGATAGAGCCATAAGAAATGACTGCAACTGGTTATTTAATGCCTGTGAGGATCTATAGAGCAGCAATTGTTTTTGTGTGACGCAACACAGAGACACAACTGTGATGGTATGTTTTCATCGAAAAAAGAACAAAGAATGGCACTGAAGGCTTTCCTCGATGAAGAAGACGGTTTTTAATCTTCTCCTAGTGGACTTTCTCAAGAGTTTGACTGAGAATTGATTCATCCAATCAGCTGCCAAGTATTTTTTACTTGAGTGCCTTTTCCAAACAGTTTCTAATGACATCTCAGATGCTTTTGTACTTGGAAGTGCCTCCATCTCCCGATTGGACGATACGACTTTGACTGATCCCATGTTGGCTCCTCTTTGATGAGATTCTGGATGTTTAAGCAGATCTTGTAGTTATTTAATTGCTCTTTTTACTGCACTGTTAGTGTACAGTTTTATTATACTGATGTGTTTATTGTATTTTTGTAACTTTGGCACAACAATTTCCTACGGGATAAATAGCGTCCTATCTTATCTTATCCAGTGTGCTGTTAAAACAGCCCTATATTTGACGTCCTATGTCCTATATTTTGACTTCAGCCTCCCTCCCTCCGTGTCGTCCGTCACTCGGAGAGACAAAGTCCGTGTCTCGGTTACGACCGAAGACTTTGCCGGAACAAAAGTCACCAGCCTCAGGGGGAACTTTCCCGCCTTCTTCAGACGCTTGGTGTTTTTTCGTACGCTCATAAAGCAGAGGGTGTTGATGACCCCGTTGCTCATCGCGAGGCACTCGATGATGTAGAAGACCACTAAGGAGTTTCCTGTCCCTGGATATAAGGGTGGGGTAAAAGTCTCTCAGTAGGGCGTAACCGTAATATGGCGCCCAACACAGGACGTAGGTGACCAGCACCAGAATCAGAACCACCACCGTCCTCCGTCGACTCTGCAGCCGCTTCTGGATCTGCTGCGTCTGGAAACCGGGAACATCTTTGAACCAAAGCTCCCTGGAGATCTGGATGTAGCAGACGGCCATGACGGTGACCGGGACCATGAACTCCAGGGCGAAGATAAGCAGGAAGTAGGAGCGGTAGTAAAGCTGCTGGTCCACGGGCCAGATCTGAGCGCAGAAGGTCTTGTGGGAACGACCCTCCTTGTGGGGGTACTTGGTCTCAGAGAACATCAAGGCGGAAGGGATGGAGATGAAGATAGGGACGATCCAGACGGTCAGGATCACGCAGTACGCCGTCTGGTGCTTCATACGAGGCCTCAGAGGGTAGAGGATGGCCATGTACCTGCACACAGGAAGAGAGAAACACACTGAGATCCAGAGAGGGCAAAAGTACACGCATAATTTACTCAAGAAGTACAGATACTCGTGTTTGAAAATACTCTGGTAAAAGTAGAAGTACTGACTAAACTTCTTTACTCAAGTAAAAGTAAAGAGGCTTTGAAATGTACATCAGTAAAAAGTACCCATAGCTACCAGCTGTTTTAAAGAGTACCTGACCTCCCTTTATATCAATAGAACAATAATGTCATTGTTAGCTAATGAATGTTTCCATGCCGACCAACGGCAACATGACAACGTTTCCATTGGTCCCTCTTCTTTAGAGAAGACCAGGAAGTGATGGATACACGGATCGTGTTCAAATCAATAGGCACGCAATGACTCTAAAGAATAATGATCACGCACCAACACACATTCAGACTAAAGGAACCAGCTGTTTGGGAAATGAGAGAAGAAGAAAGTACAGGTGTTTGGGTTCAACATGTAAGAAGTAGAAAGTACAGGTATTTGAGTTCAACATGTAAGAAGTAGAAAGTACAGGTATTTGAGTTCAACATGTAAGAAGTAGAAAGTACAGGTATTTGAGTTCAAAATGTAAGAAGTAGAAAGTACAGGTATTTGAGTTCAACATGTAAGAAGTAGAAAGTACAGGTATTTGGGTTCAATATGTAAGAAGTAGAAAGTTCAGGTATTTGTGTTCAACATGTAAGAAGTAGAAAGTACAGGTATTTGTGTTCAACATGTAAGAAGTAGAAAGTACAGGTATTTGAGTTCAACATGTAAGAAGTAGAAAGTACAGGTATTTGAGTTCAACATGTAAGAAGTAGAAAGTTCAGGTATTTGTGTTCAACATGTAAGAAGTAGAAAGTACAGGTATTTGTGTTCAACATGTAAGAAGTCAAAGTAAAAAGTCGTCAGAAAAATAAGTAGTGGAGTAAAGATGTACCTGCACACAGGAAGAGAGAAACACACTGAATCAAATCTGAAATTCCACTTTTGCTAAGTAATGTAAATAAAGTTTTTCTGAATCAAACACTCGGAAGGACCAACTAACGCACATGGGGTGTGTTCGGCCTGACCTGGAAATGTGAGGTATTTTTCCACTTTAGTTTTAGGCATTGAAGACACGTACACAGGTTTTTGTAAATATAGCTTTTATATACAGTTAGGTATTTTGTTTACTACCTCACAACATTTAAGTTCACTGACAATAGAGGTTTAGTATAACTTTAAAAGAGTATGACTCCTTATTAGATGAATGAAGCAACATGACATTCAGTGGTGGCATAAATTGTTAAAATAGAACAGGAAATTATACACACACAAAACTAAAATCATGACATAAACATACCCCTGAATACCCATGCACCTGTGGAGAATGCTGTAGAAGTGAGAAGTTAAAAGAATAGCTTTGCTAAAGCTAAACATAGCCTGAGGATTTCAGCTTGATCGAGACATTCTTGTGCACCGAAACCTGTTCCTTTTGAAGTGTGCACACATCTTGATGCTGAGCTTCCAGTTTATTTTACCAGTGACTGCTGTATTGAACGTATTGAACTGTTGCTGACAGTCTCTTTCAGTCTGACTTCACCACTACAGCTTTTCTCTACGTACAAAAACCATTTATACATAATAACAGCTATTTGTAAAGAGGACTTTCTGAAACCTAAAAGCTTGAAATACTTTTCAAACCAAGAGTAGTCCTTTCAGACATCTGGCTGTATACAAGCACGATTTTGTGGCAGGACATAACAGACTTTTGAATGGTTATTGTTTGATACCATCATCATTTCCTAAAGCACGAGACCCTCTAAGACTACTAAGATATCCGGAAAATAATAATTTAAAATAATTCTCATTTGAGAAGCTGGAACCAAAGCACAATTCTTATAATTAATTTAAACTTAAAATAAATGCTAACCAACCAATTAACTCATTGGTTCAGCCTGTGTAATCATTTAATAATTGTCAGGACATAGGGTTGGCAGGACCCCCGGCAGAAGAGTAGTTGGCGGGACCCCCAACGGGACAGGACATAGGGTTGGTAGGACCCCCGGCAGAAGAGTAGTTGGTGGGACCCCCAACGGGACAGGACATAGGGTTGGCAGGACCCCCGGCAGGAGAGTAGTCGGCGGGACCTCCGACGGCACAGGACATGGAGTTCGCAGGACCCCGGCAGAAGAGTAGTCGGCGGACCTGAGAGGGGACTTGAGAGGGAACTCGAGAGGAGACTAGAGGGGAAACTTGAGAGGTGACTCGGGTAGGAACTTGAGAGGAGACTTGAGAGGGAACTTGAGAGAGGACTCGAGAAGAGAGTCGAGATGGGACCTGAGAGGGGACTTGAGAGGGAACTCGAGAGGAGACTAGAGGGGAAACTTGAGAGGGGACTCGGGTAGGAAGTTGAGAGGGGACTTGAGAGGGAACTTGAGAGGGAACTCGTGTCGGTCGGTACGCCGACAGGACACAGGGAGCTGGCGTCGGCTGGAGAGCCAACAAGAGACAAGGTGCTGGAGTTGGCCGGTAAGCCAGTCCTGGAGCCGAAACTGGAGTCGGGACCATGGCTGCTGGGGCCGGTACTGGGGCCCGAACCATGGTTGCTGGGGCCAGGACTGGGGCTGGAACCATGGCTGTGGGGGCCGGCACAGGAGCATGGAACCATGGCTGCTGGGGCCGGAACCGGGGCCGGAACCATGGCCGCTGGGGCCAGAACTGGGGCTGGACCCGCTGGAGTACGGGCTGGAATCCTGGCTGGAATCCTGGCCTTGCATCTTCCAGAGACCTTTTGGAAGCTCCGTGGACCTCCAAACGCCAGACGGGTTACTGAGAAAAGGTCTGAGGCTGGAGCTGGAGCCGCTAGAACCGGAACAGAGGCCTGGACCATGGCTGTGTGGGCCAGGTAATCGAGCAAGGAATCATAGCTCTGCGGACCGGTACTGGTGCATGGATCCAGGGCTGTGGAAACCGGAACTGAAGCCGGGATCATGGCTGTTGGAGCGCTGGAATCCTGGCCCTGCGTCTCCTAGAGGCTTTTTGGAGACTCCGTGGACCTCCAACAGGACAGTAGTCGGATCCCAGAAAAGGGTTAGAAGCTTCGGACAAGTCTTCAGGACAACTTGTGAAAAGTTGTAGCCACTCAGGCAACGAACTCCTCAACCAAGCCATTTCGGCCACCTCCATTCGTGCCTTTTTGAGGATAGCCTCTTTGTCCCTTCTAGAAGAGGTTCCATTCCACTCGGCATGATAACACTGTAGGGAAAAATCTAGATCGAACAGATCCAACTCAAAATCATGAAAATCCGCTGGGTCCATTGTTGGTCGGTTCATTCTGTCAGGATGCGTGGAAAAGGTAGGACCCAAATGCAGAATTTAACAAAAAAAGCGAGCTTTATTAAATAACAAAAGCTGTGGCAAAAAGGCAGTATCCAAAATATACAAAAACAAATGAGCAGCACAAGGAACACGGACCGTGGAATAACATGGAGGGGAAACAATGAACCGACATGGAACACAGGGGAAGACTAAATATACAGAAGGGTAATCACAGGACAAGACACAGCTGGGCAGGGGAGGGAGAAACACAAGGGCAACAGGTGAACACAATCAGACAATCAGACACACCAGGGAAACTAACGACAGGGAGGAGGACAAAACACCGAATGAACAGACTTACAAAACCCATAACCAGACAGACAACACTAACACCGTGACATAAACCTGGGAGTGTGACAATAATCTAAAATGTATCAACATCTCCAGTAGCTTAAGTAATTACAACCATTCTCAAGAGGTTTTTTTCAGGGCTGTTTTCCACTTTGAGAGGAGACATTTGAATCAAGAAGCTAACGTAAGTGTTGCAAACAGCTGGAGCCTCACTTTGGGAACCGACCAGAAAAACTATAATTTGTTGATTTGATGGATTAAGCTGTATATTAGCTGCACTCTTGATGCACAGCTGGGACACAATGAGACCCAGTGGCAGATGTTCAGCTGGTCTACGGACTAGAGGGAAACTGGAACCACTGTTACCTCATTCACACCAACGGTGTTTCAGGGCCGGTTCGGAGCTGGAAAAGCACCGGGTTTTCCTCTTCACATCGCAGCGGAGCAGCCTCATAGCTCCGGAATCCGGTTCGTTTCAAGCACCAAAAAATTGTTCGGCCAGAGCAAAAGCACCACATATGTCACGCTTACGTCGAGGCGGGGGCAGAGACAGATCATCTCCTGAACAACAACAAAAAGCCCGCGTTTTATCCAGTTTGTACACAACGATGGAGAAACTAAACAAGAGTTTCAGTGTTTCTGCCATAGACTCTATATAAAGGTTTTCTGCTCATGGTGAAGCAACGTGTCTGCGTGTTAAGGTGGAACCTGAGCATTCACGTTGATCACCTCTCATTATAACTCATTATAAATCTATAAAACTATAAATATTAAACTTTACTTCACGTGTTCATTTGAGAACAGCTGTTACATACCTGGGTGAAGGTTACAGTTCATTTAAATGAAAGATACAACGTTACTCCACACTCATGGTTCAGTCCACCTTAAGAAATAAGACCGACTTCGGAAGCAGTTGTGTTTTAAAAAAACCTTTATTGACACGAGTACACTTTTTATAAGAACATAACTAAACCACAGAAATGACTCCGGAAAAGCTGCAGATAGAGCCATAAGAAATGAATGCAACTGATTTCATCCGCGCGGTTTGGCTTTATGAAGCAGGCACGCAAACGGTTACCATGACGCAAACGATGACGCAACGACGCATTACCAGTCGGACTCTGGGCGGTGTGAAAAGAGCCAGAGCTAAACCGAAGAACTGGTTCTGAACCTGAAAAGCTCGAGCACGGAGCTTGAACCGGAGTTGCGTTGGTGTGAATGAGGTATGTGAGTGTCCCGGATAAACAGAGATTATCCGTCTTCCCTCCCTGCACATGCTGTTTATAGATGACGGAGGTTGTCAGCATTGATAAATGGAACAAGGAGGGCTGCTTGTCATAAAGTGTGAGCGTCAGCCGATGATGGATCTGGTTCAGGAGCTGAGAGAAGGCCCTGAAGATGCTTTTATTGTAACGTAAATCATCAAAAGAGATCTGTTCGATGTGGAGCAATCGTTACATTGCCTATTTTTCTCGCAATAAAGGTTCTGAACTTAAGCCAAAGAGGAGTCTGTCCTTTTGTACTTTGCTCCAAACTGCTTGACGCTATGTAACGATTTACCTTCTTGCAAGAATAAACTCCCTAAAAGTCTTATTCCAAGAATCTTCATTTCAGCATAACGTAAGGTTTCCTCAACATTTTATTATTTGTTAGTTAGTCTCGATACATTTCCGCCACACTCTTTAAAGGTCTCCTATTATACTGTTTTTCATCAATATATTATAGCTCTCAGATATATACAAAAACATGTCTCTGATCTGTTTGGCTCCAAACACCAAACAGATCATTGCAGCATTACCCATAATCCCCTCTGTTTCAGCCCTGTTTCCAAAGTGCTGATTCTCTGTCTGTTACTTTACATGAAAATAAGGAGCCCCTCCCCACGCCCTTTGGTTACAAAGAACTCAATGGAGCTCTAGAGGAGATTCAGGTGATAAGGGGGGGGGGGGGTTACCTTGGTTGCTGATTGGCTAATGGTTACACAAGACAACACATCGTTATGACATCATAAAGTGTCCAAAATCTTATCAGCTCATTTTCAGACAGGTTTTTATAGAAATGGATCAAAAAGAGAGAGAATATTTGTTCCTGAAACTTCCAGAGTCTCTTTCCACAGAGGGGACACATGTTGATGTAGAAGAGACATGAAGAAGAGGGGACACATGTTGATGTAGAAGAGACATGGAGAAGAGGGGACACATGTTGATGTAGAAGAGAACATGAAGAAGAGGGGATACATGTTGATGTAGAAGAGACATGAAGAAGAGGGGACACGTGTTGATGTAGAAGAGACATGAAGAAGAGGGGACACATGTTGATGTAGAAGAGACATGAAGAAGAGGGGACACATGTTGATGTAGAAGAGACATGAAGAAGAGGGGACACATGTTGATGTAGAAGAGACATGAAGAAGAGGGGACACATGTTGATGTAGAAGAGACATGAAGAAGAGGGGACACATGTTGATGTAGAAGAGACATGAGGAAGAGGGGACACATGTTGATGTAGAAGAGACATGAAGAAGAGGGGACACATGTTGATGTAGAAGAGACATGAAGAAGAGGGGATACATGTTGATGTAGAAGAGACATGAAGAAGAGGGGACACATGTTGATGTAGAGAGACATGAAGAAGAGGGGACACATGCTGATGTAGAAGAGACATGAAGAAGAGGGGACACATGTTGATGTAGAAGAGACATGAAGAAGAGGGGACACATGTTGATGTAGAAGAGACATGAAGAAGAGGGGACACATGCTGATGAAGAAGAGACATGAAGAAGAGGGGACACATGTTGATGTAGAAGAGACATGAAGAAGAGGGGACACATGTTGATGTAGAAGAGACATGAAGAAGAGGGGACACATGCTGATGTAGAAGAGACATGAAGAAGAGGGGACACATGTTGATGTAGAAGAGACATGAAGAAGAGGGGACACATGTTGATGTAGAAGAGACATGAAGAAGAGGGGACACATGCTGATGTAGAAGAGACATGAAGAAGAGGGGACACATGCTGATGTAGAAAAGACGTGACAAATTAGATTTTGCATAATAGGTGACCTTTAAACTCCATGATGAAGGTGCCGTTGTCTCACCTGTCCACAGCGATGGCCAGCAGGGCGTTAGTGGATACGTAGAGGGAGACGGTGCGCAGGTAGTTTGTGGCGGCGCAGAGAAGAAGCCCGTGATCCCAGGACAGCTGCTTCACCACGTAGTAGTCGAGCAGAAACGGACAACAAACGGTCGCCACCAACACGTCCGAAACAGCCAGGTTAGCGATCAGCAGGTTGGTGAGATTTCGGAGCTGCTTGTATCGAGCGAGGCTGGCGATGAACAGACAGTTTCCCACGCCACAAACCAGCATGATGCCCACGAGAACCACCGCGATGACGATGGTGGCCACGAAGAAGGCTCGGCCCTGGGTGGTGTCCGGGATCTCGTCCAGAGGAATCTCGTAGTCCAGGACGTCGCCAGACAGGAAGTAGTCCGGTAGACCCAAGCTGCTGTTGGTCCTGTTGTCCATTTTGATTTAGGTCAACATGCTGAGGTGGGAATGCCTGCAGGAAAGTGCATCATTCAAAATCATAAAATAAAAGTAAAAAAGCATATTAATCAGAAAATCAACAACTACATGATGACTTTTCTCAGCTCAGCTTTTAAAGAGGAAATATTCTGCTCATGTTCAGGTGTATATCAGTATGTCGTGCCTCTCCTGGGACATGTCTCCATGCTTTAATGTTCAAAAAGCTCTTTATTCCTCTCATACTGTCTGTGCTGCAGCACCTCTTTTCACCCTCTGTCTGAAACCAGAGCCCAGTCTGCTCTGATTGGTTAGCTGACGGGATCTGTTATGATTGGTCGTCTTAAATATGTCCCGCCCCTTACGGTACGTCCACACAGCAGCTTTTCAAAAATCTTGAAAATCTTGGAGCTGGGCGTGTCTGACAGCTTGGGGATTTTTTGCGAGCAATGCGACCAACAACCAATCACATGCATCTGTTGGGATTGGTCAACTGCTTAGAGATGTCCCGCCCCTTAGCCTATCACGTACAATGTGTTGGAGCCCTATCCAATAGAAGCGCGAGTGTTACATGGTGATGTCACTACAGTATGTTCCAGAAATAGAGTCCAATGGAAACATTTCAGCAAGGGAGGAGAACGTCACTTTTTAGCCTTTGCAGACCATTTTCATAAACAAAAACCTATAACACACTACAGGAAAGAAAAAAACAGCATCTTGAACAAAAATGAACACCAGGAGATAACAAAGGATTAAGGATGGAGAGTTATTTTTGTTTGCGAGTTGAATGGGAAGATTATTTGGCTCTTGTGCGTCAGTGAAAACATTACTGCTTGACTTTCTGTAAATCACCCCCGGCACCGACTCTGACACTTTTACCGTAAAGACTCTAGATACAGTGTTGGACACACAGAGAGCTGTTTGGCCGCTCAGTGTGACTCCAGACCTCTGAGGGCTTTGACTCACGTGTTTCGTAGTTTTGCTGATGGCGTTGCTAAGTTACAGTGTTCATATGTAGTCCTCTTGTTAGATTTGTCCGCAGGTCGGGGAATGTCTCAGCTCTGACATCTGAAATAATCTTTTACTACCCGACACAAGAGGTTTGTTTACCAAGATTTATCAAGAGAGGAATTAAAGTCAAGCAAAGTTATTGATTCCACACTGTCAAATCACTCTGTCATAAGAAAAAGTTGAAGTCGCTTATTTGTACAGCTAATGGAAGTATTAATTCATACCTGCTGTAGAGATATTACATTATATTAGATTAAAACAGGGGATCCTTAATCAATTTAACCAGACTATGGAAGTGTTTTATTGACCAATTAATAGATGAAGGGATGATGAAAACAAAAACAAAATTAAGATTCATGACGCATATTAAAGAGGACCTATTATGCATTTTGGGGTTTCGTTTTTTTTTGCATGTAAATGGTCTTTAAAGCCTAAAATCCCTTTCTGTCCACACTTTTTTTACATCGAAATTATTTTTTAAGTTATCACTATACACTCACGAGCATTGTACTTGATAGGCTAAGGGGACGGACAGCTAACCAATCAGAGCAGACTGGGCTCTGGTTCCAGACAGAGGGTGAAAAGAGGTGTTGCAGCACAGGCAGTATGAGAAAAGTAAAGAGCTTTTTGAACATTAAAGCATGGAGACATGTAGAGACACTACATACTGATGAACCTGAAAATGAGAATAGTATGTCCTCTTTAAAAATATGAATGATCACATTGACAAAGTTGACATAAAAGATAATTGTTTAATCATGATTTATAATACATTCCCCAACTATATAAATTGTAACTCAAAATGTTTTCTACCAGAAACAAATTAAAAACACTTAAAATTACATGATATTGTTAGGTTTCTGAGAATAACTAGTAAAGTGCGATCTAATGAAATGTGAATGGCATTTTTCAATACTTGATCATTTAATTTGTTTCATCATTAAACTAATATTGCATCTGCTTATTTCATTAAGACTTTCCTTAGTAACACTGTTCTTGGGTATTTGTTTAAGATTCCTTGTTTGGGTAAACAACAAGCACAAAAACGGATTAACTAAATATTATTTTGTAATGGTAATATGTCATTATACATTTAAAGATTATTATCCAATGTAACTGTCATGACTTGAATCAAAACGTGAGTGTCCCTCTAGAAACGATATTACATCTTAATTGTGATAATAAGAAACTTATAATAATACAATATTTTATTTTATTTCAAAATATGTTTTACTTGAGGTGTTTCCAAATCTCTCTAAAACCCGTTAAGGTCCCCTGGTAATCTCGTCAGGTATATATCTATTCAAAATAAGATATGAAACAAACAACAATTTAAGAAATGGATGAGATCGGGACGGAAACTTATAAATACTTCAAATTACAATATTAATCTTTAACAAAATATTCCTGCAGGAATCACGTGCTGAACCATGATAAATTAAGGTACATTACGCACAGCCATTTGCGTCTTTATAAATATTAAATAACCTTTAGAACAAACAGAACGTTTTTCGGTCTAAATCTACGTTTACATAAAAAAGACATGCAGGTTTCTCCGTGATCCTCCAACTGACCTCACACATCATTAATTGAAAGCCTAATTAAATTAAATCACAAAATTGAATACACAAAAGGGCGAGCTGTCTGAACACTAAGGTTTAATTTAAATAAAGGAGATAATATTCTCGGATACAGACCTGGACCTGCTCCTCCGCGCGCTCTGATGGACTGAATGACAGAAAGATCGCGAGGCGCGTTCACGTCATCTAGCGAACCAACACGCACACATATATGGACTCGCGCAAGGTGTTCAATAAAACCGATTTAGAGAAAGAAACAAACCAACATCTCATCAAAAATTCAGAATTTCCCCACAGGGATGATTACAGGTCCATCTTGTCTTTAAACATGACTGATTATAAATACTTACAGTTTATACGGCTGAAACTATTTGTTTTAATCAATCAAGCCACTTTAAAGATGACTATAGGGAGCAATTCGATGTTTTAAGTCATTTGTCAAGTCAAACATCTCATTATCTAGTTCACAGATGTGAGGGTTAGCCGCTCTTCCTTTTGAATAATGTTAAACTTGTAATGTTTTGTTATAATATTGAGTTTTGGACCGCTGGTTGGAAAATCAAATATTGTTAAAGTGTCACTTTGGTCTCTTAATTATTAGTCCGAAATGAGCTCCACGTCAACAGACTACCGCTGTCAGATCCTTTTATTTTTTTATACATGCACGAGTAATAATAATTTGATGTTACAAAATACAAATTACTATACTTTTGATGTGAATGTTCCTGATTATACTCACATAGAAACACCTCGGCATAGTGCTGACATCTGCTCCTGCGATAGCTCCTGCTACAGTAGGTATTGTTGCCATGACACACTCACACAATAATTAATAGAGTGCCTCAAATGTGTCTCATCCATTTGGACACGTCTTCTTCCAAATTGCTCAACAGGAAAATAACAATGTGCCTCGCTGCAGACAAGACATCTTGACAGCTCCTCAGTTTGTGGGGTCATTAGAGGTCATGCATTTAATGTACAAATGCCTCCACGTATTCCATTCAACACGTCCTCATTATTACCCGAGGTCAGATTAGAGCAGGAGTTAATTATGAGAAGGAGCTCGGCAACATTTCTGGTCCATGTCACATTGAGGATTTGAAGAGTCTTAACATCTGCAAGACGTACACAGACACAGTACAGTCCAATTAAAACAGGATGTTATGACAGAAATGACTTTTATTATTCTGGATTAATATTCCTGCTAGAATCATGTGTATGTTGCATTTCACTGCGGGAGAAGATTATATTATAGTAATTTTTACTCATTCAGTTTGAAAAATGTTGTTTTTGAGGGGTTTTCACCTTCCTGCAGTGTTCTAGGCGTTTGTGGCTAAGGGGCGGGACATCTCTAAGCGGTTGACCAATCACAACAGAGCCGGCCAGCTAACCAATCAGAGCAGACTGGGCTCTGGTTTCAGACAGAGGGTGAAAAGAGGTGCTGCAGCACAGGCAGTATGAGAAAAATAAAGAGCTTTTTGAACATTAAAGCATGGAGACACTACATACTGATATACACCTGAACATCAGCTGGAGAGGACTCTTTAAAGTAGAGACACTACATACTGAACATCAGCAGGAGAGGACTCTTTAAAGTAGAGACACTACATACTGATATATACACCTGAACATCAGCAGGAGAGGACTCTTTAAAGTAGAGACACTACATACTGATATACACCTGAACATCAGCAGGAAAGGACTCTTTAAAGTAGAGACACTACATACTGATATACACCTGAACATCAGCAGGAGAGGACTCTTTAAAGTAGAGACACTACATACTGATATACACCTGAACATCAGCAGGAGAGGACTCTTTAAAGTAGAGACACTACATACTGAACATCAGCAGGAGAGGACTCTTTAAAGTAGAGACACTACATACTGATATACACCTGAACATCAACAGGAGAGGACTCTTTAAAGTAGAGACACTACATACTGATATACACCTGAACATCAACAGGAGAGGACTCTTTAAAGTAGAGACACTACATACTGATATACACCTGAACATCAGCAGGAGAGGACTCTTTAAAGTAGAGACACTACATACTGAACATCAGCAGGAGAGGACTCTTTAAAGTAGAGACACTACATACTGATATACACCTGAACATCAACAGGAGAGGACTCTTTAAAGTAGAGACACTACATACTGAACATCAGCAGGAGAGGACTCTTTAAAGTAGAGACACTACATACTGATATACACCTGAACATCAGCAGGAGAGGACTCTTTAAAGTAGAGACACTACATACTGAACATCAGCAGGAGAGGACTCTTTAAAGTAGAGACACTACATACTGATATATACACCTGAACATCAGCAGGAGAGGACTCTTTAAAGTAGAGACACTACATACTGATATACACCTGAACATCAGCAGGAGAGGACTCTTTAAAGTAGAGACACTACATACTGATATACACCTGAACATCAGCAGGAGAGGACTCTTTAAAGTAGAGACACTCCATACTGATATACACCTGAACATCAGCAGGAGAGGACTCTTTAAAGTAGACACTACATACTGATATACACCTGAACATCAGCAGGAGAGGACTCTTTAAAGTAGAGACACTACATACTGATATACACCTGAACATCAGCAGGAGAGGACTCTTTAAAGTAGAGACAGATATACACCTGAACATCAGCAGGAGAGGACTCTTTAAAGTAGAGACACTACATACTGATATACACCTGAACATCAGCAGGAGAGGACTCTTTAAAGTAGAGACACTACATACTGATATACACCTGCACATCAGCAGGAGAGGACTCTTTAAAGTAGAGACACTACATACTGATATACACCTGAACATCAGCAGGAGAGGACTCTTTAAAGTAGAGACACTGCATACTGATATACACCTGGAAATGTGCAGAATATGTCCTAGCAAAATGCATGTTACACCTGCATGCCATTTTATGGATAATCAAAAGCATTGACTATACGGTTCTTCAGTGTCATGAAGAAAGTAGTGCTCAGTCTGAACTTTCAGAGTTGTGTTTCTTTTAAGCTGTCCTGTTAATGGTGAAGAAACAAATGTATATTGTATATTTTGCATTACCGTTGTATCTCATGATTAATATCAAAAGTTTAAGGTGTTCTTGTTCTTAGCACATAAATACATTGATAATGAAAATCCAGGAATAAAACACATCTAAAAACAACATCTATGTAAAAGCCTTTTATTTTACAAAAAAGATTTAGGCCGGTGATCATTCGCCTGACCTCAACAACGACAATTTACCCAACAAAAAGTAATAATAGAAAAAAAAGAAAAAAGGAGGAGATGTACGATTTACAGAAATAAAAACGAACGGACAGAAAGGGACCCCCATCCCCCCCTCAGAGTCTCTGCGTCCCTGGATTAAACTCCGGGGATCTATTTCTTGGCGTACGTGATCTTCATGGCGCAGGTGGCTGTGATCCTGAAGCCCTGCAGCGCGTCTTTAGCCACGCCCGCCTGGTTTTCACTCTCAAACTCCACGAAGGAGATGTCGTGTTTCCCCGGGACGAGTCGCACCTCTTTGAAACCGGGAAACCTGCGGAGGAAGAAAAACACAGTCAGCACACACACACAATAAATGTCTGACAAGCTGCCGTTACGAGACAGGCCTACTCATCATTCCCAGGGTCAGAAAGCAAACACGAAGAAGCAGCTTTCAGGTTTTATTAGGGCAGTCACTCTTCCCCGGGTTTTTACCATGAATGGCATGGCAGTAAAAAGGCAAAGAAAGTGGCTGCATGTATGTCAGTGAGAACCATAGCTAATCGATGAAACATTAAAGCTGTACTCATTTGCTTTAGGTGTTTTGAAGTCGCACAGGAGTGATAGAAGGCAGACTCCACTGTAGGAACAGATCGAGCTCTCAGTGTGAGAGCAGCAGAGATAATACACCCTGTGTAAAGCACATTATAGAGAGGGGAATCACAGAGGCTGACAGCTGCTGTCGGAAAATTGTCCGACGTCATGCCAATAATTCAGAAATTATGTAATAATAAAGTATAAAACCCTCTGATTTATCTTACCAGTTTGTCATACATGTCTTTATTACAACACCACATGTTTATTTGATTTATCTCCCCCAAATATATAGCTAAATACTAGTATTGTTAACTTGTGATTGGTCATGAGTCATTGCTTATTATTTTTAAATCGATGGACACCACTTTTTGTTATGCTCCAAGGATGTGGAGTAAAGGACTTTCCAGAGTTTTAAAAAACGTTTTATTTGAGGTTGAAAACCTTTTTTTTCTTTGCAAATGCTTTTCCAGAGGTCATTCGACAACATAGTATTATTATACCTCTCCACCTCTTGCAGCAACAACTGGAATATCCAATGTTTACTGTCTATCTCTTTTATGATTTGTCTTTTCTGTTTAGGTCATTTAAATGTCCATGTTTGTTGATGCCTATTTAAAGTACGTTGCCTTTATAAACTAACCATAACCATAAAACACAGACACTCTTTCTGTAAAGCCAGGCGCCTGGCAGTGAACTCACTGGTTGAACAGCATGGAGAGCATCATCTCGTTGGTCTCTTCAGGCAGGTTGTTGAGGAACAGGATGTAGTTTGGAGGATTATCCGCCACCTGAGAACACAAGAGAGATCGTGTGTTAGGGGTGCGGAACAGATCAACTAAACATAGGGAAGATTTCCATTTATAACATTCACTTTTTCTGTCATGGAACAGTGGATTAGGACAGACTTGGGACTCAGGCCCTGTTTACACGGAAACGAAAACGAACCTTAGTCGATATTAAAAAAGTCTTCCGTCCACACGGAATCGGCTCAAGAAACGTGTCCGTTCACACGAGACCGCCCGACCCGCTGTAGTACATATGCCGGGCCTGTAAGTGGCGCTTTACTTCTGCCACAATATACACCAAAAGCAGCGAATAAGACCTCCCGAGCATGGCTGCCCTTCTGTCTATTCTCCGCGGTGGATTTAGCAACATGTAGTTCATGTGGTTCTCCATGGCCACTTGTTGCTGATGGTTGTCGTAGAGGAGCTGTAGATTTTGCACTAACATCTGTATCATGGCCAGTAGCGTCTGAAGCACGAAAGCAACCCTGTGATCCGCCGTTGTTGTTGGCGAAACACATCAGCAATGACACGGGTGACGCGGGGGTGAGCAGGTGAGGAGAGGCGGGGCTATGGCGTCATCGTTATCAGGAAATGATCGTATAGGGCGTACACACGGAGCCGTTTGGCCCCCCAGAGCTTTTCGTCCGCAGTCCTACCCACCTTGGGAGTCGTTATCACAGGGCTATCGGATCCGCGTTTCCGTGTCGGCCTCGTGTGAACGAACCGTCTATACCTGGGGTTTTCAAAGTGTGGGAAGGTGAGCCTCCCCTCAAGAGAACATAAGAACAGCCGCACCCCCCCTCCCAATTATTATTGCTATTATTATTGTTGCTATAATGCAGGGGTATTCAATTGCATTTTAAAGAGGTCCAGTAAGAGAAAATGTCATTAAATGCTGTTTTTGCTGTCTACCTTCCACCATTCGAAATTACTCCCGACTGTTTCTCTCTTCTTGTCTCTCTCTCTCTCTCTCTCTCTGTGTCTGTGTCTGTGTCTGTGTCTGTGTCTGTGTCTGTGTCTGTGTGTGTGTGTCTGTGTGTGTCTGTGTGTGTGTGTGTGTGTGTGTGTGTGTGTGTGTGTGTGTGTGTGTGTGTGTGTGTGTTTGAATCTATCGTGCTGACTCACTGACTGCACCGATTTGATTGGCTGAGTAGCGTCACCTCCTTAAAACAATAAACAATTAACTTTTTTAAACCTTTTTATCTTTATGTTTTAAACATATTGTATAAAACTCCCCCACTACTTGGACTATTCCTTTCACCCCTCTAGAATAAGCCCGAATGGTCTCAACCATATTGCATCAGTGACGTACACAATTGAGTGTTGTTCAGTTTGTGTGTTGCGGAACATGCGTGTCTGTGCACGAAAATATACCACACACCCAATTACAATTGCATGTTCAATTCACTGCCCTGGAAGTTAATGAAGTTGTTAAAGTTGGAACAGACTGTGGACAGTCGTTCTTCCTTGCATGTCAGTCGCCGACACCTTCTTACAGAGGACAGGCAAATCTAGCTGCAGCACTACCCGTATATTGTCGCACGCCGTGTTGTCAACACATTTTATTTTTTTTAACATTTTCAACATCGTGGATATATCCTTACATGCTCCCGGCAACACACTGAACGTCAACTTAGCCTCCTTCTTACACTCACCCCTACTTTAGTGGGAACAATGAGTCTGCGTCTTTGATGCACACAGGAATAACCGCAGATCATCCTCTGGCTGCAGCCTTGACCGGCACTTGCTTTTGATCTAAGTCAGGGGTCTCCAACCTTCCTTCATCTGAGAGCTACTTTGAAAAAAGGAAAGTGGCCAAGAGCTACTTGCATCACATCGCTTACTTATTCACATCGCCCTCATCAGTTGAATTAAGCTATACTTTTGTACACCTGTGAAATTGCAATACCTAAAGCTCATCACAAATCGTAACTTCACATCAAGGTCCAAGAAAACGAAAATGTCACATATTATTATGGCCCACAAAGTGAGTACTTCACTGAGAATTCACATACATGTCCTTAATCACCACCTGACAAGCATCCTGCACTTATGGTCAAATAAGTGCATTCACTCTTTTGTACAGTCAGTGAGATGAATGGCGCTGCAGGAGTCCACCATCGAGGTGTATGCTGGAATGCACTTAGGTTCACTCTAATAGAGGCATTTCATCAGTCGGTCTTGTTCTGTATTTAGATTTCATGACAGAAAAAGCTGCTTCACAAAGGTCTGTAGGACAGAACCACATAAATCAGACGTGTTCAGTGCTGCTTGGTGATGTTCTTATCATTTTCTGGGTCTACACGGCTCCAGACATGTTGTGAGTTTTGCTGAGACTTAAGCTGAACATGATTTTGGAAATTTATAACCTCCATCTCCACAGGATCGACACTGAACAGTTCAGCCATCTTTTTCATCTTCTTCGTCTTGACATGAAATTATAAACCATAATAAATCAACCGTATAGGTCTAGCCTCCCTATATCTGTGTGTGACATTGTTCCATCCTCAAAAACAAAAAACTAATGCTTCTGCAGTCTAGCTGCAGCTTCTAGCCACGGTCTTCTGTTAAGAAAAAGGATACTGAATGTCTTGAATGTGGCATCACACACATGACTTGAGTCTGAACACAGCAGACAACAGCATTATAAAAACAAAAATAGTGAATGTGGGTGCACACTAGTGTTGTCACGATACCAACATTTTGGTTTCGATACCAAGTCAAGAATTGCGATTCCGATTCTTAAAAAAAAAAAAAAGGGAGACAGTCTTAAATATAATCAGGGATGCAAACTCATCAGGTATGAAAAAGGTGACAAGGATCCGAGCCCCCCGACCCCACGGAATATCGGCTTTAAAATGAGGAATAACAGATGATTTTAGCAATCAGAACAACTAAAGCAGCAGTGTTAATAATAACAGAGACGCCAAAGAGTCACATCTAATAGAAATATATAAAAGCATTTATTTTAATTGTGTAGCAGTCAGTTTATAGTTTTGGCAGCACTGTTGAGCATTTTGAAAATGTATTTTCATGCCTCTGTGCAAGGCTGAGTCTTTTTATCTGTATAGCCACTGGTGTGAAGTAACTAAGTTCATAAACTCAAGTACTACTTGGGTACAATTTTGAGATACTTGTACTTTATTTAAGTATTTCAATATTTCTTTTGCTACTTTGTACTTCTATTCCACTACAGTTCAGAGTACATCGTGTACTTTTACTCCACGACATGTATTAATACCTTTAGTTACTTCACAGATGTGGATGAATGATGTGAAATATAATCAAGTGTTAAATCAGACTTTAGTTCCACCTGGAGTAAATCCACAAGCTACCCTGCAGTATACAAAGTACTTCAAACTAGCTGCACCTTCACCAGCTTTGAGAACACTTTAATGATCAATCATTATAAAACATATCATACATATTATTCTGAAATGGACCAATCTGCACAATAACTACTTTCACTGCCTTTACTTTCACTATATTTTGATGAGAATACTTTTCTACTTTCACTTGAGGAACATTTTGAATGCAGGACTTTTACTGTAACAGAGTATTCCTACACTCTGGTGCTTCTAGTACAAGACCTGAGTACTTCTACTTTTACTGTCGCTACTTTAACTATATTTTGATGATAATACTTTTGTACTTTTATTTGAGGAACATTTTGATTGGAGGATTGTTCCTACATTCTGGTACTTCTACTTTAACTCAAGTACAAGACCTGGGTACTTCTACTTTTACTCAAGTAGGCCTACAAGATATATACTTATACCACCTCCGTTTATAGCCTATGAAAAACACTAATAGAAAACGAAGGCTAAAGCTAACGTTAGCAGATAGTGATGCTAGTTTGCTAGTTAAGTTTGCTCAACGATAATATTGCGACAGAAACACTTTTCAGTGCACATCACGCTCTGCCGCTCCGACAGGGAGCTCTGCTCTGAACACCTGAACGGCCCGTTCTAACAGCTGTTCACCAGCGGTCCAACACAGTGACTCCGGACAACACAGTTAATATTAACGAACGCACCCGTAGGTAATGTAGCTGCTGAAGCTAGACACTCATCGTGGAGCAGCAGAGCTTTATTATACATCCATGAGCAGAGCCGACAGGCAGGAAGACTCGAGCACACAGCTTGCGCTGAGAGGGGAGGGACTTAGAACGTGCTTGAGAGGAGCGGGACTGCAGGCACGGCTGCAGTGCAGGGAGTGGAAGCAGAGCGCTGAACACACACGGCTCTTATTAAAACGGCGCTTTTTCACGGGAGTACTTTTCCCCGTCATTCTTAAAGTACTGATACTAATGAAACGGAGGAATCGTACCGTTTTTAACGGCAGGGTATCGCGGTACCTTTCAAGTATCGGTACACACCGTGCAACACTAGTGCACACTCACATTCTCTGTCTTACTGTTACATTAATCCCATGAATGTATGAGACTAAGTTATCTTCATCATATCTCAATCAGTGATTAAGTTAATAATAAAGTTTCTATCGGGTCACTATCAGCCTGTCACTCATTATTTTCAGGGAGGGAGCGGGGTTTGGAGGAACGGAGAGGAGACGGTGATCGCGGAAGCTTTCCTCCTGCCTTCACAAACTTCACACAAGTATTTATCAACTGAAAATAGCAAGAGGACATTCATACTCTGCAATCCAAGACTTGATTAAATCCACCAAAAACCTGACGTGACGATAACGAGTGTTTTTCAAAAAACACAAATCCCTGCCTGTGTGTCTGAGCCGCAGCCTGATTCAGAGCGGGTCATTCTGCCGTTGGTTCTGGACTGGTGCTGCTGGAGAAAGCAGACTGGTTCATGTGTGGTGTCGCTGTGCCGCTGCTACGTCTGTTCCTTGATCTCTGCGTCACCGACCAATTTGATATGTGTGACAGAAACAATTCTAAAATAAAAAAAACGTTATTATCCAGCCGCGGCCGAAAAATCAAGAAGCAACCTTACTACGCTATAATCGATAATCGAGCTACTGAAAAGCTGCCCGACGTGTTGGAGAGCCCTGATCTAAGTCAATGCGGAAAATCCGCACTCCCACAGGTAGGTGGAGGCGAAGGGAATGAGCACTTTTACAGCCTCCTTGGTGAGGGGGGGGAACTCGGTCTCCACAGACAGCCAAAAGTGGGCATGTGTCACTTTTGTCCTTTTTTTTCTCACGCTGCGCCTCCCCTGAAGCTTTCTGGCGCCCCCCAGGGGAGGCGCACTGCGCATTACACTTTGAAAACCTCTGGTCAATACGATGGAGAACTGTAGCGGATACAACCTGTTCCGTCTCCGTGTAAACGGGGCCACAGTTCACAAAAGACACTTCAGAAATGATATGCAGCTTTAAAAATAACGCAAATGTCACGTTTAAAAAATAATCTTTTCACACAGACTGCAAAATCATACGAGGCTCAAACTGTTTAAATGGGTGAAAAAGTTGTCAAAATCAGTAATAATTTCTCAATTGGTGAGAAAACTCAATTACATTTTCAGTTATAAAGTGTCAACTAGTCCAACATTTCTCTGCTTTATTTCAACAATAGTCTAACATGATCCTGGATTATTTGTTCAAACTCGAATAAGCCGATTAGCTTGTGTTCCTGTCAGCTTACCTGTGCTGAACCGGAGTGTGGAGGAGATGTTGATCCCTGCAAACAAGAAACAAACAGTCAAAAACATGAAGACTAGCATCAGAGTTTTGGGTTTGTGTGCATATTAAAAGAATAACGTGCTTTCAGAACAAGGAATAATACTCTAAAATCTAAAACTACAGACATTAGCCACCGAACACTTACGAGTCAACGGATCTGTAAAACTGAGTTTCTCCACAAAGAGTCATGCAAAAATAACCACTCAATCAGCTTGAAAAACAGGGTTCATACACTTTGTCACCAATGATTTTCAATGACTTCTCCATGACCAAATAAATGACTCAGCTGTACCACTGAAAATGGTTTATTTTAACATGGAACAGGAAAATAATGTCGTGCCTATCTAAAACAAATCAAATAGGCTTGCTAGCTTCTACACGCTAAAACAACTAAAATCTCTCACCAGCAAAATACCTCGACAGTTAAATTACATTTTACTTTTCATTACTATACAGTATTTATTATCATTATAGTATTACTATGTTGGCGATTAGATAAAATATAAATTATATTTGATGCAACTTTAGTTACATTTCCAAAACTTTGGGGAAAATATTGTTTTCCATAACTTTCCCAGGGCCTGGAATGACGTCGGTAAGAACTCATATTTTAAGATAGATAATGTAGAAAGTTATTACAGATGGGCAGCAGTTCAGCCTTCTGCAAACGTTCACCTCCTCCTCCAAACTATTTCCTGGAATTGCAGGGTGTGTGCTGAAGATTGTTCTCTCGTGTTTATACGGCTATCTAACGTCTCTTGATTTATTCTGCAGAGAGGTGACTGATCCCAAACACTCTGACGTGGTGCATCTCTCCTCCACACGAAAATAACAAGAAACAAACAGCTTTTTGGAAACATTTCTTCCAGTTGTCTCATGTCCCCTGTTTTTTTTATT
This sequence comes from Chaenocephalus aceratus, assembly GCA_023974075.1. Classification (NCBI taxonomy): domain Eukaryota; kingdom Metazoa; phylum Chordata; class Actinopteri; order Perciformes; family Channichthyidae; genus Chaenocephalus; species Chaenocephalus aceratus. Next base: position 42,466,498 of record CM043785.1, on the reverse strand, counting down.
ACAGTCGCTAAGTGACAGTAATGTGTGAAGTTCGGTGATCCAGCTTTCACCAGTTCCCAGCTGCGGAGGAACAGCGCGTCTCGTGGGTGGAGGGCTGCTGGAGTTTTTGCATCTGACCTTAAATAGCTTTGAGAGTGTTTTTGTTATGAAGCCGGGTAAAACCAAAGTTTCCCATATTTCTGTACGGCTTGAAAATACACTGCACAACTCTTCCCCCAAGAAAACCCTGAATATTACGAGTTATAGATTTGATATTTTATCTCTAAAGGATCACCATCAACTTCAGATGCCACTCATGATATTCACAAAGTATCCAAAATGTGCTCTAAGCTGTCGAATTACTTTTCTCTACTTTTTACCCAAGTAACATTTTGAATTAAGAAATTTTACTTGTAATGTTTTTTTGAATGTGTTATTAGTACTTTAACTGAGGTAAAGGATCTTCTCCCGTCACTCCTGACTTGCTGCTAAGTTTGAAATATTTGAAAACAAAACTCAATCCCGCTTTCAAATAAATAAAAGCGTGACTTACTGCCGGTTTCTTTAGCATGCTGGTTGGTGGCTCCTGAGGCTTCTTCTTCTTGTCCTTCTTTTTATCCTTGTCGCCAAACGTGCCTCTCGCCTTGGCGATGACCTCCGAGTCAGTCTTTGCGTACTGTATCCTCTGGAAAACAAAATGAATCCAGTCAATAAAGCCCAGAGCCCTTTCAGAGCGGGGACACATGTCAAGGGTTCTGATATCTTATACATTCTTGCAGCTGTTGTAGCAACATGCACTCAACTTTGTTATGTTTCATTAAAGGTCCCCAATTACACTGTTTTTCATCAATATATTACAGGTCTCAGATATATACAGAACATGTCTCTGAAGTGTTTGGCTCCATCATTGCAGCATTACCCATAATCCCCTCTGTTTCAGCCCTGTTTCCAAAGTGCTGATTCTCTGTCTGTTACTTTAGAATGAAAGTAAGGAGCCCCTCCCCACGCCCCTCTGAGAGACATTTGTGGCGCGTTTCCACTGCAGGCCTCGCTCGGTTTGGTTAGGCCTTATTAGGCCCGGCTCACTTTAATGCTGCGCTTCCATTACAGTTTAGGAACTGGGGCAGTTACTATAGTAACGCAGAAAAACAACACACCCGTTAGCTCTTAGCACTCACAGCTCCTCATATCTGTTCAGAAACTAGACACAAGTTAAACAAGTACAAACCACAGACTGCCTGTGTCATGGCGAATACAGTCGCTGGTTTATTTATGTCTGTAGGCCGTTGTTGTGAGTGTGGACGGTCGGAGCATATATAGCGTTAGCTTAGCCAAGCTACATTTAGAAAACACGCATTTTAAAGGGTTGTTCGCCTGCCGTCTGTCTGCAGACTTGTCAAAGCATTAATTCATGGTTTTTTACTAACCGGTGTCAGTATGTTGTTACTTCGGCATCATTTTGAAACGTGTATTACAATTAAATCACGGTCAAATATGTTCATCTTGTTGTAGTTGTAGCCCCCTTGCCAGCGATTCTCTCTCTAGTTTAGCATACTCAGCCCGACTCAGCCTGTTTTTCCTGGTCCTCGAACACGATTTAGTCGGGCTAGAATTAGGACCCGCTAGCCGGTATTCTAGCCAAGTGGAAACGCAACCAAAACGGGCCCCACTCGGCTCGGCACGCTTAAAGCGAGCTCTGCGCTGCAGTGGAAACGCGCCATTGGTTAAAAAAGAACTCAATGGTGGCTCTATGAGGAGATTTCAGGTGATAAGGTGGGGGGGGGGGGGGTTACCTTGGTTGCCGATTGGCTAATGGTTACACAAGACAACACACTGTTATGAACATCATAAAGTGGCCAAAAATCTGATCAGCTCATTTTCAGACAGGTTTTTACATAAATGGATCAAAAAGAGAGAGAATCTTTGTTCCTGAGACTTTCAGAGTCTCTTTACACAGAGGAGGGGGGGACACATGTTTGGATTTTGCATAATAGGTGACCTTTAAGGTACACAAGAACCATGATAAAGTTGTCTGATCACAGATGAAACATGACTACATGCAGTCAGAGTATCACTTAAAGAGAGAACACTGGCCATCAGGCGATGTGTGTGAGGACACGGCAAACACAGCATCATTATTCCTACCATGGGTTTGTTGTAGAAGGGGAAGCCCTGAAGTTGCCTCAGTGCGTTGGTGGCGGCGGCGAGCTCTTTGAAGACGACGAAGGCCTGACCCCTCATCTTCATGGTCTTCATCGCCACGATATCGACGATCTGACCGAACTGAGAGAAGAGCGCGTAGAGCGACCGCTGCATCTCTGAAGGAGGAAGAGGAGAAGAGAGAGTTTCACACAAAGGCTCATGTGTGACTGCAACAACACAACCATGACATGAGTTTAGTTTTCCATAGAGACAAAGCTTTAGTGACAATGTCCAGACTTCTTTGCATCAGCATAACATGGTAGATACTTTCTTCAGACTCATCATAGATTTTGTAAGGATATATGACACCGAAAAGTAACAAGGAACTTCAGGTTCAAAGTGTCAAAGCACTTCTTTGAGTTTGGTTTTATTTTTGTTTACAGGTTATTATGAATTCACATTTTAAGCCATAAAGTGAGAATTAGCAGTAACTTACCTTCTTTCTTGACTTTATCATTTATATTGTTGATGTAGATCGTGTGGTTTGGTCGGATATCCATGGGTGGTGTCTGACAAAACAGCAGGAGAGGATGTTAAAGTCTGCACATCCATACCTGAAGCCTAACAACACTACTGATGAAAGGGGGGAATCTTCCTTCCCTTATTTAACACTATGTGAACAGATACAAAAACAGTACAATTGGAAATGGATTTGAGGAACTGATCAACTTCTTACTGTCACACATACAGTATACCCACATAGTGTAATTTAGGACTCTGCATTTAACCCAACCTAGTATAAGGATGCAAGGAGATAACTCTCAAGGTGGTCCCAAAAAAAGAAGGAACAAATAATCTTAAAGTCTAAAATCTGCCCACTCAGTTTCTATGCTGATTTCTTCTGTTCTTATTGAAGGGTTGCTCAGGGAAGTTTGTGTTTTCTGTCCTTTACATTGTCAGTCTGGTTGAACAGTTGTACAGTGTCTTGTTCTCCATGTATAAATAAATAATAATAAATAATAGATTTAATTTGTTATGGCTTTTACAGGTGCTTAGAGACGCTTTACAGATATAGTGAAGAGAAAAGAAAAGGAAGGAACAACAAATAAATATATAGTTAAAGTTAAAGTCAAATAATACAAAAACAATCACACATTAAAAGCCAGATTGAAGAGGTGAGAAACCTAACATCGTGAAAACCATACGAACATAAGGTAGTCCTCTTAAACATCTGATTGTACCAAAATCATCTGAGTTGCAGAATACTACACACTTAATGAAACTGTCACCACCAATGCTAATGACATATAAAACATGTCCAGAAAGTCTTAATAAACATGTGTTATCCTACAAATCACAAATAAGGAGCTGCTGACAGAAGCTATAATGCACAACTATCAAAGGTATCATTTAATTTCCATTTCAAGAGTTTTTAACGTTTTAAATCAGGCCATCTGCGTAGCTGAAGCTAATATTAGCATACGTTAGCTCAACGCAAGCTACATCCATTCATAAGGGAAGGCTAGCAGCAGTTAGCTATGTGTTCAGCTAGCTGACCAGTGTGATCACCGATACAAACATAATCCATAGACAAGTATTAACTGGATAGGGGATCTGGTAAAATGTAGAAACAGATATGAATAAAGGAAAGATGTGTAAATATTAAACTCACCTCCTCACCACAACTGCTCACATGTAACAGGAAGCTGCTGCTCGCGCCGATAACAGAGAGCGCTGCTTTAACCTGATTTAATATGTAGTGCCCCCTCAGGCCGGGAGGAGAACTACATGCAGCATTTATAACATTTCACACATGTTTCACATGATGATCATTCATAAATGTGTGGGTAAATAGGTAAATACCATACATTGTAGTAAATGGAGAGGAGTCTAGCCCTCATTTCCCTGTTTCATAAATGATTTCAAGTCCTTGTTTTGTCCCTTAGAAAAATACAATCTTGTAACCGGTCGATAAAGATTTACAATGACATTTCCAAATGGTTATTATTATGTTAAGTAAGCTTAATGCCTCTTAAATTTATATTTCTTTCCCCTGGTTCTTATTGGATGTATTATTTATTGTGAATGAATGCCATTGTAATGTACTTTTTTCTTTGCACGTGTGTTGATAACTTGATGATATCCTAACCAAGCTTTTGTAATATGTTAATACAAAAAAATCCTAAATGTGAAATTCCTGCCATATAATCTCGACGAGAATATGCTTATGAAAAACAGTTCAGTAAGAATAGAAGAAATCAGTGTTAATTGATAGCAAAAAGTGTTTGCCTATTTAAATAGGAACAGTCACCTTGAAAAAAACATTTGTAATTTTTTCGAGATACCAATAAATTATTCAAGAAAGCTTATCACTATAATAACTTCTGACATCTTTATTATTAAAAGGCTACGTTTTCAAATTGTTTTGAGAATGGGCTTCCAGTGGTTTTAAGAAACTATAAGTACGTCTATTACTCGAGTACTTAAGTACAGTTTTGAGGTAGGTATTTTTGCCACTTTCCATTACTATTTAGAGGTAAATACATAGGTGTAGTTACTTTGCAGATATGAATGACAAACAATATAATCAACACTTTAACAAGACTGTAGTTATATCTGGATTAAATTCACATTTTTTCCCAGCAGTAGATAAAGTAATTAAAACTAGCTGCAACTTTACCAGCTTTGATATATGAGTACATCAATAATTATAATGAAAACATTTATATAGATTATTCTTAAATGGGTCAATCTGCACAATGACTACTTTTGCTTTGGTAGTATATTTTGATGCTCATACTTATGTAATTCTACTTGAGTAACATTTTTAATGCAGGACTTTTAATTGAGATAGAATATTCCTACACTCTGGTACTTCTACTTTTACTTAAGTACAATATTTGAGTACTTCTTCCACCTCAATTCTGAAAGGTTTTTCATGTTCTTAACATTTGATCAAACTTCCAGCTGGTGTTTTTTGTCCTCTCCCGGCTTCCGTACAGATTTGTGTTTTCATCAGCTGATGCTTGCCTGTTACTACTCTATTATCCTGCTTTTTGTCATATGAAAGCTAATAAGCTAAACTAACAGTGACCATGGATGTGAGCCCGGTTCACACGGGGACGGTGTAGCAGTATATATGCTATACTATAACACCTGTCCACGGTGGCTTCCCTCTTCTCCTCACCAATATCTGTGTAATTTCTACATTTTCTGTGCAGTCAGCCGGTTATCTTTGCGACTTTTGCCCTCTTTATCCCGCTGAGGCTCATGCTCGTGGGTTAGCCTGCTAGCTAATTAGCTCGAAGCTTTGCATTGTGAGGCTAACTAACAATCTGGATTTAACGGACATGAGAGATGGCATCTGTTCGGGTGGGCTGTCCGGGTGAGACCCATGAACAGGAGGTGAGTTAAGGACAATAATAACGTTGTTTAACATCATATGCCATGTTTCTGAAGATAAAATGGCATAATAATCGTTATTTGTGTTATGCTAACTGACAGATGTAGCCGTTGGGAGAATGTAACTGGCATGAATGGACTCAGGAATTCAATTTTACTTACGTTTTTAAAGGTTATTATAATAGTGAAGCTATTGTTATTTAACCTTAAGTCGTTAAGATTCAGATTCATCAGTTATCACCAGGTCTTTATTCAGTGATTTAAACAAAGGTTGAGAGCATATTTACTCCTGCTTGTCCATGGGAGGGCAGAGCAGGTGCAGCTGTGTGATTATTATCAGAATCAGAATAGCTTTTTGAGTCCCAGAGAGGAAATAGTTCGAGCAAAGAGATAGTACTTGTAGATACAAAATATACTGTATTTTTAACGTAGAAAGTAATGAGTAGCTGCAGAATGATGGGGGTGCAGATCCTCTTCTTCAAGTACTAATACCAAACTAAATAGTATAACATCTGCCTTCAAAGCCTTCTACTTAAGTAAAAGTGTATCACCAGGGAAATGTGCTTAAAGTATACAAATTAAAATGTTTTCTGTCAGTGTCTAACCATGATATATTATTTTTTTGGATTAATATTACTGCAGCATTGAAGTAGATGTTGCATTTCACTGCTATATATGTTTATTGTTGTAACAATTTAAGCTTCTGAATATGCTGTTGGGTACTTTCATCTACAGCAATGCATTCATCTAACATATCATCATATGTTTGTGTTGCTGTCCTCTCACATCGATGTGTTTCTGTAAGAAGTCTCAGAAAAACAGCCCTAGTTTGCTTAAGAAGTAGGACCTTTTATCATCCCAATTACCCCCGAATTCACGGTATTTGACCCATTAAGCTACACAAATGATTGTGTATTTAAATGCATCCACATTTCAAACAATACAGAAAAAGACTGCCCAACATATCCCTGTGAGAAAAACGATGTTTAATACTCTGGTCTGAGTTAACCTCCATTATAATGAGAGCTAACAGTGTTGCGTAATGTTCTTTTGTCACTCTCTAAGATAACAGACAGGTTGCTTCATTAGCTGCTGCTGTCTAAACTTACAGAAGTCTAATGTTCAAACACTTTTAAACCGAAAGTGAGGACTTGAAATGTGTTTCTGCTTCAATATAAAGGACGTTGTTGAGCCTGAGGACAAACCAGGGTGGAGACAGAAGTGTATACACGACTCGCCCTGCTGATACATTCATGTTTAGTCATGTGGATAATGTATTCATGTTAACCTAGTTAACATTAGACCTGTCACAACATCTGGGACTGTGAGAAGTACATTTTAAATGGCGGTTAAGAGACAGGGAAACATACATTTAGGGCTGGATCAGAAAGAAATGTGTATAAAATAGGGCTGCTCGATTATGGCAAACATCATAATCTAGATTATTTGGGTCAATAATTGTAATTGCGATTATTCATTGACTTTGAAAACATCAATTTATTGGAGAAAAAAAATGTGAACAGTATGTTTTTAACAGTTGATTATCCTGAACTTTAAGTATAATTCAACTGAAAAACCAAAAAAAAAAGTATAATAAAAAAGTAATCATTTTATTTCAATTACGTTATTTTCGTTATTGTTGCAAGCCATAATTGTAATCACGATTTAAAATACGATTAATTGAGCAGCCCTAGTATAAATAATTTACAGGACATGTTTTTACTGCCCTTACAGTTTGGGAAAAGGTTTTATTAGCTGTTGAGCTATTATAAGACTTATTTATGTACTTTAACTAGGGCTGCTCAATTAATCGTATTTTAATCACAATTACGATTTTGGATTGCAACGATTATGAAAACAACATAATCGAATAAAACGATTATTTTAATTTAATTAAAACGTTTTTTTATTGGTTTTTTCCGTGAATTATACTTAAAGTTCAGGGTAATCAACTGTTAAAAACATACTGTTCACATTTTTTTTTCACTAAATGGATGTTTTCAAAGAAAATGGATAATCGTTTTTAATAATCGTGATATCAATTATTACATTACATTACATTGCATATAGCTGACGCTTTTATCCAAAGCGACTTACAATAATTACATTCGACCAGGAAGACACAACCTTGAAGAAAACAGAATCATATAAGAACATCAGGTTTCATAGAGCCAAGTATTTCAAGTGCTACTCAACTGGCTTTAGATAAGCCAGTCCTTTATTAGTATATAAGTGCTCTGTTAGCAGTTCTTTGTTAGTAATTATTGACTCAAATAATCGAGATTATGATTTTTGCCATAATCGAGCAGCCCTAACTTTAACACATCAAATAAAGAAGTATAGACATAAACATAGATTTGTTTAATACTGTGTTTCTGTGAGTGACGAAGATTTTCACAATTGGCATAACTTGTGTATTTTATATGTACGATTCAAATATTATGACTCTAGTTTTTGAAGTCGCTTTCACTGTATTATTTATAACAGGAAATAAAGATGTCGCTGAAAACAAAGACACATTTGATATATAACTATATAAAATTGAACAAGTATAAACATATAAATTATTTACTTATAGAAATATTTATCTTATAAAATGCCTTTCAATTGTCATCATATTAGACTGTCCGTTTTTTGTATTTTTGGAGTGAGGAAGACAGGAAGTTTAATATCAAAGTGTAATCAAGATCATTTAAGATGTAATGATGATGATTACAATGATATTGAAACAATGCAACAACACATTAACAACCTCTCAGAATCAGCAATATCTTACTTTGAGATACTTTTCAAAGAAAGACAAAAAAACAACATACGATAAAATGTTTTCCAAAAGATACTGAGAATGCTGACGCGATGAATTTGGAAAATAATAATAATCTCCCCTGTGTTTATATCACAAAATAAGCAATGTTTTTATTTGATATTTTGCAGCTACATCACTGACATTGTTCTTTTACAGGGAAAAGGACTTGACCGCAAAATGCATTATCAAGATGGAAGGGAACAAAACCTCCATCACCAACCTGAAGGTACTTTTTAATGTATTTATTTAATTGAATTGCCTCTGTGTCTTAAAATATGCTATACAAATAAACTAACCTTGAACCTTAACCAACACAAGAATACGCTGTTAAAACAGGAAGTTATTTAGGCTGAAATGATCCTAACACATTTTAGCTGAAGCTGTGTTTTTATTTAAACATTTCTTGTTCTCCAAAGATCCCCGATGGTACCCGCTGGTGAAGTGTTGAGGGATCGAATTAAACCTTCACATACGACTTCTCCTACGACTCCATGGACTCTAAGAGCTCCCCATTCGTCTCCCAGGAAAAGGTAAATACTATACCCACAGCTTTTTATTTTATATTTTGTATAAATATGTGCTGCTGTGTTTATAAACCTGTAAATGTACTGCATGAAATCGAAACATAGAGATGGTACTTCTGACATAAAACACTTATCCCATTACTAAATATCCTATCTTACGGTATGTGGCAATAAAGCTGGAAGTAAAAGTACGGCCTATAATAACATGTATAATATCTAATACCAGAGGTACTTTCTGCTTCTTACATGTTGAACTCAAATACCTGAACTTTCTACTTCTTACATGTTGAACTCAAATACCTGTACTTTCTACTTCTTACATGTTGAACTCAAATACCTGTACTTTCTACTTCTTACATGTTGAACTCAAATACCTGTACTTTCTACTTCTCATGTTGAACTCAAATACCTGTATTTTCTACTTCTTACATGTTGAACTCAAATACCTGTACTTTCTACTTCTCACATGTTGAACTCAAATACCTGTACTTTCTACTTCTTACATGTTGAACACAAATACCTGTACTTTCTACTTCTCGACATGTTGAACTCAAATACCTGTACTTTCTACTTCTTACATGTTGAACACAAATACCTGTACTTTCTACTTATTACATGTTGAACTCAAATACCTGTACTTTCTACTTCTCACATGTTGAACTCAAATACCTGTACTTTCTACTTCTTACATGTTGAACACAAATACCTGTACTTTCTACTTCTTACATGTTGAACACAAATACCTGTACTTTCTACTTATTACATGTTGAACATCAAATACCTGTACTTTCTACTTCTCACATGTTGAACTCAAATACCTGTACTTTCTACTTCTTACATGTTGAACACAAATACCTGTACTTTCTACTTCTTACATGTTGAACACAAATACCTGTACTTTCTACTTCTTACATGTTGAACACAAATACCTGTACTTTCTACTTCTTACATGTTGAACTCAAATACCTGTACTTTCTACTTCTCTCATTTTCCAAACAGCTGGTTCCTTTAGTCTGAATGTGTGTTTGGTGCGTGATCATTATTCTTTAGAGTCATTGCGTGCCTATACACGATCCGTGTATCCATCACTTCCTAGTCTTCTCTAAAGAAGAGGGACCAATGGAAACGTTGTCATGTTGCCGTTGGTCGGCATGGAAACATTCATTAGCTAACAACGACATTATTGTTCTATTGATATAAAGGGAGGTCAGGTACTCTTTAAAACAGCTGCTAGTACAGAGGTCTCGTTAACCGAATATTTTCTCCGCCTATGACGGATTTTTTTTAACAATGACGGAAAAATCTGAAAGCAGTCCGTCATTTTGACGGATTAGAACAAACTCGGAACAGCGCCAAAGTTTCCCCGCAGCGAGGCTCCGGTGTTAAGCATGCCTGCCAAAAAGGAAATGATTCCGTTTCCAAACCCAACTTTGCCGTACAGATCATTGAAATGTCTGTAAGTTTTGGCTTTAACGCTGTGCACTCCCGCGAGGTGCAGTGGGCATGCATAACACGGCGCTAACAGTTCACGAGCGTGCACCCCGCTCCGGTCGACAGTTCTCTCTCTCTCTCTCTCCCCCCCCCCCCCCCCCCCCCCCCCCCCCCCCCCCCCCCCAGTCAAAATGACGGGCAGTGAAAAAGTCTAGCGCAACCTCTGAGTTATGGGTACTTTTTACTTAAGGACATTTCAAAGCCTATTTACTTTTACTTGAGTAAAGAAGTTTAGTCAGTACTTCTACTTTTACCAGAGTATTTTTAAACACGAGTATCTGTACTTCTACTTGAGTAAAGGATGTGTGTACTTTTGCCCTCTGTCTAATACAGCTTGACAAACCTTGTCTTTTTGGATTCTTTTTAGTAACAAAGTCGGACATGTCCCTCTACAGCTCTGCAGCATCAGTAATGCGTCTGAAACCTGTTCTATTATCTCACGCCCCAGTCAGCTTAAAGAGCTCTAAGCAGAAATAAAAACTCACAGTTTCTCCACAGGTGTTCAAAGATCTGGGTTCTGACGTGCTGAGGGCGGCGTTTGAAGGATACAACGCCTGCGTGTTCGCCTACGGTCAGACCGGCTCGGGGAAGTCCTACACCATGATGGGAAATCCTGTGAGTTGCTTTTACAGCTTATTCGTTCTCCTTACCGCTCAAACAGTGGGATTACTATTTATGTACCTTTGGTTCACAGTAACTTCTGTCCGTAGCAACTTAAAATCAGCTGTGTCTCGAGAAAATGATGAGTTAGGCAAATATGCAAAGAAACACAATATCGATATAAAGTCTTTTAAAATCTTCGTTTAGTGCTTGCAAGCATGACGACTCGTTCAGAGTGCGTCCTGCTCTGTGTGTGACAGAAACTCTTATAGGGACACAGCAAAGATAATTTACATGACAACACAACAACATGTGGTCCAGGTGCTCGCCCTATGACAGTAGGCAAAACTCACAGCCTACAAAGAACAATTGGGTGTCACAGCTAACCCCCTAGAGCACATGTCTTCCTGGCCTTCCTGTAGTGTCATAAAACCCTTTGTGAACACATCTGTTACTACACATACATGTACATGCCATTCCCAAGATACAGCAGTTACATTTCATTAGCATCACACTGTATTAAGCTTTAATACCATAATTGCCATAACACTTCGCACACCTGTTTATTATAATGGCTGTAAAGAACCATGTTGTGTACAAGGAGGCGCTATATAAATACAATGTATTATTATTATTCAATACAGTTTTGATCAACGACTTAAATACACTATTGTTGCATGTATAGGGGCGTGTGGCACAGTGGGTTAGTGTGTTGGGATCAGGGGGGCACAGGTCAACATGTTTATCCTCCTCATGGTGGAAAATGTGGTTGAGGAGATTTTGCAGAAACTAATTCTCACATTTATTTGAATCGATGTTTCCAAATGTCTCTGGTTTTCAGCCTATAGTCGTTTGGCTGTGTGTTTGATATTGCAGGATCTCACTGAAGTATTTTCGTGTGTGTGTGTGTTGTTGTTGTTGTTTTAGGGAGACGCAGGTCTGATCCCGAGGTTCTGTGAAGGTTTGTTCACTCGTATCGCTGCGACCACTCGATGGGATGAAGCTTCATTTCGTGCAGAAGTCAGGTGAGGCCAGTTTATTGCAGAGTAGGCTTTCAGCTCAAAACCATTTGCTTTGGTAATATTGGTGCGTAACATAAATATAGTCAAATAAAATGAAATTATGAAACTTAAATACAGAATAGATAGTGATTCTAAATATACAATTGGGTAAAATGCTAAATATACCAACACTATTGTTAATTAAAAAGAAAGCAGTATAGCAAATGTAACTCATGAAGCACAGGTGCCAAGTCTTTGAAATCATCTTTTATAAATCACGTTTTCAATATTGCCGTGAAAGAACTTAATCATCACGTCAAACAGTTTAATCTCTTGAGTTTCATCCTCAGTTTGATCGATAACCGCGTCCCCTATGTTTCCTCTTGCTCTCAAACAGAATGATTGACAGGCAGCAGGTGGCGTATTCAACTAGCATCAGGAAGGAGTCCTTTGGGGATGAAACGCTTTGTCTTTGAGGCTAAAAATACACTATCACAAAAACAGAGAGAAACAACTGGGAAATGTCTTCCTTTTGGTTTATCTCCTCAGCTACCTGGAGATCTACAACGAGAGGGTGAGAGACTTGCTGAGGAGGAAGTCCACTCAGACTTACAACCTGAGAGTCAGGGAGCACCCCAAGGACGGCCCGTATGTAGAAGGTGAGGCTTCAGAGCAAGGCTAGAAAGTGCAGTCAAATGTTCTTGTTGCTAGTTTTAGTTAGTTATTTAGTGAGTACGAGTTAGTCTTTTTTGTACAACAATGTCATTTCTTCTACGCTTTCTGTAGTCTGCTTTCAGGTCAGCTTTATAGTCTGGGAAGGTAATGCTCTACTCTAAAGCTAAAAAGACACCAGAGCCTGTTTTAGATATTGTAACTACGCAAGGAACAAAACTTGAAGTGGTTGCCTGTTACAAATACCTTGGTATCTGGCTTGATGATGGTCTCTCTTTTAAACTTCATGTCAATAACCTGCTTAAAAAACTGAGGGTTAGGCTAGGGTTCTTTTTCAGAAACAAGTCCTGTTTCTCGCTTGAGGCCAGGAAAAGGCTCTGTGACCTTTGACCTGTGCTGGACTATGGGGATCTGGTCTATATGAATGCACCTGCCAATTGCCTGGTCCAGTTAGATGCTGCGTATCACAACGCTCTGAGATGTGTGACAAACTGTAAAGCATTAACCCATCACTGCACCCTGTATGCAAGGGCTGGTTTGCTTTCACTAACTGTACGGAGGCTCAGTCACTGGTACATCTTTATATACAAAGCCATGCTAGGGAAACTTCCATCTTATATCTGCTCTCTGATCTCTCGGAGAATTGTAAGTGGCTACTGCCTGAGATCGAATGCTGTGGTTTTATTAAATGTGCCAACTGCTAGGACTGTCTTAGGAAAGACAGCTTTTAGATGCGCAGCTCCTCTGTCTTGGAATAGTCTGCAAATGAAATGGAAACTTAACAATCTGGTGCCACTAAATGTTTTTAAAGCTCAGTTGGATGCTAGTCAATCAGAAGCTATTGGTACCTGTGTATGTGGATAATTATGTAAATGATGCTGGATGATGTCCTTTTTGTTGTTCTGTTTATGTTTTTATGTTTCATGTGGAACTACTTGAGCAGGTCTCCCTTGAAAAAGAGATCAATGATCTCAATGGGTTACACCTGGGTAAATAAAGGTTTGAAATTAAATGAAGTTAAAGTGAATATCTCAGGATGGTATTTTGTTCTCACAGCAGTTTAAAATGATGTTATTTTTTAGATTCAAGGCTTTTATTGTCATGTGTGCATACTTGCTACAGTGTAGTTTTGACAATGAAAATCTGAGGTCACAGGCGCCTCCAACAGAGCAACACAATAATACAGATAAAATAGTGCAAGTCCATCCATCGATTGGAATATTGATATATTGTAGAATTGTATCTTACAGTCTTTAAATTGAGTAGGAATATTCAGTTATTATAATAGTTGTTGTTTTGCCTTTGGTTCATGTGTCTTCTTCTGTCTCAGATCTGTCCAAACACCTGGTGCAGAACTACAGCGACGTGGAGGAGCTGATGGAGGCCGGAAACATCAACCGCACCACCGCCAGCACGAGCATGAACGACGTCAGCAGCCGCTCGCACGCCATCTTCACCATCAACTTCACACAGGTCAGGAACTATGAACAGACTCCGGAGACTGAATCATTTCACTACAGAGGGTTAGTTCTCTGTGGAGGCAACTGGACGCCACAGACTGACACTAAAAGAAAAAAGTGTCTTAAATATTTTGTAAAGTTTGCTCTGAGAACAACTCGACAGCATAAGGATGCAAAAAAAAAAAAGGAAATGTGTCCAAGAAATAGAACAGTTTGAAGAAGTCCGGAGCAGGTGGTTGAACGTAGGCGAGTAATGTAACCATCCTACAATCACATTTAGAAAAAAACCAACTTATTTTGTGGTAAGTGAAAAATAACACATCATTCATCAACATTTCCTTAAACTGACATCTTGTTTGTATTTGACTGAAAGTATAGATAATAACTAGTCTTTGTCCAAAGGTATTAACAGTTTCAAACATTCAAAAATAATTCAAACTGATTTCAACTAAGGTTTTTAACAGTTTTTAGCCCCCCAAAAAATGTGAGATTTTAAATGACCACATTTTAGACTAATACCCTCTCTGTCTTTTGTTCAGGCTAAGTTTGATTCAGAGATGCCCAGTGAGACGGTCAGTAAGATCCACCTGGTGGACCTGGCCGGCAGCGAGCGAGCCGACGCCACGGGAGCCACGGGCGTCCGACTGAAGGAGGGAGGAAACATCAACAAGTCCCTCGTCACCCTGGGCAACGTCATCTCCGCTCTCGGTCAGAAACAGAACATTCTCTCAAATCAGTTTTGAAACTTTCATCTGTAACACTTTATATTAAGGTACACTTATTCACCATCAATTAGTTGTTAATCAACATATTGGAGACAAACTACTAGCTTATATGTTCTGAACAAGACTTCACTTTAGAATAGGGAACATATTCTGAGTTAGAAATGCCACATTTTCTGTTATTTTGACACAATTAACACTTTTAGTTTCATGTCGTGTTACATAAGAATATACCATATTTGTTTGGTGTTATTATGAGAGAATGGCTATTCTTGTGGTACTGCTACTGCATATTGAGACTAAACTCATGTACAACAACGTCCTTACTTACAATAGATAAGCACTAATTAGAGGGTTATTGAGGGAAACTCTTAACTAATTGCCTATTACTGGGAGAATATGGTCATGTAGAATAAGGCATTAATACGTGTTTTATAATGACTAATAAAGAGCCAATATACTGCATGTAAATCAACAACTAGTTGATGGTGAATATGCTTACCTTAAAGGTCCCATGTCATGGTGGCCATTTCTACTGATCATAATTCCAGTGTTGAGGTCTACTAGAATAGACGTACATTGTTCAATGTTCCAAACTCACATTGGTTTCTCACAGCATCTCTGTATAGTATGTGTATTCACTCTCTGTCTACACGGCTTGTTGGAGCTCCTGCCCCCCCCCACCCGTGAGCCCACTGTGCTCTGATTGGTCAGCTCGCCCACTCTGTTCTGATGAGTCCACCACCGTTACAGCGGAACAGCAGTGATTATGTGTTACCATGGCGTTTGATAGCAACCAGAACATGACACCAGTAATGACAAACGGATGAGAATGCTGCGTGGGGTCTGGGTGCCGTGTCGGCGGGACGTTGCGGGGCTCGCTGCGCCGCCCTTTGAGGCTTGTGGAGCGGACAGTGTGAGCTGGGTTAGTGGTGTCGTTTCCTGGTTGCTGCGTGGGGTCAGCGAGACACCGAGACAACGCGAAACTCAGCCTGAGCACGCACGCACACACACACACACACACACACACACACACACACACACACACACACTCACACTCGTAGCCTGGCTGTGAGTTTGTGTGTGTGCTCAGGCTGAGTTTCGCTGAGAAATCCGCAGAGCTGCGGCTGAGAAAGGATAAGGCTGACTGAGTGTGTGTGTGTGAGGAAGTCTTCCTCACACACACACGCCGTTACGTCACTTAGCCCCTACGACCCAGGAAGAAAACAATGGACAAATACAAATGTCCAACGAGGCGTTCTGGGGCAGCACAGACGGGTCTTTTCTGTGTTAGAGTGTTACTCGCTACAGGGTGCACTCTGAGGGTTTTGACTCTGCAGACCGTTTACATGCAGACAAACCTTCATAACACAAGGGGACGGGTGATAACCGGAAAATCAAGACATGGGCCCTTTAATATAAAGAATTACCCTTTCATCCGTCTGTTTTTATTTTGTGATGTTTGCTGAGTTGCTGACTGATTAAAGGATCTGTTTGTGTTCCAGCGGACATGTCTCAGGACGGAGGGAACACCAACCTGAAGAAGAAGACGGTGTTTGTTCCCTACAGAGACTCGGTGCTCACCTGGCTGCTCAAAGACAGCCTGGGCGGGAACTCCAAAACCATCATGATCGCCAGTGAGACAAAATCCTTTAATAACACACTGTGGCGGCTCCATTCCCAGTTCAGTGCGAGTCGCCGAGAGGCTAAGCCTGGCTTTAGACTGCGACGCGTTTTCAATGAGAAAGTACATACTGAAGTAAGATAGGTTGAAGATATATATATTTTCACATCCGCAATGTCAGCACCAGCTCACCCTCTGTCACCCCGCACCCGACATGAATCAGGTGACCTCTATACACAAACCACACCTATGTGACGATTGCCGTAAGTGCTCAACAAATACAAATAAAAGTGACGTAAACAGATAATAATAATACAAATAATAAACTCATGCTAAGTAGCATTTTAGCTCCACAAATGATCTGATGTAACTTTAAATGTCTTTTTGCAGACGTTTCCCCCGCCGATGTGAACTACGGAGAGACGCTGAGCACGCTGCGCTACGCTAACCGAGCCAAGAACATCATCAACAAACCCACCATCAACGAGGACTGCAACGTGCGGCTGATCAGGGAACTGCGAAATGAGATCGCCCGCCTGAAGGCTCTGCTGGTTCAGGGCAACCAGGTAAACAAACACTGCCAGATGCACACACACTGGATCTGTTTCTGACTGCAGGGAGGTGTGTGTGTGTGTGTGTGTGTGTGTGTGTGTGTGTGTGTGTGTGTGTGTGTGTGTGTGTGTGTGTGTGTGTGTGTGTGTGTGTGTGTGTGTGTGTGTGTGTGTGTGTGTGTGTGTGTGTGTGTGTGTGTGTGTGTGTGTGTGTGTGTGTGTGTGTGTGTGTGGTGTGTGTGTGTGTGTGTGTGTGTGTGTGTGTGTGTGTGTGTGTGTGTGTGTGTGTGTGTGTGTGTGTGTGTGTGTGTGTGTGTGTGTGTGTGTGTGTGTGTGTGTGTGTGTGTGTGTGTGTGTGTGTGTGTGTGTGTGTGTGTGTGTGTGTGTGTGTGTGTGTGTGTGTGTGTGTGTGTGTGTGTGTGTGTGTGTGGAAGGTCCAGTTGTGATAGACACGGTTCGCCACTGAGTTATGACAATGAACATCTTAGGTCACCGGCTCCTCCAACAGAGCAACACAATAAAATAGTACAAGTAAATAAAATTGAATATGATAGAAACAGAATATGGTAGAAGCTGTGCAGATGAAGCAGGACAGCTGGTCCACAGAAAAAAATCAATGGCTTGTCAATTTATTGTTATTTATAAAAGCATTTTGGATTCTGAAAATGCCATATGCAGCTTCTCAAGTAATAATAATTCCTTACATTTATTATAATAAATTACTTGATTATTATCAAGTGTATATATATTCCTTTTTTCCGTTTCATCTCACATTAAACTGATTATTTTTGGCCTGTGGAAAAAAACAAGACAATAGAATGGACATGTTTTAAAATGTTCTAACTTTTTCTTTACCCAATTATTATTCAAACAAATAATCGGCACAGATGAATCGATAATGGAAATAAGGATCCTTCGCAGCCATAGAAGAGGGAAAGTGACGATTCATTAAAAACAGCTCGTCATTTTTCAGAAAGTTTGGTTTTATTTTGAATCTGCTCTGAACTTTTTCATAATGTTATGTTTTGTGGGAAATATGCGACTAGTTTGAACAGTTATGAACATTATATGTCGTGTTTTGAACTGTGTGTGTCTGTGCGTCAGATTGCTCTCCTGGACTCGCCCACTGCTCTCAGCATGGAGGAGAAACTGCACCAGAATGAAGCCC